>JAPSGF010000086.1:276494-671491 GCA_035772895.1 Perdix hodgsoniae
ATTATTATTATTATTATTATTATTATTATTATTATTATTATTATTATTATTATTATTATTATTATTATTATTATTATTGCTTGCTCCTGAAACTTACATAGGAATTCAGCCACTAACTAAAATACTGGATTTACTTGCTTCCAAATCTTGCACTACCAAGAATTAATTTATCTGTTAAATAAATATTTGCAAATCTCTATTTACTATGTAAAACCAAATCTTTTTTAGACTTTATAGAAACTTCTTATCTGGTCAGTCATCCCTCTGCTTCAGATGGAAAAAAAAAAGCTCATGATTAGTTATATCTGGAGCTGGCTCTCAGTCAAAGAAGCCACTCACCTGCAAACCCTTTCAACTAGTGGTGAAAGGACTAAAGAGCTAAGCAATTTTATTTGATTACATAGTTTGACAATGTGAAAGGGGAGGAAGAAATAAGGGAAACCAGTCCCTATGTTTATTTTTCAAAATGAAAAGAATTCTAAAGAGTTACAGACTGGAAAAAGAATAACTGCCAGAGTCTAGATGAGCAGAAAAATGTTTATGTTGGTCATCAGTTCACATTCTGTTTGCTTGGAGGGACTACTTATTCTAGGAATAAAAAGTATTTAAGTGATGCTTTTAAAATGATGTACTTGTTTACATTACCTTATTGACCTATACTTAAAATAAGATGTCTTAAATTACTAAATACTTCTGCAAATCTCAACTATCACAAATAAGCACATACTTTATTTGCATGTGTGCATGTGTATCAAGTTTAACAGTATTACATTTCCTAGCATATCTATGCTATTATTTATATAAACATTGTTTTATATGTATTTTAAGGCCTTTCACCTTGTTCCAGGATATGATTTTCAAAAATACAAAAAGGATTACTGTATAATTATCTCTAGTGATTTTTAAGATTGATATGCTCAAAAACGACTGAGACAAGTTAGAAATATCTGTAATTAATATTGTTATTTTATCTGTAGTACACAGGTGAAGGCACTTCAGCTGTATGACCAGAAGGGGTGGAGTCTGGCTGCACCTCTTCTAGACCCCATTTAAGGGCTGACTGTCCCTAGGGATGGACCTCTGATGGGAGATTCCTTCTTTGTGGAGTCTTCCATCACAAACCTGCATCTTTGAATATGGGTGAGCTTTCCTTCTCTGTTTTTTTCCATTTCTCCATATTATTTCCAACTGTAACAGCATTTGAGTCCTGTATTAAGCTAATTTATGAAAGCATTAAAGAGAACAGGCTCTAAAATGGAACCGAACTAGTCACTGGTTTCTTGAGTTCAACCCATCAGCCTATTCATTGTCTTATATATTCATGTCTCCTGAACATATTGTCCAGAAGGCTACTGTGTCCTACACAATATTGGTTGTAATTCAAAAATATTATATCAACTGCTTCCTTTTAGTGAAATGGATGGGTAGGCTTGCCATAACTGGAGGCTAAATTTTCTGAATAGGGTTTTAACCCTATGAACCCATGTTGGCTACTGCTAATAGCTACATTGTCTTTCTGGTGTTTTTCAAAAACCCTCAGAATACTCTTCTTCAGAGTACTATGTGACTTTGTAAGGCACTTAATTGCAACTGACAGGCCTGTATATACCAGGGTCTTCTTCCTTGCCCTTCTTGAATACTGGGACACAGAACAGGTGAAGTTTAGGATACTGGAGAGACAAGGCAGACACATGTCAAGCTCACTACTGGACTGTGAACTTTAATCTTTTTGAGGATGTGCTTCGTAGAGCAGTGCAGGGTGAAAGCCTGGAGGGAGGAAGGCACCAAGAAGAGCAATGCATCCTAATAAAGTTCATCCACACCAGTCTTCTTCCTCTATGGCTTGCCTTACAGCATTCAGGAGCAACCTGTTCTTGTGCCTTTAAGATTTCTGTCTTGTTCAGGCTTCCTGGACCCCTTTACCCTTAAGGAGTGACTCCCAAGGGACCCCTGCAACAAATGTCCCTAACAGATCAAAGTCCACCCTCTGGAAGCTCAAGATAGCAGTTTTGCTGTTCACCCTTCTGACATCTCCAAGAACAATTCTACAATTTCATGGTTGCTCTGCCCAAGACAGTCCCCAGCCTTCACTTCTCTCACCATCCCTGCTAGACTCTTGTACCAGATGTGTTAGGAAGTTATCTTCTATACGCTTTAGAAACCTCTTGGACTGCTTCCTTTGTGCTGTATGATATTTCCAACATATATCAGGGAAGTTGAAGTCTCCCTTGAGAACAAGGGCGATTGAACAACCTCTGTAAGCTGCTCATCAAAAGCCTTGTCCATCTCTTCATCCTGATTAGGCAGTCTATAACAGACCCCCAGCAAGAGGATGGCTCTACAGGCCTTCCCCTGATCCTTACCCTTAAACATTCAACTTTATCATTATCAGCGTTCCTAAAATACAAATTTATTTTTACTACAAACACTCAAACAAGCCTGATTGAGCTCTTGCTAAGGTCTGATGCTGGTTTTTTTTTTTTTTTTTTTTTTTTCCTGATGAAATCAACTATTGAAAACCTCTGTTGTAGTCACAAGTTGTAGTGGAAATGTTAAGTCACAGCCTGAAATAGTGATTGATTGGAAGCCAGGGGAGCTCAGATGTGTATAATGCACCTGAGTAACCAGAAGGGGTGGAGCCAGGATCCATCCCTTCCCAGACCTCATTTAAGGGTTGGCAGTGGAAATTAGGGTATCTCTCTGGAGATCCTTGCCTACCTGTGGCCTTTTGAAGGTAAGCAGCATCTTTTCCTTATTTCTATGCTCCCTGTTGTTGTCTTTGAGTGAATCCATACTTGCTGAAGCCTGAGATCTTGCTGCTCTCCTGTCACTGTTGTGCTTTCCAACACTAGTTAAATTTAATTTTATCTTGTACCAACAAGTGTTAGTAATAGTTTGCCTATAGTAGAACAGGCTCACAGAGAACAGAAGCAGGCTTTTAGTTGTTTTGCAACATGAGGAACAGAAAAATATCTGAAGATTTATGAGCAAATAGTCTATTATTCTGATCTCAGTGGGGAACAATATCCTTGCTGCCAGCAATGCAGGCAAAGTCTCACATTAAAAGCCAAAGCTCAAATTTAAAAGCAAAATTAAAAGCTCAAATTTTAGCAGGCATATGACCTGCAAAAAACAAAACAAACAAACAAAAAAAGCATTTCTAAAATGTGTTCTCAGGAAATTCTGGAAGTGTCCACATGACATGCATAGTGAAAGTATGAGAGACTGAGCAAGTCAGTCTAGGTTCAAAAATTGAATGCTTTTACGTCACTTAATGTCCTATTTTCACAGTCTTCTCTCCTGAGAAGGAAGGGTTCCAGGCTAAGATGCTTTTTTTTTTTCTGATGCTACCTGATTTGCATACAGATTAGATGTCTCTGCTGAGAACTGTGCCCTTTACTACAAAAGAAAAATACAACTGTTTCTAAGCAGGAAACATTACACAATATGGCTCTAGTGAAATAAATAGAAAAATATCTCCTCAAATATTCCTAAAGGAAGAAAAATTTCCCTATTCCTTCTACCAAATATTTCATAAAGACTTTCTTATTGTTTAAGTGTGGTAAAAACTGTTTTACAGAATTAGTGTATACTTAGCTCAAAATATTCTCTGTGTTTCTCAGATTTATGTTACACTGGCAATTGGGCATTAATTTTATCTGATTCTGAAGTATATTTTGGGGGTATGCCTCTGTCACAGAGATATAATGCTAGCATGAATAGCATAAGTGTAACTTCTAACAAGAAAAATGTGCTTTAAGGAAGAAACACTATGTAAATGTCTAACTTGCAAAAGTAAACATTGAAGTATTGGTATCGTAGCTTCCACTGTATAGCATTCATATGCACTGTTCATTCAAACTATACTTGAAACTGCTAAGATTTTTCATCTGTTACAATACTGTACCCAAATCAGATGATGCAATTGTGTTTAAAAAGAAAATATTCAAGTTGGCACTGAATATGGGTTAATGTGACTGTTGCATAGGAGCTGGAAGTACAGCAGACTATTTTCGGTGAATATTACATTTCTCACTATCTTTGTTTTTCCTTTAAAAATAAAAACTGTCAGCTTCTGTGAGGGAAATACTTGCGCCCTAAACACACAAACAAGATGTTTGTATTGATAATTTATTTGCTCACATGTCTTCAGTTTTTGCAAATCTGAACATTAATCACAGGATCTCTCCCACTCATTCTTTAAGCAGCTGGGAATTACATCTCCTGAAATTCAGCATCCTGACTTTGCTCTTCACTACGCCAACGTATCTTGAGATAGAATCATAGAATTACTCAGGTTGGAAGGGACCTCAAGGATCATCAAGTCCAAACACAGCCTAACTCTAACAACCCTAACTCTAACAACCCTCTGCTAAATCATATCTCTGAGCCCCACATCCAAACGACTCTTAAACACATCCAGGGACCATGAACTCAAACAGGACTTGGTCATTACAGTCCAGTCTTGTAAATTTAAAATAGTTTTTTAATACTCTAAGTTATAGTCAAATGAAAAGCCACAATTCACCATAACTGCCAAAGATAAAATGTAAAATCTCTTTAAATTCCATACAAGTGAATAGAGATACATACACCAGCTGGAGACCTTGCTTAGGCATGCTGCTATTCAGCTAAGAATAGCAGGCTTCTGTCCTTAGCCTCTGTTATAACGTGGTCTCAAATGAAGGTAATACGTTTATTTTATGTAATTGATGCTTCAATGATTCCCAGCACTGACCATTCATCACCAATCTCCATCCAGACATTGAGCTACAGACCACCATTCTCTGGACTGAACCCTGTGGCCATTTTTTCATTGATTGAACAGTTCATCATCAATTTCATGTCTTTCCAATTTGAAGAAAAGGACATTCTGGAGTTCTCTGTCAAAGGCACGGTAGTCTGTAGTCAGAAGGCCACTGAGTTGGTAAAGCAGGACTTGCCCTTGGTGAAGACATGCTTGTTCTCCTGTATCACCTCCCTGTCTTCCATGTGCTTTGGCAAAGCTTCCAGGAGGATCTACTCAATTATCTTCCTCAGCACGGAAGTGAGACTGACAGGTCACACAAACTATCAGGTGTAGAGAATTTTCCATAACAGGTGAAGCTAAACAGATCAGGATACTTGGACAGGAAAAGAAATAGTGGAGAGAAGTTGTGTAGAGGTCAATAAAATAACAAATGTGTTATTTTACAATGTGTTAGGATAAATCTTTCCCAAGTAGCTTGCAAAAAAACTGAGTACAAGAAAGGAGGCTTAAACCTTAGAACTTAGTGTGAACTTAGTGGAAGTCAAGAGTAAGAGATGAAATGAAAGGATAAAATCAGATAGTGGATTCAGGTCCAGAAGAATGTAAAAAAAAAATAAGAAATTATCTTCATGGCATCTTTTTCCTCCACTTCCAAAAAAACACACAAGATTAATTTGAACCACATTTCTGCCACTCAGTTTATTTGTGGTAATTTCTAATCTAGGAGTCCCAATACTCTATCTCAGCTGAAGCCTGGACAACAGCTGACACATTCTCTTCGTCTGATCAGTTAACATTAAATCTCATGAGTTGTAGAGCGGGGGGGGGAAAGTCAAGTTTGTGGATGTAAAGAGAAGCGTACAGTTTTAATTTCTAAGATCAGCTGAAGTGAAATACTTTAGGAAAGGAAACTTGTCAAGTACTTCAACATCCTACTCAAAGCAAGCCTAATAAGATCAGGTTGCTCAGGTAAATGTCCAGTCAGAACGTATAATCTGTGCCAGGATCCAACCACTCTCATGATTTTTTTTCTAATATCTGATAAAAATTTCTCATGTTCCAACACAGGTGAAAAACCAACTACAGGCCCGTCAGCCTGAACTCAGTATCAAGGAAGGTATGGAGCAGATGATCTTGAGGGCAACCACACAGCGTGTGCAGGACAACTAGGTGATCAGGCCTAGCCAGCATGGTATCATGAAAGGCAGGTCCTGCTTGACCAACTTGATCTCCTTCTATGACAGAGTGACCCAACTAGTAAATGATGGAAAGACAGTAGATGCAGTTGATCTAGACTTTAGTATACCCTTTGACTCTGTCTCCTGCAGCATTCTCCTGGAGGAGTTGGCATCCCATGGCTTAGACAGGTGTATCCTCTGCTTGGTAAAATCTGGCTGGTTGGCCGGGCTTGTAGAGCTGTAGTGAATGGAGTTAAATCTAGTTGGCAACTGGTGACAACTGTTACTTCCCAGGGGTCAGTACTGGGGCCAGCCTCGTTTAATGTTTTCTTGTCCAACACAGTAGGCTTTAAGGGAGGTGAATCTTTTTCTTTCTTTTGAGTTGAGCCTCCTCTAGTCAGAAGGAGTCATTACTGTGATGGAGTCATCCACAACTTGGGAATAATACACATTGATTTATTGAGAGCTTTCCTGAGAACAACTGATACTCTATTTGAAGGTAAAATTGGCTATTTGCTCATTGCAATTAATAAGCATTATAAGTAAGACAGTGTTAGACAATGGCTATTACAAAGAATAAAAGAAGGTAAAGCGATAAGGTAGAAAATGGGAGGAGAAAGCCAGGCAGATATACAAGCAAAGTAGATCACCATTCCTCAATCCAGCAATGTCTTGGTGTCAGGTGCTGATCTTCTGTAGTGGTGGATTGTTCAAGGTTGTGTTGGTCAGTTGACAATTACTAATGATGACAGTACAAACTCTTACTTTGGTAAGAGTTATAGCTCTTACTTATAGCTCCAAAAGCTTAGGCTTGAACACTTTGATCAAATCTAAGCTTTTGGAGTGAGTTTTGGGATCTCAGCAGGGACTCCTTTGTTCCTGTCTTCCAGGCCTTGCAAATTTAAGACTGCAGATAAGAGGAAGAAAAGAGACACCAGCCTGTATCTTTCCTTCAAAGGTATCATCTCTCTTCTCCTGTATCAAGCTGATTTAATTTGTTCCCAGGCCAAGTCTTCAGCCAATAAGCACTTCTGGGCCCTCCTATTTAAAGGCAAACAACTCTAAAGAAATGCTGTTAAATGTAAAACTGTCTACAAAGTTGATTGCCTCATGTTGGTTTGAAACATTCCTTGCCAGCCTCAGACATACTGATGATCTGTACAAGGGGATTGAGTGCACCATGGTAAGTTTGTTGATGATGCCAAGTTGGGAGGAAGCATCTGTCTGAGGGTGAGAAGGCCCTACAGAGGAACCTGGACAAACTGGATTGATGGGCTGAGGTCAACTGTATGAAGTTTCACAAGGCTAAGTCCTACACATTGGTCACAACGACCCAGTGTATCACTACAGGCTTGGGGTGGATTGACAGGAAAGCTGTGGAGAGGAAAAAGACTTGAAGTGCTAGTCAACAGCCATCTGAACATGAGCCAGCACTGCACCCAGGTGGGTAAGAAGGCCAACAGTGTCCTGGTTTGTATCAGAAATAGCATAGTCAGTAGGTCTAGGGAAGTGATCATCCCTCTTTACTCATTACTGGTGAGGTTGCACTTGGAGTAATGCATTTAGCTTTGAGCCTCACACTACAGGAAAGACATCAAGGCTCTGGAGTGAGTCCAAAGCAGGGCAGTGAAGCTGGTGAATGGCCTGAAGCGCAAGTCTAATGAGGAGCTGCTGAAGGAAGTGGGACTGAATCTTGAGAAACTGTGAGGGAACAGAATTAGGACAGCTGTCTTAAACTGGTCAAAGAGCTATTTCATATCGTGTGACATCATACTAAAGGAGAGTTTTGAAGGGGTCAGGAGTTCATGTCTGTCTTCCGCACACTTGGGGACGTGTTGGGCATCTGCTAGGGGTGGCGAGCAATTGCTTGTGCATCACTATGTAGTCATAACTATTATTATTCTCCTTCTTTCGATCGTATTAAACAGCTTTTATCTCATACCATGAGTTCTACTTTTTTTCCCCACAATTTTCTCCACCTTTCCAATGATAAGCAGGGAAGTGAGTGAATGAATATGTGGTGCTTAGCCACCTGCTGGATTAAACTACATCAGCTCTGTCTTTGCAATTCAAATCCTGGAGGAACCAGAAAAGGTCAGCTACTGCTCAGGGCAGCATAAAATCACTTTATATAAAATATATAAAAATCTTATCTTATTAAAAATCCCTATGTAAAAATACATGGCAGACAAAGCATAGCTGATTTAAACAGCTTTTGAAGAAGCTATATAGCCTATTGTATACCTGCAAATAGACTCCAGCAAGCTAATGAACTCTATCAGTTATAGACGTTCTGATATTTGTCAAAAGTTGGCTCCAGAGATTTAAGTTAAAATGTCTATAGAAACAATGATATCACCATTGTGACAGGCTTTAAATAGAGCAACAAAAGGAACTATTATGCTTCCTCTAGCTCAGCAGGTGTGTAGCAGTACAAAAGGCATTCTCAGAGAATTCCCTTACTTGAAATTTGATCAAACTTAGAATGAGTGTTGAGTCCACTATTTCACTGCTTGAGAAATGAAAAGTGAACAAATGCTTATTCAATTTATTTTGTGACTGATCTGGAAGAAAAATAATTTTGAAAATTCACCAATTGCTAATATTAATTCATCTCAATTTCATTGTCATTTTTCTTTTTTCTCCTGCTTGTTTTGTGCCTCAAATGTTTATCCTTTCTTCAGCAAAATTCTGAAGCCCAATTCATTTGAAAATATTTAAGTCTAAATGTTTGTGTATTTTGTTTTAGTAGCCAACTTTAAAAACAGAAAATTCAGAGAAGATTGCACAGACCCAAAGCCAAAAGCCCAGCTATATCTGTACCAGATACCTCATATCCTAACATTGTCAGGATTTGTCAGAATTGTTGTAATTTCACAACAAGTTAAAGTATAACTAACCATTGAAAACAATTTGACTGATTGTTTAATGAAAACAGTAGTTATGCAAGTTTCCCTTTTCTTGCTCTCTAATGAAGAGAAAAAAAAGGAAATGCATCACAAAACTTGTATGTCCTATCAGCTTTCTCTTTACAAAGCTTTGATTCTTGTTGGTGTTTATATGTGCAGTTCCTATCCTGGAATCTCCTGCCTTGACCGTGAGACATTTCACAGTCACATTTCACACTGCATGTGTGATGAGAATGATTCATAATTCTGTAATCCCACAGTATGCTCCAATCCAAACAAAGTGTGTCCCTGTATCTGTTCGTCATTCTCAGCAGGTCAAGATACGCAGGATACATTTCCTGTAAGCGTCTATTGAAGTGTTCTTCCTTTCTATACAAGTGGAAGTATAAAGCTTATTCTAGCTCCCACAACTTAAAACAAAGACTGGATATTAGTCATCATGCAAATAGGCTCTAGTTTCTTTTTTTTTTTTTCCGAGTCCTATGTCACTAGAATAACTGAGTCCTCTCAATTCCCAGAAATGCAGCAAAAATTAGGCTGGAAGGAGGAGACAGACGAAAGAGTGAGGAAAAAAGTAAAAACAGACTAAATAGCTGTGACTGATAAAATAAGCAGAAAGAGAAATAACTGGTATATATTTTGTTTTAGTACATAACGAAAATGTGGTACTGTTAGAACTGCTTGTTAATTCTGCACACCTAAAGTGCGATGGCAAATTTGTGAAACAGTCCTGGATTGATTCAGTATTACTGGAAATTTTGAAAATGATGTGGTGAAATTATACTAGCAGTAGCATGTTATACCAAAACTCCAAACCATCACATAATGAAAAAAACTCCTTTGAAGCACACACAAAAAAGCTTATCAAATGTACATGGAAAAATTGAAGTGCTATATGAAGTGAGCATCACGCAATCTTTTAGTGCTTACACTGAATAACAGTATTGTTATTACAGATAAACACAGCACACAGCCACATATTTAAGAGAGCCTGCACAAACAAAAGAGAATTGCAAACAAGCCTCAGAGCTAATGAGCTGAATCTAAGAAGGGCAACAAAGCTGGTGAAGGGTCAGATATGCAAGTATTATGAGGAGCAGCTCAGGAAAGTGGAATTGTTCAGTGCAGAGGAGGCCCAGGTGAGACCTTATCAGTTGCTACAACAACCTGAAGGGAGGTTGCAGTGAGGTGGAGGTCTGCCTTTTTCGAGGTAACTAGCAGTAGGATGGGATGGAATGGCTTTAAGATGTGCCAAGGGAGGTTCAGGTTGGATATTAGAAAAAATTCTCAGAAAGAGTGGTAAGGTATTGGAACAGGCTCTTCAGGGAAGTGGTAGAGAAACCATTCCCGGATGTTCAAGAAAATGATACATGTGGTACTAAGGAATATGGTTTAGTGAGCATCATTGGTGGTAGGTGGACAGATGGGCTAGATGATCTTAGATGTTTTTTTCGATCCTAATGATTTTCTTATTCTAATCAGTCATTTTTCTTCCTGTTTCACTAATTTGAATTATTCTGGAACCTGGAAATATATTACAGAAGACTCTAAAAGTGTTATGTTTTCCTTGGACACATTTTTAAATGTGAACTAGAAAAGATGTTCTTACTGTTTTTATTGCTCTATTTCTGTTCTATCAGAATGTGTTTATTTTTTAGTGCCAAGGTCATCTACAAAATAATTAAACAAGACTATTTACAAAAACCTTCCTCCAGGTTCACTATAAACTCATTCCAGACATTGTCAGAACCAACTCTTCCTACTTTTAAGGTTAATTTCCAAAATTTGACTGTTACCTTATTCCAATATGGTATCTTTCTTACTATTTTATTTCCTTGCATACTCAGTGATAGTTTTGTATGTGGCACTGAATGCTAGTAGCATTACAAAACACAAGAGTGAAGTCTAATGCTGACCTACAGATGTTTAAACATTTTAAACATTTTAAACTAAATAATTTTGCTCTCAATGTATGTAGTGGTTTTTAACTGGTGAAGTTGTGCTGTTATTTTTCTTATTTTCCGTGATTCTAGTTATTGTCCCATTCAAAACTTTCACAATTGTTCTGAAAATTTAATCCTATTGGTAATAAATTGATAAAGATAAATTTTGCTGGACTGTATTTATGACATGGAGAACTGTTAGGCTCAAGATGTGAAGCTGTTGAAGCAGGACCGCAAAGACGATCAGAGGGCTAGAGTACCTCTTCTACCAAGAAAGGCCGAGGAAGCTGGGCTTGTTCAATCTGTACAAAAAGAAGGCTTAGGGGAGATCTCGCTGCAGTCTTTCAGTAGTTAAAAGGATTTTATTTATTAACTTTTTACAATGGCAGATAGTGATAGGACAAGGGGAAAAAGTTTTAAACTGAAAGGGAATTTAGATTAATTAAAGTGCTAATATGACTGCCATGCATTCAGTCAAAATATGATTTACAAATAATATTTGATTACATTCCATTTTGACATGATTTATATCCCTTAAAGCTTAAGTCACTGAAGTACTGAAGATATTTTACTGTGTAGAAAAACGCTTCCTACTTTTAAGGTTATTTTTCCCAGAAACTAAATGCTTCTTATCAACACTTCTCCTTACATGTGCACAACCTTTCAAAGATGGAATATGCAAAAAGTGACCACCATTCCAGCTGTAAATCAGGTATTCCCTTTAAGTCACTTTCAAAAAATGTAGAGCCAAAAGAAGTAACAAATAGAGGAATTAATATAAAATGTTTTCTCATAGCTAGTGTGCTGATGGATGAATTGTCTTACAAGTGTTAACCTGCTTAGAGAAAATTTAGAGCCTTTATATTTTTTCCAATTAGTCAAATATATTAATTAGTTAATTAATCAAGACCTATATTATCCATGTCCTCCTCTTTCCTGTATGTACACTACATCTTACTATGATAAATGCCAAATGAAGAAAGCTCCTGCTGATCTTGAATAGCTTTCACCATAGCAGGAAAAGAAAAAGCAATTTTTTCCTTTCCGGAAATGTTCTGTCACTATTCAGTTCTTTAGCTGACACTCTCAGATATGCAGCATACTTACTGAGTTTATCCATAAACATTGCTACAATCACCAGGACTATCTGACTGCTTTTAATTTATCAATTTTGGATTTTCCAGGAACAATTACCAATAAATGTGATCATTTTTTCCAATAAAATCCAGAAGCCATTCTTTTATGAATGAATAAATTACAAATGAGTCAAAGTTAGTCAGAAGCAGTTTAATCTTGGGGAACAATACATTCAGTAAGGGCAGTGTATTTCACAAAGAGTAAGTATTCAGTCTCACAAGTAAACATAAAAATCCCTTAGATCATTTGAAATATCTTGAAATTACATAATTATTGTTCCCCTCCCATTGAAAAAGATTGGAATTGGAAGTAAAAATAATGATTACTCTAATTTTATCCAAATGAATTTTAATAGAAGGTCTTGAAGAGTTCATTTTTAGAAGAAATAGATTAACAGTTTTTATTCAACATCCACTTTCAGAATTCCCCCTGTATTACTTCATAAAGCCACGGTAAGATTTTAAATTGTATGACCCACCCATTCATTTAAATGTTCCCACTTCAAGACATTTATTTTCTGTTGGCTGGAGGTTTTATATAAACCATTAACTTTGCTCTGAAAATAAATGTTCATTTTTACCAGGTCTTGGTTTGGGCTATTTTTAAATATTTTTAGAGGATCAATGGAAAGTTCAACCATCTTTAAAAACCTCCAGAAAATAGATTCAAACACTGATTTGACTGATCTAGACTTTTTCACTTAATTGCAGGGCTAGATATTGTAGATGAACTCAAGACCAGATCTACTAAGATGATACACAGACTACAGAAAGGCCTTCTGTGGAACATAAAACAACTCTATTAAATTATTTCTGGAAACCTTTTTTTCCAATTATCACTTTAATAAAACTTTTCCAAAACATAACTGATAGCCAAAATAAAATTCTGGATATCAGCTAGCTCCAAAACAATACAAGCAGGTCCAAATCACAGCCCATGCAGCAGCCTGCTCCTTGCCCCATGCCATCATGGCATCAGCTCTTTCACACCAAACAGCCTGAACTGGCCCTGGGTGCACACTCATCACTCAGCAAAAATCTAAACATCGATGTCCTATTGTTTTTTTGTTGTTTTTTTTTTTATGTTTTCTGCTATCAGTGTTTCACCTCAGAACATCATGCGGAGCACTGGGAGTTAAAGAGTTAATGCTCCAGATCTGTGGATTGTTCATGTTTTCAGGTACCTGGTTCTCAGAAGAGAAGAACTACATATCCCAGAAGACTTTCACTGTTCCACTTCCACTCTCCATTCAGAGGGAAAGATAAAAGTGCTCACAAGTCACAAGACTGTCTCTTCTTTTACTGCTTATCACTGTGGTGTGTGCTCCCTATCTGTCTTGCTATTAGAATAAGGCCTTTGGTTTCAGACACTGTCTCTCATTTCATTTGATTTATTAAGTTCAATTCCAATTATATTGTATTATATTGTGTTATCTCGCATTCCACTATCATATATAATAGATCCATTCTTCTCTCTTAGCTTTTTGCTACTGTTTTTAGACCTGTCTCCCTACCTTTTCCCTTTTTCCCCCTCTCCCAGTCCTGGGGGTCCTTCCACTCTATTTAGTCATGGAACTGGGCCAAAGTGAACCAAATCCATGTCATCTATTAAGCAGAACAAATAATTTTATGCATTTTGATACACTGGATAAACATAGTCCTATGAACAATAGTCCTATGAACAGCAAAATTTACAGTCATGCTTTCCATTCTGATAAAGGAAATTGAGAATACTTTCAAGATTGCTGAAAATAACTGAAAATAACACAACTAAATCTGAGCTTATGAAAGAAACATCACATTTGTTTTCTACATTGAACTGACTTTTCTATGACACGTTGACCTCAAATGTAGCAAATTATGCATTTTATACATATCAAGATAGCAGCTAAATATTTACAGATAAACATATATAAAGCTCATGGTTTTATTCCTTGAGTACACTGTTCTTAGCATCATTGTTTGTTCTTAGGTCTCTTGCAGTTTGTGGTTCTCCTTTTGATTAGTCTAAAATCTTGAAAAGACTAGCTATGGCACCATTTGATGAGACAGGAAGTAAGCGAAGCTCCTTAATACTTTGCTGCCATCGTGTGGCTGAAGAGATAAATAAAATGGGGAGGAAAATTAGCTAACAGGTCTCAACAACCTGTCTGGAAGACAGAAGGTCTTGGATACAAAATTAATATGAGTAATAATTTGCCAATAAGCTGAATAACCGGAGAACAATACTGAGCTATTTTTAAGTCAGTGCCCTTTCTTGGTTACTCTCTAAGACACCAGTGATTAAACAGTGTGAGTCATCTCCACATAGTATTTATTAGCCCTTCAGCTAGCAGAAGTATGGATTTCATTCAATATCTTTCATCATAAAGCTCTAAATAAAATGTTCTACAACTGCACTGGTAGTTTGCTCTTCAAAGAAAACACAGAAATAGCAGATTTTAGTGTCACAGCAGCATTTATCTTGACAAATCTAAAGCTGCTGAACAGCCAATTAAAATTTGATAAACAACAATAAACTATGGCAGCAATGCTGTGTTAATACTGGCCATAGTCCGCAGCACAATACAGTTGAAGAGAATAAATGTCATCTAATTTTCAGTGCCTACAACCATCATGGCCAGAATTTCCTCTGTAAGACTGATGAGTAATCTTACTTTCCTTATGAAGTTCATTTCTATGTCATTGGTGCCAAATGAGTTCATAGAACTTTCAGTGAACTCACAGGGAGATATCCATATCTAGAGGAAGGATTAGTTAGACAGAAGGAAAAATTATCTGAAGGAAAAAAAAAAAAAACAGACTCTAAGAAAATAGCTTAGCTCTTAACTGCAGTTAATGTATGTTATTTTCTTAAAAAAGAATTCATTTAATCCTCAGATGCCTTTTCAAAAATTGTTACTTATCTTGTAGTCTATAACATAGTGTTCTCAGTACATATTTAACAACTTACAATGCTATGGAACAATGGACTTTTACTCTTTTGCCTTCTTTTAATTAGAAAATAAGAAATTACAAATGTCAAACCCAAGCAAATTGACAAATTGACACTTCCTGCCATCTTGCTGTCATCTGCAAACTCACAGAGGGTGAACTCAATACCCTCATCCAGGTCATTAATAAAGATACTGAATAAGAGAGGTCCCAGTACTGACCCCTGGGGATCACCACTCACGACTGGTCACCAGTAGGGTTTAATTCCATTCACAAGCACTCTCTGATCCTAGTCATCCATCCAGTTTTTTACCCAGCAAAGTGGGTACCTGTCCAAGTCATGGGCTGACAGTTTCTTCAGAATACTGTTGGAGGCAATATTGAAGGCTTTGCTGAATTCTAGGTAGACTAAATCAAAGCCTTTCCCTCATTCAACATGCTGGTCACTCAAACATAGAAGGAGATCAGGTTAGCCTAGGACTTCCCTTTCATGAACCCATGCTTGCTAGGCTTCATCCCCCCTGAATGATTTTCCTCACTATGTTGCACAGTAGCATGTAGTCTTTGCCTCAGGGCAGGGTGAGTGGTAATGAGAACCAGTTTTGAAATTTACAATCCATTCACCATTCACCTTTCTGCCCCAATGTCCTGTAATCAGAGCACCCATGCTGGCATGCTCTCTCTTCATTTTTGTCTAAGCTGCTGTACTAAATCCATCGGTTCAGCTGACATACATGGACAAGCCATTACATGTACTGTGATCTGGGAGGGGCACCACTGGTGAGGGTCTGTCCTGCAGTTTTTGTGTTTTTTGAGTTACAGCCAGTCAGATCTCTTCCCAAGTGGAACCTCAAGATCTGACCTTTAAGTGCCTTCATTTATAGAGTCTATTTTCTTCAGCTTTCCTTGTACAGAGTCTCCAGTAATATCTAGAGAGATGTTCCAGATCTTCCACAGGGGAACGATTGAATTAGGTTTTTTCCCCACCAATACCTCAACCTGTTTTTCAAGTTTTTCAACACGGACACACAATAGTTGATTTTTGTCAGCCAGAGCCTTCAGTTATGTTCAGTGTATTCAAAGCCATCAACAGTGGCCAGACCACAGGAGTGGGCTGGGTGACGGGCAAACCATTCAGGCTCTGAGTGCCTATGCACTCCTGGAAGCACGGCCAGAAGCACCACAGAGACAGAAGGAGAGGAAGGGTGGATCTAGGCTCCTCCCTTCAGTCACTCAGGTGCTCACCTACTAGACAGCTCCCAACCTTCACATCTCCCGCCAGTCCTTCTCTGTGATCAGCAGGTCTAGTGGGGCACCTCCCCAGTAGGCTCTCTTATCAGCTGCACCAGGGAGTTATCTTCCATACACTCTAGAAACCTCCTAGGCCGCTTGTTCCACACTGTATTGTATTTCTGACATATATCAGAGAAGTTGAAGTCCCACACATTAACAAGGACTGACAATCATGCAATTTCTGCCAGCTGTTCATAGAACACCTTATTGTCTCTTCATCCTGGTTAGGTGGTCTATAAGAGAGTCCCACCGGGATGTCTGCCTGGTTGGCTCTTCCCCTCATCCTTGCTTATAGAGATTCAACCTTATAATTCCCAGCCCAAGGCTCAAGAACATCAAAGCTCTCTCTAACATAGAGAGCCACACTACCACCCCTCCTTCCTTGCCTGTCCCTTCTGAAGAGCTTATAGCCATCCATTGCACCACTCTGGTTGTAGGAATGATCCCACCATGTTTCCGTAATGGCGACTAAGTCATTGTTTGCCTGCTGTTGTTGCCCATGCTGCACACATTGGTGTAGATGCACATGTGCTGATCCCGTTGCCTCAACCCCCATACCATCATCATTCCCCTAGGCTCAACTCTAGTGGACCTGGTTTTATCCCCTTCATATCTAGTTTAAAGCCCACTCAACAAGTCCTGCCAGTTCCTAGGCTAAGATCTATTTCCCCATTCGAGACAGGCAAGACCTCTCAGAAGCCATCAGGCCAGGTGTTGAGTGAACTACCTCGTGGTCAAAAGAAAACAAAATTCTTGCATTTGCACCAACCTGTCAGCCATGTATTTATGGGATGGGCTTTCCTGCTTCTCTCAGTATCCTTCCCTGCCATTGAAGGGATAGAGGAAAATGTGACCTATACTTCCACTCTATCCACTAAACTGAAGTCCTTTTTGATAATCCTCAGGCTTTCCTCAGTGACTTCATCACTGCCAGCCTGAACTATCAATTAAGGGTTTATAATCAGAGGGGCAAATCAGACTGGGAAGTTTCCTAGAAATATCCCTCACCTGCACCCCAGGGAGGCGGCACACCTCCCTGCAGGTAGGGTTGGAATGACATGTAGGGCCCTCTGTTCTTCTCAGAAACCTGTCACACCTGTGACAATAACTTTTCTGTCCTTCCTGGTGGAGGCAGTCTTGAGGTGTGGAGTTGATCACCTCACCTTAGACAACCTCGAGGGTGGACCTCCCACCATATCCTCACTTGCTTCTCCCTTGAATTCCAGAGCCTCTTGCTCCCTATTGGCAGGTTTTATACGCACACGGTTTGATTCCACCTCTGCTCCTGTCTCTACTCCTGTGTCATTAGAACACCACTGCCACGTGGAATACAATGGCACCAGGCAGCGTCCACTGACAGGGCGACCCCTCAACCAGCCCAGGCAATTCCTTGCTTCAGCATGGAATGTGTCCACTCCAGAGTCTAAAACCTCACCAAAAAGCTGAGTACCTTGCCAAGAAGTGAGGCACGCGCTTTTTTCTTTTTTCATTTTTAAATAATGTGCATTGTTTTTCCTCTTCTCCAGGCACTGCAACCTTCACTCGACTGTCACAACTTCTCCAACATGATGGTTAGTGGCTTAGCAACTTCATCCACCAATTCCCTCAGGACCCATTCAGTCTGAAGGAGCTGTGCATATTCAGGTTCATTAGGCACCATACACCTCTGTACTTCTCTGAGTATATATTACATAGTACATGCTATAATACTTTATTACTTAACAGATAACATGCTAGTTATAGGAAATGAGAGCAAACAGGAATGTAGTATTTCACGCCTCATTCTTTTTCAAGTTACAGTAAATTATCACCGGGTTACAGTGTTTCTGTGAAACCATCTCTCTTTCATACTCACAGAATGGTAAGCTCTTTCCTAAAAGCTAACAATTTATAGGAATAGGTGATACATATAGGAAAAATGTCTCCATCAGTTTTCTCCCTGGGAAGGTTTAGAGTACAATCTAATCCCCTCCTTAGGCCAAATAATGTCCTTGCAGCTAAACAGCACACTGTTCAAGGTCAAAATATGTTTCAGAAAATGAGGTAGACTAAGATTTCAAACCTAACTTTTAATAAAAAGAAAGGAGGGCACATCAGTTAAACAACTTCATTAAGAAACTTGTTTCCTCAACTGATAGCTTGCACTGCTTAATTTTTCACTTCATAAATATCCCATTCTTACTGTTCTTCTCTAGTCCTTGATTCATAAATAATGTATCCTCTCAACATACTCCTACATATAAAAGTATGTGGAAATTTCTACTCTTGTTACTGTGTAGACATGCAGAGAATTTGGTATATGACTACCCAGACAAGATTCATAAGTATCATTCGAAGAGTATAGAAAACACTACTCAGCACTGAGAAGTTATTTAGCTACTTTGACAGACTTTCTTCAAGCCAAGTCAATAAGGCTCTGAGTTTTGGCTCTGAACCTTCAGCAGAACTGCATGAATACCCTGGATGATTCTTAAGAAGCATCCAGACTGTTATTTATACAGTAGATTTTCTTTAAGAAATCTACTCCAGAAAATACCTACCACCTCCATTCTGCTGAGAATGTAAACCTCGCCACTATCAAGCTCATCTTTTCACCACATGCTATAACTACTCTGCCAAGGGACAATACTGATGACATGAAAACTGGAACACATCATAAGAGACAAATTTCAGATAATTCTGGGAAAACTTTTGTGTAAATTCTCCTGCTTACCTATACTTCCTTGTCAGCTCTTCAGTTGCCCTACCAGAACAGTCAAGCTTCCAGATGTTCTCAGCTGCAGAAAATGTATTTATATTTTTCAAAACTCATTTCCTTGTTTGTTTAAGACAGAAAGGAAATACATCTTTTGAAAAAGTGATGTGAATGTAATGTAGTAGGTGCCAGATGCCAGTTAGCTGTAAGAAACATACCATATTTTATAGAATACTAATATTTTCTCCTTTCAATGAGAGAGAGATTTTATCTTGAGAAACCAACATGGGTATTTATGCGTAGAGGAAGAGTAGCCATGCTGGCAACAATATAGGATCCTGGAAAACACAAAAAGCTTGTCTAAGAGGAGAATGTGATTGAATATCTCTTGCTTACTATTACTTTATAATTTAGAACATCAGTTAATCTTGATTCTGAGAAAAGCTCTTCTGATTATATTTCCAACAAAAGAAGATGCAAGCTGTCTCATAAATTTCGACTTCGTTTATTCTCTTTTCAGCACAAATTTGGACACCTAAGATAAATTTTGAGTAAGTATATAAAATCTGTGACAGCTCATCCGGACTGAACTTCTGAAACTTATATTTCGCTATTTGTTTCATAAAGCCTTTGATTAAAGCATGGGTGTCCAACCTTTTCTCTTGCCTGAGCCACGCTGAGTGAAGAGGAATTGTCTTGTGCTGCATATGCATAGGTTGCACCAAAAAAAAAACCTCTTATTTATTTCCATGGAAACAGCAATCAATACAAAGAACACAATAACACTATTTAAGAGAGCAAATTCTCAGGTACAAAACATTAATTTTTGTCATAATCACCACCATTACCTATGCATTTTTGTCAGCAATGAACAAGAGCCTGCACACTCCTACTGCTGAAACACACCACCCACTGCCACATTGTGCTCACATCCACTGTTTGGTATCCACTAATGTTCAGCAAGCATCAGTGTCAGTGGGTGCTATTTTTTCCATTTGAAGGAATTCAGTGGCACACTTTTTCTTCTAATGCACTTTCATGTCAGAAGCCATTTTGTTAGACTGCCTCTCTGCTGCCATCTATCACATGGCAACAAAATGTACTGTTCGTAGATCACTTGACCTTCCTTTTGAATTGTCTAGTTTGTCTCTGCTGCTATCACCCCAGCTCACTTTGAGTAAGGCCTTCAGTTTTTTGGACACTCTCATTTTATTTGATTTATTAGCTTCAATTGTATTATAGTGTGCTATCTTGCATTCTAATATATTATTTAGTAAATTAGTTTGTTTCTCCTCAGATCATTGATGCTGTTTTGTTTTTAAAACCATCTCTCTACCCTTTTCCCTTTCCTGGAGCATGGATACATGAGAGATCTTGATGAAGAAGCAAACAGGAAAAAGTATTATGTGTGTAACTAGTAAGCCTCCAGAATTTTGCTGCATTCTATTTTTTTGTGTTTTGTGTTCAGTGCTGAGCAACTGAATCAGAAAAAAAAAATCAGGTAGAGAGAAATAAATGTTAGCCACTCTCTTTTCCTGAACGAGATATACTATTAAAGGAAGAACAAGGAGAAAATGTCCTTGCAAAATAAATTTTGAGGAGAACAAAAAAAGGATAGGGGGTCTCTGCAAAACAAGATAAATTTGAAAAGAAGAGTTTCAGTCACAAGAATCTGGTTAAACAAGCTTATCATGCAGATACATGGCCAGAGATGCTAGCTTAGCACCTGTGTGTAAATCTTGTTTGTTGGGCAGAGCAAAGAGTAATAAGCTTTACAGGATATAAAGACACTTCTAGTTGGGCAAAACAACAAACTCTGAATCTGATTACAAAGTATGTATACACAAAGGAAACAAAAGGGTATACGCACTGGTGGGATGGCTGATAGTCCAGTCGAAATGAATGTGAACCCCAAGTGCCTCAACCAATGGGGAAAAGGGAGAAGGATTCACTAGCATCAGAGTACAGGGATGGATAAGGGATTGTGTCCCCCAGTATTTTGAGAGACTCTACAGGAGTATGTCCCACTGGACTCTCCTTTATTCAAAAAAAGAAAACTGAAGGCTCTCCCCCGTCTCTTTTGGGGGTAAAGATGATTAAGCAAGCTTTTTGGAGCAGAAATTTTCCTAACACTTTGCTATACTAGATTGGGTAGGTCTCTCTTCCTCTGTTTACTGTTTGCTCCTCTGCCACCAGTGCCAGTAACATAACTGGAACTTGCATCAATCTGTGTTTTACTTCTCCCCATTTTCCACAAGCCAAAGCAGGAAAAGAAAAGCAAATCCTCCTTGAAAAGGGTTAAGCCAATGTGCTTCATATGGTTGTGTTTTGTTTGTTTGTTTTTGTTTGTTGTTGTTGTTGTTTGTTTTGCTATGAGAGTGCTCAAATATTGAGAACATACAGCTAAAAATTTCACATATCTATCAGTCACATAGCAATGGATCAAATTCCACAATGTTCAATTCATACCCTCCACAGATGCTGAGTGGAGGCAGGTTTTTATGCCAGAGAAATGTTTTCCTTGGCACTTACCCACGCATTCCTAACTCAGTCCAGACCGTTTTCATCTGGGACAGAACAATAACAGACTGCACCAAGAAGCAAGCTAGTTAGCCATGAAAACTTAACACTTTCTAGAGAAGTGAAGTTTTATCACATAACCCTGCTCACAGATCCAGAACATGAGTGGAGGCAGACAATCTCCTAGTTGCACCTTGTGTTGTCTAATATTTTCTGCCTACAGAGCTGTTGCCTTTTTTGTCCTAATAATAATCAGTGATCTTCCTTTCCATCAGCACATGAACTCTGCAACGTCAATTGAAGTAACAAGATGTCAAAAGAAATATTCACTGTGGTGAGCCTGCCAAATAGTATCCAGAGATTGGAAAAGATCTATTAGAGTTCCCACCTACTGCCATAAAATCTTGTTAATAATCTTCAAAGCAGCTTATTAACAGAGATGGGAGTTAATGAATTCACCAAAATGAGACTTGACCTCTTGCCAAATCCATGCAAGTTAGACTTATCTGATTTTGTTGGTGGTGGTGTTGATAAAGCAGATTGGTGAAAACTCAGCAAGCCTGATTACTTTCATTGCATGTCAGGGATGTTTTGCAGGAGACAAAACAGCATTGTCTAAATTCTTGTGATGGTTTTAGACAGATTCTGAAAAGAATACCTCAGATTTTGACAATAATTTCTCAGCAGCACAATTTTAATTCATAAAAGAAATTAAAATCTAAAGGCCAAAGAACAAATTGCAATGTAGTTTAGTACCTGTAATCTCCATGTGAAGTATAAGTTCGAGGTAAGGGAAATGTGAAAAGTCTGTACTTTGAAAAATAGTTGAAAATCTGGAATGGCATCCATGGAAATAAAGAGGAGACATTATTTTCATAGTGACCTACATACATAACAACAATCTATTCTAATATATACAAAACATCTGTCTGTTAGTTCCTTCTTGGATAGCTTATTCCTCCTATAACCAGGTACTATTGATTTCACCAAATATTTTGCTGCCACAGTCATTCAGGCAAAGAAAAAATAAATACTTGTGTTATGTAGCAAGCTATAATAGTGGACATCCTGTATTATAGTAAAGGGGACACTTAGGTTTACAACTGTTTATTCTTTAATAAAAATTTTACACTTTGTTTCTTATAGAAACATTAGTATAGCCGGTATATACCAAAATGTACTATACCATCCAGAATTTGTATGTGTCAACAGTCACGTTACACAAAAGCTTGCAAGGTAATTAATCTATTTCCCAAAATACCTTATCTTGCTGTCACTGGTAGGCCTAAGAAATATAGCTCTAACCAAATGTGAATTACATTTGTGGAGTTCAAACAACATATCCATTTATTTTTGGCTTTTGCAACATAGCCACTGAGTAAAATTTAGCATCTGTAAATGGTTTCTGTGTCCTAGTGAATGAACTCAAGTTAAGGAGGGGAGTATTATGGTTGGTCTCTCTCCATAGTTTGAGGCTTCAAGCTACATTCCTGGGATTTGCTGTCCATGGACCCTTTTTGGCTATAACTAGGCAGTTCTCTGTTAGAAATGATGGCACCAAATCAATGTCCTTTTCATATTACTAGCTCTGCTTTCATAACCTCTTAGAGCTCAAAACCCAGAGAGGTTATACTTCGTTCCAGCTATACATCATACTGGCAATTTCCTGCTGATTAACAAATATGCTACTAATGTTTACCAGTGGTCCTACCCTAATCCTTATGTGTATTCACCACTTCCTGGCAGAGATGGTAGTGTGATCTGCCCAGGGAGTAGAGCAGACATTCTCCTGGGTCAACTAGCTTGGCAACTATGGAAAATTAATACAAGAAAATAAAAACAGTGTAATGTTGGGAAAACTCTAAGAAAGATGCTCTAACTAACATACCTTCTCAAGGATTTGATGAGAGAATAAAAATGACAGAGGATCCTTTTCTTCTCTCCTTCCTTATGTCTGTCTTTGAGCAGAATTTGAGTTATTAATTACAAGCTTGCAAAGATAGTGTTGGTACAACATATACATTTCTTTATAAGGATACTGTATGATTCCTCAAAAATAAAACATGAATATCTTACATGAACGTATGATTGAGACAATTGAACATAAATCTGTATTGCTCTTAGCAATATTGATATTTGCATAAGAAACTGCAGATTTTCAGTTATGAAATCTGATCCTACTAACAAACCCTTCATGCCTTAATTACACAGGGGAATGAAGTCTACAATTTGTGTTCAAGAGTCTCCACTAACCCTGAGTAAGTTAGCGATATTTCTCTGGCAGTCCCAATTCCCAGCACATACATCTTCCTGAGCACCTGTACACTATCACTTATCAGGAGATACAAAGATTTCTGAAGAACTGGTGTTTTATTCTGCCTAAGGAATCAAGAACTTGAAGTCTCAAAGCAACCCTGAAGCCTTTAAAGCTGACAAAAGGCATGAATGAATGTCAGAGCACAAAAAAAAAAAAAAAGAAAAAGAAAAAAGCAGCATGACTTCATTGCCCTCTACAACTTCCAGGAAATGGAAAATGGAGAGGAAGTTGCTGCTCTCTTCTCCCTGCTAATGGATGACAAAACACACAGGAGTGACACAAACCTGTGCCAGGAAAGGTTCAGACTAGATAATAAAAACTATGTCTGTGTTTTAAGGGTGGTCAAGAAGTGGAACAGGCTTTCTAGTGAAGGGATTGATGCCCCATGCCTGTCAGTGTACAAGAGGCATTTGGATTACTTTTAGTAAGCTCTGAAGCAATCAGCCAGTTGGACTTAATGAACTTTATGGGCCCCTTAAAACTAAACTGCACTAATTATAACATTTAGGCCATGGTTCGGCAAGGTATCCTAAAAATGTGAGGAGATCTTTCTACTTCTTGCTAGTCACTCTAAATCAAGACTATGGCTCAGATGATGTATGAGACAATCAATTGCATCTTAATAGCCAATTTGAAAGATCTTAACACAGTAGAACCAGCTATTAAAAAAAAATCTAAATTTCTGTATCTGCTAACATAAGGTTTTCAAAATTGTCCCAGATGATTCATATGGGATGAACACCCCTCCAATGAAGAGAGGCTGAGAGCTGAGGCTGTTCAGCCTGAAGAGAAGGCTCTGAGGTGACCTGATAGTGGCCTTTTGGTATCAAAAGGGGAGATACAAGAAAGAAGGGGACAGACTCTCTAGCAGGGTTTGTGGCGATAGAAAAACGAGAGATGTCTTCAAGCTCAGTCAGGGTAGATTTAGGTTAGATTTAAGGAAAATATCTTTTACAGTGAGGGTGGTGAGGCACTGGAATAGATTAACTAGTGATATGGTTGATGTCCTTTCCCTATAGACATTCAAGACAAGATGGGATAAGGCCCTGGACAATCTGATCTAGCTGTGTTGTCCCTGATCATTCCAGGGGAATTTGTCTTGATGGCTCTCAGAGGTCCCTTCTGCTTTTAAGGTTTCTATGATTCTATGAATAGTGAGGAAAAACAGTCAAAACTTGCACTAATGTGAAAGTGAGAAGATAGGCTTTTCATATAGAGCAAATAATAGAATTTTGATTTTGTTTCTGTGTAAAAATTAAAGAGCCAGAATAATCCAAGAGGAGTTCTTTCCTTCGGCTTTTTTTTTTTCCCTTGTACCTAGAGCCTGAATTTGTAAAGGCTTATAGTAACTCTGCATTCATACTCTCTTGAGGAGACTTTGCAATAGTTTTTTCTCTTACATGTTAAAGGAGCAAGAGCTGAAAAAAAAATTATCATGAAGAATATAGCATGAGATTCTTTCAGAATGTAATAATGTGATTCAAATACATATATATATATATATGTATGTATGTATGTATGTATGTATGTATGTATCTTCCTGAAGTATTCAAATATATCAAATTGAAAGTGAGCAGTGGGTTCAGGAGAACTTCGTGAGGTTCAACAAATCCAAGTGCAAGGTCTTGCACCTGGGTCAAGGCAACCTTTACCACCAATACAAGCTGGGGGATGAAAGGACTGAGCACAGCCCTGCTGAAAAGGACCTGGGGGTGCTGGGGGAAGCTGGACATGAGCCAACAATGTGCCCTCACAGCCCAGACACTCATCCATATCCTGGGCAACATCAGAAGAAGCATGGCCAGCAGGCCAAGGGAGGAGATCCTGCCCCTCTACTCTGTGCTGATGAGGCCTCACCTAGAGTACTGTGGCCAGATGTGGAATCCTCAGTACAGGAGAGACATGGACCTGTTTGTTGGAGTGCTACCAGAGGAGGGCCACAAAAATGATCCAAGAGATGAAACACCAGTGCTACAAGGGCAAGTTGAAAGAGCTAAGGCTGTTCAGCCTGGAGAAGAGAATGCTTCAAGGTGACCTTTAGGCAGCCTTTCAGTGTCTAAAGGGAAGCTACAAGAAAGAAGGGGACAGACTTTTTATCAGAGTCTGTTGTGATAGAACAAGGGAAAATGGTTTTAAATTAAAAGAGGGCAGATTTAGGTTGGATATAAAGAAAAAGTCTTTTGCTTTGAGGGTGATGAGACACAAGAACAGGTTGCCCAGAGACGTGGTGGAAGCCCCATCCCAGGAAACATTCAAGGTCAGGCTAAACCAGGCTCTGGGCAATCTGATCTAGCTGTGGATGTCCCTGTTCATTGCAGGGGAGTTAGACCAGATGACCTTTAAAGGTCCCTTTCAACTCTATGGTTCTATGGTTCCATGAAAATTCATGCAAACCTTTCAGACTGTGTTCTATGCAGTAATATACACTAAGTCACACAAAGGCAAAGGAAAGCATTCTTTCTTTTTAAATAATATGAAGTGGAAGAATAAGGACAAGAAGGCTACAGGTAGGAGGCCTGTGCTTCCCAGAGCCTCGTTAGCACTATTTAATTGCAAGTAATTCATATGTCTTTATCATTACCATGCCAGTTTCAGAGTAAAAATTGCCTTTCCAGACTGAAAGATCTACTTCCTTTGAAGTTTCTTTCTTATTTCAGTAACATATAGTTTAGTAATTTGTGTATTCTTTTACATAAGAAGACACATCTGACAAGACAGGCAACTGCTTCAGAAGGCTCTGTCTTATCTAAGGGCTCGCATTGAAAAATCTCAGTAAGTTTATTTATAAACGAGTGACACCTGCTGGATAAAATAGGCTTGAAAACATATCTCACTAGAATTGAAGAATTTTACAACTATAGAAAGCTGGATAAGGAAGGGAAGGGGGAGGAGTAGGGAAAAGGGTTAATTAACCTTAACTAAGTCTCTCGGTTGCTAAAAAGAATACCTCCTATTTATTTCTTATTTATGGAAATTACAACAGATAAAAAGAGCAAAATAATACCATTTGATAAAGCACATTCCTAGCTATGAAATGCTATTTTTCAACATAGTCACTACCTATGCATTTCACCACCAATGCATAAGAAGTCGCATGCTATAGTCATAAAAACCTGCACCAGCAGAGCAGACCCACTGTCACTGTTGCCACTGAACCATCCATTACATCCGCTTTGTGCTCAAATCCATTGTTTGGACTCCATAAACATTCAACAAGCATTAACGAATGTCAATGGATGCCATTTTTTTCACATGGAGGATTTCAGTGTCACACCTTGCTTCATATGCCCTTTCAAGGTCAGAGACCATTCTGTCAGACTGCCCCTCTGCTTCCTTTTTTTGCATGGCAATAAAATGTAAATGAATACTGGTGCAATGTTCTGCCTCTTCTACCATACCACCAACATTCACCTCTGATGTTGTGAGTCAATATAATATAATAGGAGGCATTATTTTCAGAGCAGCCCTCGTGTTCAATAAAATTTCTGTACCAGCTGCTGTCTAAAGAAAACAGTTCACATAAAACCTATTGTGCAAATAATTTCCCATATACATTCACAGTATGTGAAGCAACCTTGTTTACCTAGATGCAAAGTTATGTCATCCGAGTACAGATAAATTAATGTAACCTGCTTTTGAATATGTAACTTCTCTTATTGAAAACTGGTATTTTGATGAAGTATTCTTTTCTGAAAAAGTCTGAAGTTTTTGAACACACCGTTAGTATTATCTCTTCATTAAATTGCATCCTGTTGTTTCAAACAAATATTTCATGGATGCTATTGCCTTTTGCCTTTTTTTTCTTTTTTTTTTTAGCTAATACCTTACCCTGCTTTCTTAAGCAAATGAAACTCCTGCAGTCCCACTGCTTGTGGAATTGATTTTGACCAGACAGTGGAGATTCCAAAGCTTCGTGGTATTTGATCTCTTGGTTAAAAGGTCATTAGTATCTAAGAACAGGAAGGTGGCAAAAAAGGTTAACTGATTATTTTTAGAAGTTCTGGTGAATGTCTATACGTCTGAAAGCTTGCATGAGTTGTCTGGCCAACAGGACTAAGGAAAGGATTGTCCCTCTGTACTTGGTATTGGTGTGACCACATCTCAAGTACTTTGTTCAGTTTTGGGCCCCTCACTACAAGAAGGATTTTTTGTAAAGCTTTGTGCTTATATTTTTTAGTTAACTACTTGTGGAAATTATACAGGAAACTTTTCAGTTCTCTTAAAGATTACTTTTTCTGCAGGAGTACTATCAGGACCCTGAGGGAATTAGTAATCTATGGCTCTGAACAGCCTCCCCAACTATAGCCACTCACTCCCATGGACCTAGGAGTGACATATCAGCTCTGGCTATGGCAGACTTCCCTGCTCTGGTGGAAATCACATGGTAAGCTGTTTTCAGTTCGTGGATGGACCCCTCAAACTCTGATAGCCTTGCCTCTGGCCGTTCCTTTAGCCCTGTTTGTTTTTCCTTCCTGCTGAATCCTGCATCCAGATTCTGGACTTGGTTCACCATCAACCTTGTCTAGGCTTGTTAAAATCCATCACCAGTCCCCTGCTCTGTCTGCCTGGCTCAGACCCTGCGGACTTCAGCACATCAGGAAGGGTACAGTCCATACCAACGCACAGTTCCTGGCTTAGCCACTTTGCACAGTCTTGCTGCTGCTGCTTCCTGACAAGCAAATTAGGCCAATATAAAACACAAAATTATCTTTATTTTCTCTTTCCCAGATCCATGACTTAGAAACATTTAAAGCCTTTGACATGATCCTAAGGCCATTGACACAGACTTCATCTCTTTTGCTGTTTTGCTTAATCCAAAGACTACAAAGCCCTGGGATGGTTGGTGAAAGACTCCAGAGCACAAGTTAATTTCTCTTCCCTCCTTCCATTTTCAAGTGAGGTTATGGGACAGAACAAAAGGATCCAGTCCATAAATGCTTGGCTACAAGCCTGGTGCTACTGGCAGGGTTTTGGGATCTTTGAAAATGGCTGGTTTTATAAGACACCAGGCCTAACAGTAACACATGGGAAAGGGTTATCTCACAGGGCAAAAGGTTTCTGGGACGGGAATTAGTGGGGCTCATCTGAGGAGCTTTAAACTAGATTTGAAGGAGGGTGGGGCTGTAACTGGGCTTGCACTGGTGGGGCAGAGCTCTAGTATTGATGAAGACCAGGAAGCCTCCCACCATCATATGGTGAAATCAGCATGCTCAGCTCGCTCCCCGAAATGTCTCTGTACACCAATGCAAGCAACATAGGGAATAAGCAGGAGGAGTTAGAAACCCATGCTCAGCCAGGAGATTATGATCTGGTGGCAATTGCAGAGACATAATGGGACAGCTCATGTGACTAGAATGTGGTCATGGATGGCTATGTCCTTCTCAGGAAAGACAGGCCAATAAGGCAAGGTGCTGGAGTTGCTTTTTAGGTGAGAGAGAAACTACAATGTATCGATGTCCAGGAGTGGATGAGGAGCAGGTTGAGAGTTTCTGGGTGAGAATTAAGGGACAGGCTGACATGGGTGATACTGGTGTCTGTTACAGGAAGTTGATGAGGCCTTCTTCAGGCAGCTGATAGCAGCCTCTCATCTGGTTATCGTGGGGGATTTTTGCTGAGTATTTGCTGGAAGGCCTACTCAGCCAGCCAGCCACAGTCCAGGAGGTTCCTGCAGTGTGTTGATCATAACTTCCTGATGCAAATGGTGGATGAGCCAACTAGGAGAGGAGTGCTGCAGGATCTTATTCTCATTAATAAGGAAGATCTAGTAGAAGCAGAGAAGGTTGAGGGCAGCCTTGTTTGCAATGACCAGGAGGTGGTGGAGTTCAGGATCTCATGTGGCCAGAACAGAGTACCAAACAGAATCACAGCCCTGGATTTCAGTAGGGCCAACCTTAGCCTTTTCAAGCAATTGCTAGGGGAAATCCCATGGTACAGGGTACTGGAAGGTAAAAGGGTCCAAGATAGTTTGTCAGCATCCACGGACTGCTTCTTCCAAGCTCAAGATCAGAGCACCCCAACAGGTAGGAAGTCGAGAAAAGGAGGCCTGCATTGTTAAGCAGGGAACTGCTGGGCAAGCTCAAGTGGAAGAGGAGAGTTTACAGATTGTGAGAGGAGTCAAGGACAACAAAAAGCGCTTCTTCAAATACATTGCAGATAAAACTAACACTAGAGGCAATATAGACCCACTGATGAATGAGGTGGGTGACCCGGTCACAGAAGATACAGAGAAGGCAGAGTTACTGAATGCCTTCTTTGTCTCTGTCTATACTGCTGTAGGCTGTCCCCTGGAGCCCTGTACTGCTGAGGCCTCAGAGGATAAAGGAGTTGTTTGCCTCAGATGATGAGAACTGGGTAACAGACCAGTCAAGAAATCTGGACATCCATGAATCCATAAGCCCTGATGGGATGCACCCGCAGGTGCTGAGAGTGAAGGTGGAAGTCATTGCTGGGCCTCTTTCTATCATCTTTGATAAGTTGTGGGGAACGGGAGAGGTACCTGAGGACTGGAGGAAAGCAAATGTCACCCCAGTCTTCAAAAAGGGCAAGAAGGAGGCCCTGGTAAATACAGACTGATTAACCACATTTGCATCCTTGGAAAGGTGATGGAACAACTTATCCTTGGTACTGTCTCTAGGCATATCCAGGATAAGAAGGTCATCCGAGGCAGTCAGCATGGCTTCACCAAGGGGAAGTCATGCTTGACCAACCTGATAGCCTTTTATGAAGAAATAACCAGGTGGATAGATGATGGTAAAGCAGAGGATGTGGTCTATCTTGATTTCAGTAAAGCATTTGACATTGTCTTGTACAGCATCCTCACAATTAAACTGAGGAAATGTGGCCTGGACAATTGGTTTTTGAGGTGGATTATGAACTGGCTGAATGGAAGAAGCCAGAGAGTTGTGGTCAATGGGACGGAGCCTAGTTGGAGCACTGTGTCTAGCAGAGTCCCTCAGGGATTGGAACTGGGACCAGTACTGTTCAATGTATTCATCAGTGACTTGGATGAAGGAATAGAGTGCATGCTCAGAAAGTTTGCTGATTACACCAAACTGGGAGGAGTGGCTGACACGCCACAAGGGCTCCAGGGAGACTTACACAGGCTGGAGAGTTGGGCAAGGAGAAATGTAATGAAATATAACAAGGTCAAGTGTAGAGTCTTGCATCTGGGCAAGAACAACCCCAGGTACCAGTATAGGTTGGGAACTGACCTGTAGGAGAGCAGCATAGGGGAAAGAGACCTGGGTGTTCTGGTGGACAGCAGGATGACCATGAGCCAGCACTATGCCCTTGTGATCAAAAAGGCCAGTGGCACCCTGGGATGTATTAGAAGGGGTGTGGTTAGTAGGTTGAGAGATGTTCTCCTCCCCCTCTACTCTGCCCTGGTGAGAACACATCTGGAGTATTGTATTTGGTTTTGGGCCCCTCAGTTCAAGAAGGACAGGGAACTAGTTGAGAGAATCCAGCACAGAGCCACAAAGATGATTAAGGGAGTGGAGCATCTCCCTTACAAGGAGAGGCTGAGGGAGATGGGTCTCTTTAGTTTGGAGAAGACTGAGGGGTGACCTCATTAATGTTTATAAATATGTAAAGGTGAGTGTCACAAGGATGGAGCCAGGCTTTTCTCATTGACATCCAATGATGGGACAAAGGGTGCAAGCTGGAATGCAAGAGCTTCCACATAAATATGTGAAAAAACTTGTTTACAGTGGACACTGGACCAGGCTGCCCAGAGAGGTGGTGGGTCTCCTTCTCTGGAGACGTTTAAAACCTGTCTGGATGCATTTCTGTGACCTAAGATATGGAGGTTGATGGCCATGTCTGTGGCAGGGGAGTTGGAACTTGATGATCCTGGAAGTCCCTTCCAGCCCAAGCCATGCTATGATTCTATGAACTACTAGCTTTAAATCTGGTGCTGGGAACATACTTACTAAAGTATTAAACAGGAATGCAATTCTCATTAAATAGCAAACAGCAGTTAATAGTGAAGATTATAATCTGATCTGATTATAACTACACTCTAAAAATTCTTCTCTGATTGCAACTACACTTTAAAAATTCTTCTCTAATTAATTGGAAATAAAGCTATTGTTACATTCATGTCAGGATTCTAGCGTTAAGCCTCCGCGAATCCGACCTGGTCCAGTCGGGGCCAAATTAACTACACATTCACACCATTATGGTGAATAGCTAAATGGCAGTTTATTGTGTGTGTTATCAGTTTAAGTAAGCCACTATCTACTTCGTCTACACCCCCTAGGAATACGTCATATATCAATCTTTGGCAAGGGAGGTCCTATCCACGTCACAACCCGTTTCCCCGGAAAACGCCTACTGCAACAAGCTATAAAGATTCTTTTCTCTATTTTTCATTATTTTGTAGAAAAACATGCAGGAACTAAACCAGTTATTTTCTTATAACAGTTGTTCTTAAGAACAAGCCACAAAACATTCTTTTTCTCAGAAAAGAGCTTCTTTATGAGCCAGTACATTTTTCATCTCCTTTCTCCTTCCTCTACATAAAAAAGTTTATAACCAGCAATTTTTGTGCACATCTTCTGGCCACTCACAAATAAAGACATTACTTGCCATTCCCTCATATCATCAGCCAGTAAAGAATCCAACAGTCTCTTAACAATTTAAGACCAACATAATACAACAGTGGAATCTGCACTCCTGAGGAATATCAGAGAGACAAAGAGTAAAATCAGGATGCTAATTTTTAGGGAAGCCAACTTCCAGATCTTCAGAGAGTTAGTTATAAATGAAACAGAAACATTCTCTGATGGGATTTTTAGTAAAAATATTAAACTTCTAAAGTCCACCTTTTATGAATATAGTTGATTCAAAAGGAATTTATTCCCTCTGTGTACAGGAGTTAAGAAAATCTGCAATACGTGAGTTATTCATACAGAATGTTGCATATCTTCACTGACTGTACTACCAAAAAATGTCTTGAGGGCATTCATTCAGAGTTCGTGTCGAAAGCAGGTAAGTCACGTTCTAGAATCTTGCATAAAAGGTAGTAGCAGAAAAATATTATGCTGTTTTTTCCTATGCCTTGCTGCAGTCACCTCTCGGGTGTCAAAAAGTGTACCGTACTTCTAGAAAGTTGAGTGTGAAGAACGTCAGCCATACCATGGAGCATTATTCTTCTCACCTTGGACACTATGCTTTCCCTAAGTACCCACTGCTGGTCACAATCAGGAGAGTCCTGGGCAAGTTATGAAGTAAAGATAAGTGCACATACAAAATATACAAATATACATACACATACAAATATAATACATGTTTTTATATATGCACATTTATTAAAGGTGTTCAGATGCCTTTCTATGTTCAAGTCACCAACTAAGCCAACAAAATGTATTCCTATGCCTTACAACACAAATGTTCTCTTCTGGGTCACATGCATTCCTTATGCATGGAACCTCTACTTGGCAATGGGTGACAGCAAGCATGGCAGCAAAGATGCACACAGTATGGCTTCAAACAGCCGATAATTAGACGAGATAAGCAGATGTAGTTATATCAAATAAAAGTGAACCATTTCTTCATTTATATATGTCACCTTCTTGATATAAAATCAGAACATCACTGAGATTATTACAAAACTAAAATGAAATTTAAGCTCACACCTTTGCCTAGGCCAACTTAATCATCCTATACAAAAATCTCTAAGAAAGATGAAGCAAACTTTTGCTTTACATAGTATTAACTCCTTTTTAGAGATAACCTCAATAGGGATAAATGATACACCTCTCCCAAAACGGTTTAAGTCACTAGGCAAGTTTTGCCTTCAAACAAGCATTGGAGTACTTAAGAGGCAAGGTTATGCTTTGCAGCTGGCTGGCAAGCAGCACACCTCGGCCTGCTTCATCCCAGCTGTTAGGGGACACAGGTCTGGCTCCCCTCACATCTTTGGTGCTAGCCCAAGTATTGTGGGGTCTCTGTATGGCAAAAGGGACAGCACAAGCACTAGGATGCAAGCTCATAAACCAAAAACAGACAGAACCATTAACACCTAGATGAACACAGACTGAAGTAATGCCCACAAATATCCTACAGACCAACAAAGATGTTATGTTTAGGCAAACTATCCAAAACTGCATTTCCTTTCCTTAGAAGATATTAAGTCTCTTTTGCATAAAGCACAAGTGTCTGCCTGAATTTTAATGTTTTAATAATATTTACAGAATGAATGAGATTGGAAGGGACCTTTGGAGGTCATCTGGTCCTAGAGTGGGCTGCAGAGGACCATGACCATGGACCATCTACAGATGACATCTGAATATCTCCAAGGATGGAGACTCTACAACCTCTCTTAGCAACCTGTGCCAGGGCTCAGATATCTACAAATTTAATAATAATAATAATAATGATAATAATGATAATAATGATAATAATAATAATAATAATAATAATAATAATAATAATAATAATAATAATAATAATAAAATCTCTGACGTTCATATGGAATCTCCCATGTTTCAGATTCTGCCCATTGCCTCTTTCAGTGGTTCTCAGGGATAGGAGAAAAGAGCCTGGCTCTATCCTCTTTGTTCCCTTTTTTCAGATGCAAGATCCTCTTGAGTCTCCTTTCCTCTAGGCTGAATTGTCCCAGCTCTCTCAGCCCCTCCTCATAAGAATCAAAGAATCACTAAGGTTGGAAAAGATCTCTAAGATTAAGCCCAACTACCTACCAATCAACTATGCCCACCAAATCATGTCCTAAGTGCTATATCTACATATTTTTTTGAAAACCTCTGTGGTGGTGACTCCTCTACTTCCCTGGGCAGCCAATGCTTGATCACTCTTTCAGATTAGAAATTTTTCCTCAAATCCAACCTGAACCTCCCCAGGCACAACTAGATGCCATTATCTCTCATCCTATCACTAGTAACCTGCATCCTGCACAAAGAGACCAACCCCCAGTTTGCTACAACCTCCTTTCAGGTTGCTGCAGAGAGCCATAAGGTCTCCCTTAAGCCTCCTGCAGAATAAACAATCTCAGTTCCCACAGCTGCTGCTCCCTCATAAAGTTTGTGGATTCAGTTTCAGGTGGATTTTAATCCCATTCACAACCAGTCTCCAAAACTGGTCATCCAGCCAATTTTTTCACCCAGCAAAGAGTACTCCCCTCTAAGCTGTGAGCTGCCACTTTCTCCAAGAAAATGCTGTGGGTAATGGTGTCAAAGGCATTACCAACATCTAGGCAGACTACATCCGTAGTCCTTCCCTCATCCACTAGGCAGGTCACCTATATAGAGAAGGAGATCGGATTGATAAAGCAGGACCCTGCCTTTCTCGAACCTATGCTGGCTTGGCCTGATCCCCTGGTTGTCCTGCACACAGAGTGAGACCACTCTCCAGATTATTTGCTCCACTGCCTTCCCTGATATTGAGGTCAGGCTGACAGTCTCCCAGATCTTCCTTCTGACAATTTCTGTAGATAGGCATAACACTGGCAGATCTGTAGTCATCTGGGACCTTCCTGGTTGACATGGACTGCTAATAAATGACAGAAAATGGCTTGGAAAGCATTTCCATCAGCTCCCTCAGTACCGCTGAGGGGATCCCACCTGGACCCTTAGATGTGTATAGTCTTGGCAGAGAAGTAGATTGCTGTTTCCTCCTGAACTGTGGGGACCTATTCTGCTCCCCATCTTCCAGTCAAGCAAGTAGAATGAGAAATTCCTGTCACAGAAAAGGCATTAGCACTGTATACCAGAGCTTATCATTCTCAGAAGTAATCCTAATAAAACATGTATATAATAAAAAAGCCTTTAATCTGGGGCTGATGCACAGATTTAGTATACAGAGAGCAACTTCAACTAGGGGTTAGATTTCTAACCTCTCCACCTTTCCTTCTATCCACTTTCTCCATGCCTCTTTGCAAGTTTTTCTAATGTAGTCACGGTGATGGAGCAGTGGCTAGAGTTCAGTCATTTAAATGCATACAGATATCTCAGGAAGTGGCATCATAAATTCTTTCTCCTTAAACTGAAGAATAAGCAGTGCAGGCAAAAGGCACTTTTATGCTATTTTAAAAGCAAATGCATGAGAAAAATCACATGGTTTGATTACACTTGAATTGCTAAGACTCTGTAGAACTTTGTGGTGTCAGATCCTCGAAAGAAGTCTTAATAAAGCAGAACAAAACCCTTGCTTCAGCACTCAATCTTTTCCCACCTCACCAAGATTTCCTTCATTAATTGGTCTTGAATGCAGAAAAACAACTGTCTTTCAGAAAAGACTACCCTGTAACACTGTGCTGTGAAATTTCACATTCATAATTTTATTATAATCTGAATCAAGGCAATATTTGGAAAGCAGAGAAAATGACTATACAAAGAATTTATAGAACATTAATTTACATACTGGAGACTTTCTGTTGCCTTATGGTTTCAAGAAAAGGCAAACACTTTCACTAGTAGGTAAATAAAAGAACATTACATTTTTAATGATAATGTTGGATACATAGAAACCATTTAATTAAAAACATGATTTTCAGCATTTTTTGTGGTTTAGTGCTGTAAAATTTTAATACTATAATTAGTATAATAAGTATAATAAGCAGGTTAATAGGAGCCTGGCTAAATATGTGTGTCAACTTGCTGACATCAGTTATGAAACCGCATATACAGATCTACCAAAAACCTTCAAAAGAAAGTGCTGCATTAACTATTTAATCCTGTATTTGTTACAAACATAAGTTTGGTCAATATCCTTCTACATACAACACACAATGGTACATAATGAACTGTTTTGCTTTGTGCAATTTTTAATTCATTAAAAAGCAAAAGCATGTGACAATATACCATCCAAAGGAATGAATATAGTAGAAAAAATCCCTTAGAAATGGAGCAATTTCTTTGTCCTACTTACCAAATAAATCTGAACAGCCAGGAAACACCACTAGGAGTAGTAGTAACATTCAGTTCCTTATGTTCCTGAACTCAGAAGGCCACAAGAATGCATAAAGAATAAAAAGTGAAGCCTCAAATTGAAATGACAATACATCATAAAAAACAGACCAGAGACCTAGGACTTGGTGTCTAGAAAGGCACACTCAAATTCGACTATCACCTAAAAAAAACTGAAGAAATTATTTAAAAAGTTCCTTCTCATTTAAATGCTCACAGCACATCAGATTTATCGTGTAACATTTTCATCCCAGAAAATCTGACAATCTAATTGAAATGTCAGCTGAAGAAATTCACTGCACTCCAGCTTTCTGACCAGATTAAGTAACTGCATTCTTGGTACATCAAAAAAATACCAAAAGGAACTTGTGTCCACGTGTTTCAAAAGAATGAAAACTCCTAAAAATAAAAAATGTTATTTCTGAATGGTACATATACACCATTTAAGCAGTATACCTCTGCATCAGAAGAAGAAAATAATTTAGTAAAAATTAATAGCGCTTGCTTTTGTTGCTTCGATGATAGCTACAATACTTTGGACTGCTTCACCGTTCTATGACATCCAGTGTCTACTGTTACTAATTCACCACTTTCTGGTCCCAAAATATTAGATTTCAAATCTATTCTGCTTCTTGCTCCCTCTCCTTCTAAGGGGTTATTTATAAAGTTTACTTATATAGAACTGTTAGTTAACCAAGCAATTTGGTAACATTTGGGGGTATGGTGACTGAATAAGGCTTTCACAGTCCCAATACTTCAGGAAAATCGGGATGAAAGCTATTAATAAAAATCAGATCACCAGTTATACAGGATAAACACCATTCAGATTGGTGGAACCTTCTGACCACATAGCTCTATCATATTGTTCCATTTGATTAAGTCATTATTTAGTAAAATGGGATTAAAGGATTAAATCCTCTAGGATACTAGTTAATCCAGTGCCTCGTGCATCCATTATGCTGAATTCATATTTAATTCCACAGGTTATTAATGAAACATTCACAGCAACTCATAAACGAAATAGAAGCAATAAAAATTTTAGCACTGTTACACTGCTTTATTACCCTCAGTTCTAATACAGAGGTCTAGGACTGTACTTTTTGGAATTACACAGTAGACCTCAGATGGCTTAACTTGTGAATATTACCAGTCTAACCTACTGCATCCATGTCCTGTAAAATTGCATTGCTATGAAGTTAACTAGTGTTTTGTTACACATTTAAAACACAGATGTGTTAAGATACACAGAGATACTTATAGATGTGACAGCTGTACAAATCATGACAGAAATATCTCAAGAAATTGGACAGAGTAACAAAATAAATTCAATTCCCTTTTGCATATCTTGTCTCAAGGAATTATTATGAATTATAAACCATAAAAATCCTTCCTACAGATTAAAAAATTCAAAAATAAATCCCCAAGTGTCCAATAAAAAGGGGGGCAAAAAGAACCCAATTACAAAGGAATTAGACAGGGGAACAATTACTGCCAAAGCAGTGTTGCAAAGAGACATGGAAAAAGGAATTAACTTGTCACTATGAAGCAGAAGTAAAAACGTGATACTCTGTTGTCTGTAGCAAGGTATGCTTTTACTTACACAAGATAGTGCTGAGTGACAAACCTCAACATCCTTTTTTCACAAATACCCATATGAAATAACAAGATCTGAGGTTTACTATAAATAACCTGGCACAGGCGAAAATATAAGTTATAAAAATTTATTTGCTTTTCCCTCATTTTTATCCTGCGATTATTAAAACATCTTCCTTTAGTTCTTAGTATTAAAAAAGAAATAAAATATACAATTACAGAATGTTTCCATGCAACCATTTTTTTTTTCTGTTCTGCTGTCTCTTCTGTTTTAAACCATTCCCATTAAAATTGCCCACTCTTCTTTACACTAAATACAGTGCAATCTTCCACATTGCTGCTCTTTTCTTATCAGAAACCAACTTACACAAGCCTTCTTGTCACATACATCTTCCCCTTTCTCCGTTCAGTTCCCATCACCGATTCCCAAAAAGACGAAGGAAAGAGCAAATGGTCTCCTTAATAAAACATGATTGCAGGACCTACAGCTACCACTGATGCAACTATATCAAGTTTCTTTGTGGAGGTTATATGAATTCTGCATAAAAACAGCACAGTCTAGTAGTGAGTGAGTATTTCTGATCCAAAAGATGAAACAATGAAATAAATGATGAAATGTGAAAATAATATTAGAAATCCTTCAGGAGAAAAGCTTTTCTTTCATGCTTCTTTCAGATATGGGCTACAGGATTGGGTGATACCCAGTTTCTTTTGCATCGTCCTTTGAAATGGAAAGAAACAAATAATGCTTTGCTAAATCAGAGGCATCTTCAAATAAAAGGCTGATCTCTTTCTTGGGATTGACATTCCTGCTGATTAGGCTTTCTCCATATCACAGTGCTTTTCTTAAACAAAGTCAGTGAAGAGCTCTTGAATCAAGGTTGGAAAACAGTCAGATCTTCTTCTGGGATCCAATCATGACCTTTGACACAAAATTCACAATGGCACTGGCAGGTTGCTCTGGATCATGCTCTGCAAATAAGTGGCACACATTGTCTGTGCCACTGCCTTGCTTCCTAGCAACAAACCCAAATACTCTGCAAGGACAACAACCACAGAGAACAGACTGTCAGAGAACAGACAGACAGACCTGGTCTCATTTCTTAAAACAAAAAAGACACTGTAGAAAAGCAAAGTTCCATCAACAAATGCACAAAGCAGACTACATCTTTGTAAAGGATAAGGTCCTGTGTGACTGTTAAATATAGTGCAAATATACTAGCCAACTCAGGAACTTTGACTGTCTCAGAATGGCCAGAAAAAGGTTAGCACGCTACTCACTTAATTCTACTTTCTCTTTTGTGTCCTGTACTATTTGCTGTCACAGATATGCTACTGTCCCTGAGGATATTTAATCTGTTTCAGTACTGTTGTTCTCTTAGCTACCTTGGAGGTGGGGGTTCTGAATGTGTTGGGATAGAGAGAGGTGTGCCAGAAAGTGCATAATGAGAAGTTTTGAGGGCCATGTATCTCAGTAGACAGGGTACTTAAAACAGAATTTGAGCCAGTTATTTCCGTTACTTCTCAGATACCATTGCCTCAGTTCTCTCTCTCTGCTCTTCCTTTTAGTAAAAAGGAGACGACGATGTTGATATTCACTGGAAAACACTTGGCAATCTACTGGTAAATATCTACTTATGCCAGACACTAGCATGACTGGGACTGTTTTCAGGTACATGCTGTGCTGGGGACTTTTTTCTTTTTAAAGCTATCTTCTAAGTAGGATAAGTAGGCTACTGTTAGTGCTGCTGGATAAGAGGAACAACTTTACCAAGTAGCAAACGGATCTGTGTGAATTTCTGAAACTTCATGCAAATTGCAGATCTGCAATGTAAACAAGCCACACTAACTCTGTCCACAGACATCCTATCATCCCACTTAATTATGCCTTACTTGAAGATGTGCAAGTGAAATAAATTAAGTATAACTGCAATAAATGGATTTCTACTCCTGAATGGCTGCTTCCCCTTTAACATCTCTGATAAAGTTAGTAAGAAGACTAACAGGCTAACTACTGTAACAATAGTCCTAAAACATTCACTTAAAACAAACAGAGGCAAGTGTGAACTTACTTCGCAGAAAGGCCATCTTTCATCCATCTTGATGTCCATAAGAAAGAGTTAAGGGGGGGAAAAAAAGGAAATGAAGAAATAAAAATCACACTTTGGTTAGCTTTTTGTAGATCAATAATAAAAATAATGTACTAGTAATAGTGCTGTTCTTGCTTACTTTCTGTCCTGTGGATCCAAAGCACAGAAAATAACAGTGTTGACTGGATAATGTCGCCGAAAAAAGAGTCTGGATAGGAAGAAATGAAATATTTCAGAAAGAGTTAAGATGCTAAAAATTTTGAACAATAAGCAGAACAGACAAAACCAACTCTATCAAGATTTAATAATGACAACATATTGCTTTTGTTATTGCTGAGTCATACTTAAAAAGCTACATGAACTTCATGAATCATAGAACTATTAGGGTCAGAAAGGACTTTGAAGAACACACAATTCCAGTGCCCCTGTCATGGGCAGGGATACCTTCCACAAGGACATGTTACCCAAAGACCCATCCAACCTGGCTTTGAACAGTTCCAGGGATGAGGTGTTCACAAACTCTCTGAGCAATCTGTTCTACAGCCTTGCCACTCTCACACTGAAAGATTTCTCCCTAATCTCTCATCTAATGTCTAATATTAGATATCAAATTTCTAATCTAAATCTCTTTTAGTTTAAAGTCATTATCCTGACCTATGTCCTATCACTATATGGAGTCCCACCCTTACCAAATAAATTCATATTTGAAGCAGTGACTTTTAAGTTTTGGGCTACAAGAGAAATGACCCTAAAGCAAAGAAAAGGAACTAGAAGTGTGATTTTTTTCTAAAAACTGCACACTTAAATACTGTGTCAGTGGAAAATGCAACTTCAACACATTTTAAAATATACATCCTCCAGTACTGCAAACCACTTACAACCATGAAGGATATCAGATACTGTCATTCTTTATACAATCCTGTTATCATCTGAATCAGAGACTGCAGAACAGAACCAGGAAAAGCAAGCCAACAGAAACTGACACAGTGCAGAAGTACACAATTACCTTCCCACCCCTCCTTTGCTTACTTTCTTTGATTATCTGTCAGTGTGATTCCCTGTGCAGACACCTTGAAATGGACAATGGTTGAGATGGGAGAAGGATCTTGCATCAGCGTCATACTCAAGGCTTTCTGTACTGCCTGGTAACCCGTGAGGGACTCCATCTCCACTGAATTCAGATACCAAACATTACATGCTGTAATGAAAGAGGGGAGGTCATTATCCAACAACAAACCGACAGGAATCTCCTGAACAAAACCAAACAAAACATACATCTGCCACTGTAATACAGCGAAAAAGGAAAACACCAAACCAGCAAATGTTGTGTTTTACCTCATCTTTTTCACACTAATGTTTTGTAGTTTAAGACGATAATTTTTGAGCGTGTTTTGGAGCCTTTTACTGTCCCTTTGTTTTTACTGCCATTATATTTAAGCCAGTGAATGTAAGATTTCTTTTAGCTAAAGACCCTGAAAGTTTAATTAATTTAAGACAGCAGCATAGAGACAAGTCATTCACGAGTACGAGGGCTGCCTTGAAAGTAATGCCTCCTATTTTATTACGTTGGCCCATGAAGTCAGAGGTGGATGTTAGTAGTGTGGCAGTAGAGGTTGAACCTCCCCACCAATATCCCACTGCATTTTGTTGTTGTGCGACAAATGGCAGCAGAGGAGCAGTCTAACAAAATGGTGCCAGATATGGAAGTGCATATGAAACAAAGGCGCGTCACTGAATTCCTGCACATGGAAAACTGACACCTACTGACATTCACTGATGCTTGCTGAATGTGTAATGGAAACCAAACAGTGGATGTGAACACAGGGAGGCAGTGGGGTGTGTTTCAGCAGTGGTGACAGCATCACCTCTGCTTGTGCAAACTTTTACAAGTGTGGCATGCTGGCTCTTGTTCATCACTGGTAAAAACCAGTGATGGTGGTGACTACACTGAAAAACAGTGTTTTGTAACTGAGAATTTACTCTATCGGATAGCATTGTGCTTTTTGTATCTGTTGTAGTTTCCATGAAAATAAACAGGAAGTGTTACTTTCAGGGGAACCTATGTACCTCTACAGCAAAAGCATTCCTAATGGGAAAGAATGGGGATATTCTGCATAAAAACTCAGTTCAAGCAGCCAATGAAAAAATGCGTATTTTTTTTCAGTATAAATTGACACAATCCACACTTTTAAATGACGATTAAGCTACCCTCAAAAGAAACCATTTACTTGTTCTTTTCTTGCTAAACATTTTCTCTCACCAAAGAACTGAGGACTGCTGCAGAATTCTTTTCTTACTAATTCTATAGTGTCTTATATGTTCTGTAATTTTAATGCAAACAAAGTAACTTCCACAACCATATGTGTTTTAGGTTTATAAATGCATGCTGAGGTAAAGAAGTTTAGGAACCCTTATTCTCCTCCTACAGCCATCAGTACTCCTGCTGTATCTCCATGAAGATTTGCTCATTGGTTTCTAAAGCTACCAGTTAATTATTTTTAGCTGGTCTCAAGACAAATCTGCAGTGATCACTTGGACAATAAGTATTAAGTAGCACTGTATGGTAGTACTATAGTACTGTATGGGACTATGCAGTATTATATGGTAACAGCACCATATAATAGTATATAGTATATTAATAATACTATATAGTATTAGAAGGTATATTCACTCAATTAAATACTTTCAACTTGCGTTATAAAATTCAAATTTGCAAGCATATTAATAATGTTCTTGATACTAAGAAGTCACCTTTTTCTACAGCAGAAGAAAGCATACTTAAATACTGTTGACAAACACTACTACCAACAGACTTTGCATTTTGGTGGAAACATTTCTTTAGGTATCCAGGAAAGGATTTCCAACTCTGGAAGCTGGACAATGCAAATTACCATGCTAATATTTGATTTGTTAACAGTTTAGCCTGGTTTGCAAACTTTACCATGCAGACAAAGATCAAATGTAAAAGCTTAGTTTTTTATACGGCTACTCTGTAATGGCAACTCTGTAATTTGACTAAAGTTTTTTCTTATGACTACTTATATAAAATACATAGCTAGATATCAGTATTTTCAAAACAGCTAAGCAATCATACTGCTACAAACTAAAGAAGCCTAAGTTTGATTCCAGCATGAATATCATCAGCCTAGTAAGTCAAAGAATTCAGAAATGTGTTTGTGCATTGGTGTACTAGTTTCAATAAGCTTTATTTGGGTCAATCACCATAGATTTCATAGCAAGATTTTGCAAATGAACTGTGAGGCCTCTCTCACTATATAACATTCTATTTTGTCCACCCAAAACTGTGAATAAATGCAAATCATAAAGTTTCTTATTCTCACATCATTACTTTGTAGGTTTTGTACAGATCTAGAGCTCTACATGAAAGAATGCTTAGATCTTGACTATATTAGTGCAAATAAATATAAAGAACTTGCATTTATTTGGGGCATAATATTTTACTGCCAAACAGGAAAGTTAATAAAACAAGGTCTGTTTTACGGAAAAGCCACTTACCTGTATAGTTTCTAGTCTTCTGCTGTCACTTCCTAAGATATGTTAGTTTATCATCATGAAACTAATGACACAGCTTACAAATTACTGTACAATTAATTTGTCATAGAATCATTGAATCCTTAGAGTTGGAAGGGACCTCTGAGGGCCATCTAGTCCAATACAATGAACAGGGACACCACAGCTGGATCAGGTAGCCCAGGGCCTTATCCACCCTCACCTTGAAAGACTCCAGGGATGGGGCACCAACCGCAACACTGGGCAACCTGTTCCTGTGCTTCATCACCCTCACTGTAAAGGATCTCTTCCTTATATCTAACCTAAATCTACCCTCTTTCAGCTGGTTCTTCAGTCCAGTCTCAGCATCAGTTTTTAACAGCCTGTCAGACAGAAAATTTGGAAAGAATCTAATACAAAGTAAAAGTTTACCAACCTGCACCCTGTTTGAGAAGTTCTGTTGCTGAGTTTGCAGCGGTCTGTGGAGAAGTTTCTGCCATCTCTTCCAATGGATCTGCAAACAAAAAAGCACTTCCCATGTCTTGTTTGTACTTGAACAGATAAGTCAATGCATACCATCAAGAATGAGTCTAGCTTTTTAAGCTGTGATTTCATGTACTGGTAAATCTTGACGAGAAGCATTTAACAATCTTGCATCTGCACCTATAATCAGGCATGCCATGTCTTCCTTGTGATGCATCAATATTTTTCTGGTAGTGCTGCAGGAGGGATGTTCAACATTTATTTCCTGATAGTCATAGACATAATTACACAACATATACTGTAAAGAAAGCAGTAGGATGCTGGCCTCCAAATCTTCTCCCAAAATTAGTGAAAAAACTGTACATCAGTACGTTACTTCAGTTATACAGAAGCGTGTAAAATCTCTGATGTATTTAGCATGGTGTATACTGTATTTGAATACGTTCAAATAAGGAGGAGAATAGTAATGCTATTTGTGACACTACTCATGATTGGCACTATCTATATGATTAAAATACTTTATGTACTGTGTCCAGAATCACTAACCACAGAAAATCATATTAAAATAGTGGATCATACCAGATTACAAATAAATCCAAATAAAATTACACTCTGGTATGTTTATCAAGGATAAATAAATGTGTCAGTTCTATTTCCCTGCCAGAACAGCAAGAGCTGAAGAATATAACAAGAATAAGCCATACACAGAAATTTCTGATCATAAATACCGCAGCACATTTTTATGCTAAAATGGTTTCACTTTCTTTGCACTAGTCAAATGTTATGTTGGAATACTGACATATGGTCTTTAACAGAGACTTGAAGAGTTCAGTAGAAAACCACACATAAGTTTAACGTTTTTGTAATGCATCTGGTGTTAACTTCATGTGTGACAATAACAGACAACTGAATTATGGGGCAAGTATAAATACGTTTTGCTGTTGCCTTAATGTTGCAGCTTAGTTAAGAGTATTCCGCAGTACCAAACAGCTGCTTTCAAACTCAGCTTCTTTTCCTGTATGCTCTTGTACAGATTTTGACTACTGATGTGTTCACCAGCCTTCAGACATTGGTACTTCGAAGCAAAGCCTTAGCTGAGCGTATTTTTTCTGTACTTATCAAGCATACCTCTGTTTGGGATGAGGAGCTTACAGGGCAATGCCAGTGGAGTAATGGAATGCTGGTACACCAGAGCGGTCAAACTCCCTGTGGTCAGAAGAGTAGCAGGACATACACAATTAATATGGTGGACAAAAGTAACAGTTGTATTAGCTTCCAGACCATGCTCCAAGACATCTCACACACATACCCTTGAATAATATTTTCATGGCACCTAAACCAAGACCTTTTCCACTCAGCTTAAGTGGATTCACATTCCCCAGCAATATTTTAGGTACTTGAATTATAGCCATTAATCACAATTATATGGTCCCTTGCTTGCTGAAACACACTGCTTAAATCCTACTCTAAAGTGCTTTGCTTCCAATTTAAGAAGCGCAAAGATGAAACACACAATAACATACGGAGTTCCTTTCAGTACTCCTAAGAAAGCAAGAGCACAAGGAGTTAATGCTATGCTACGAAGCAGTGAAAGAAAAAGGAGTTCCACATCTTAGCCACTTAGTTTCTCTGTCTGGTGCTTTGTCTACATGTACCTCAGCCTTGGTGAGGATGCACCTTCAGTACTGTGTTCTGTTTTGGGTCCTTCACTACAAGAAAGGCACTAGGGCCCCGGAGCGGGTTCAAAGAAGGGCAACAAAGCTGGTGAGGGGTCTGGAGCACAGGCTTTATGAGAAACAGCTGAGGGAGCTGAGATTGTTTAGTCTGGAAAAGAGATGCTCAGGGATGAGCTTATCATTCTCTACAACTACCTGAACGGAGGTTGTGGTGAGGTGGGTGTTGCCCTCTTCTCCCATGTAACTAGCGATAGAACTAGAGGGAATGAACTCAAGTTGTACCAGGGGAGACTGAAGTTGGACATGATGAAATACTTCTATGAGAGGATGGTCAGGCTCTCGAATGGATTGCCATGGAGGTGGTGGAGTCACCGACTCTGGAGGTGTTCAAGAAACATTTAGATGATGTACTGAGGAATATGGTCTAGTGGGAAATTTTGGTAATACGCGAATAGTTGGACTGGATGATCTTAAAAATCTTTTCTAACCTTGGCAATTCCATGATTCTGTGATTCTCTACTGTATGCTTATGAAAACTGGTCTAGGTAAAACTTTACTCTCTCAGTGCAACACTACTGTAAATAACATTCACCATTAAATTATACTTCTCTTAATTATTGCCATAAGCACTGATGTTTAGAGCCTCTTTTTACCATTTGGACTTGGTTTCAATTTAAGTGACTGAATGACAGTCCTCCTTGCCATGAGCATGTGAGACTATATACCATGACAAAATTCAATCCACCTCTACTTAAACTCGAATTTGTCATTTTACACTTGCTCATTTTATGGTAGAGAACTGTTTCACAAGTGTATTGGCTATAAGTGGCAAGGTTTGGTAGCAAGTCCCTGTGAGGTGAGGTGAAGCTGGTGATACCTCTGATAAACTGCATTTGAGAGCAGAAAAGCTGCATAGAGAAGAGGAATGAGCAAAAAGAGTGCCACATAGCAGGGGGAGGACCAAAGCCAGATAAAGAGAAGGTGTCCATGTTTTTAATAATATACACCACACTCATGAACATCCCCACACCAGAGCAGGTGAACATTTCCTGAAGTGGCTCATCTCTGCTGTGTGTGCACCTTAGCCATCTCGCCTACAGCATTAGAGTAAGGACTTCAGTTTTCAGACACCCTCTCTCATGTATTTATTACTTTGAATTCCAATTGTATTATACTGTGTTATCTCACATTCTACTATCATGATAGAAGTTTTCTCCCTTAGCACATTGATGCTGTTTTCCTCATCTGGGCCCATCTCCCTACCTTTTCCCTTCTTCCTCTCCCCTTCTTCTGGGATGTGGGTCCAAGGGTCCCTTTGCCTAATTAGTCATGGAACCAGGCCAAACCATGACATTTTTTGGTGCTGAAGGGACTGTAGCCTGTGGAGAGCCCATGATTCAGCACATGAGAAGTGGAAGAAGGAAGAAGCCACAGAGTAATTCTTAGGTACTGATCATATTGTCCCCAGCCCCTCTTTTAACACCTTGTCTGGGGTGAGAACTGAGAGGTCTGGGATGAAAAAGTGAAGTTGAGCTTAGAAAGAGCAGAGGGAAAAAAGAGTTATTTTAATGTCTGTCCTCTTTCTCACTACCCAGATCTATTTTAATTGGCAGCAAATTCAATGAATTTTTCCAAAGTAAATTCTATCTGCCTGCATTAGTATCTAGTAAGCAATCCTCCTGCATCCTGACACATGAGCTTTGTCATCCTATTTTCTCCTCCGACCCCACTGAAGATGGTGATTATGGGTGGTTAGTTTGTTGTTTACCACAATGCATGATTTCACTGCATTATATTATGTAGGCTGATGTGCCATAATACACATTTCATGTGAGTGATACTCTGTCATTTCAGCCATCTTCTACTTTTAATACTGTATAGGAAAAAATAAGGCAAAAGACTTAAATATGTAAGGCCTTCAACATTCATCTAGCTAAGATGTCTATAGCAGTGCTGTCAGTGGTTGAGCATGACAGCTTGAAGCTTGGTCATGTGCATCTGTGCTAGAGTGCTCTGCACACACACCTTATGTGCACAAGGCTGCTAGAATGGGTTCCTACAGAAATCTTGAAGACTTGAGCAGAGTGTTCTCTCAGCTCCACTCTATCCAAGTCTATAACACAGCTCTGGCAAAAGCAAATTATTTTCCTTTTCTATGTCCCTGTGACACACAGTACTTACCAAAGCATGGTTCATTTGGGCATCCTTTCAAGTGAACCCCCTTCTGAGAGCACTCAATCAGAAAATGCCTTACAAGTTCATTTGACAAATCTCCAACTGTGTTAAAAAAGAACAAAGAAACACATGATGAGATGCAAGGAACAAGCAACAGTCTCACACATCAGCAGCTCTTTATGAAGCTGTTTTCCACATTAACACCATATGTTTTGTACACAACATGCAAACACATTAGAGATGCTCTGCAACAATGTTAAAAGACATAATGATAAGGCAATTCTGGAAAAAAAACCAAACAACAATAACCAGGCAAATAGCTCACTTCAGATATACAGAGAATAAAGTCTTATAAGTTACTGGCATCCAAATATGCATTGTTGTCTAAGCACGGTCCCAAATACAGACAGGAAAAGGTGTTTTGAAAGTTAATGGCTAGAAATTCTGACATACATGCCAATTAGAAGAACTTGTATCCAGTGTGACAAAGAACTAAAAGTGTGATACCCAGAGTTCTAGGGACGGAATTGCTCACAGAATGTCTCCAAATCAAAACAATAGAAGATTTAGCTGCACAAACATAAGGGGAATTTGCTTGTCTCTCAGAATTTTTATGTCTTCAAATGCTTTCAGTTTTACAGTAAACCTTTACTCCTGAAGCAATTATATGAATTGCAGGAAATTACATGAAACACTCAGGTTTCTGTAGCTCACTAAATTTTTAAATACAGTTTTTATCTCCCAGGGTTCCAAGACAAATTTAAAACTGTAAGTGGGATGTAATGAAGAGATTCAAAGAATAAAAATCCCTTGAGATTTAGCATCCTTTTAAATATATACATTCTTATGCACACATGTAATTAAGATAATTTCATTACTTCTTGAGCAACTGGTTCACAGTATTTCACACCTGACTACAAATTGGAGCTCTCTCCAAGCAATGAAAGGATTAACTCATAACAATAAAGAAAATCTGTTAAACCATTCAAACCTCAACAGAAGAGCCATGAACACAAATGTTCGTTTTGATTCTCAATGAATCAGCCACAGTCCAGGGAATACATGACTTCAAAGGCTGACTTTCAGGCTAAGATAGATGAATGCATTAATCTGGAGAGCAAAAGTTTCTATTCAAGCAAATACAGCAAAGATCACTATTTCAGACAGCCTATTGTTTGTCATTATACTGATAGAATATTAAAAATAAATTAATACAGAGGCAATTTGCCTCCAGCACACCCCAACTGTCTACCTCGAGTTAGACACTGAAGAGGTTCTGCCGATACTTTCTGACAACACAGAGGATTACATGACAAATTTTTAGAAGAAATTGCCTCAGTGTACCAGATTAAGCATACAGAATTCAAAAGTATTACTGTATTACAGACAGATTACTTCTCTTGTCCCTAAGTAAGGATGAAACCTTAGTAAAAACAAAAATGAGAACAAAGCATTTCTATAACCACAGAACTAAAATTCACTGCATTCTTGTGATCTTTGTTGTTCTTCTCATCAAGCATTAGCAATGAAAATCAGCAGTAGCAATGAAAATCACCCCACACCCCATGCAATAGCGCAAATGGAGTCAAGACCACTACAGACTGTGCCCCCCACATTCCCACAGATTAACATATGCTTTCCATATGTTCTCTTCATTTTACCTTTCACAACTATCAGGCATAACTTATGTATAGAGGCAGTGGCGATGAGAGGCTGCACTTACCATACCTTTTCGCTTTCACTTTACCATACTTTCACTTTACTGTACCTTTTAAACAACTAACATCTTTCCTCGGGGGACCTCCTCAGATTTATATTTAATGTATAACTGTCTCAAAACAAAATAGTGGGGTCAAAACTATAAAATCTCCCAGCCAAGTGAAAACTTTACATAGTGGCAATATGAATCAAACAGAGACTTCTAATTGCTAAGGAGGGCACATTACTGAGATGGCACTGTTTTGCTATCTGGTTGATAAGTACGGATTACCACAACGTACAAACATTTACAAACCACTGTGAAACAAATATGCAGTTCTGTTCAATTAAATACTGCTGCAAGGAACCAAAAGGAGCCTGTAATTCCAGATGCACTTACTGGAAGTGGAAGACTCCTCCAGATTAACATACAGTAGTACAGATTTCCTACCACACATAATTTGTTAAGGACAGAAAGAAGGCAAACAGTACCTTTCTTGTTCATCTGCAGCACAGAAGGAGGTGGTGAAGCAACTTTTATTGCTAGTCCATAGGCTCCCCGGAAAGAATGACTGTCTCGAACAACAAAGGACCCAGGTTCTTTGTCCTTGAGAACAGCAATTGCTGTAAGGAATTTCAGAAATGAAAGAAAAAAACGTTTACAGAACAATACATACAGAAAAAAAGTTACAGTTGTAAATCTATAATTAAAAAGAGTAAAGAAGATATTTTTACGTTCTGTAAAAGAGACTACGATCAAACACATTTGGAGGATCTAAAAATATCTTGCATGAATCTCATAGATAGTTATTTCAAAAGAAATCTGAAGTACAGATCCCCCGTGATTTTTTTTAACTATAAAGGGTATGCAAATCCTACCAGGATGCAACCAGTATTTCCAGCAGAAAATGCTGGTTAGTGGTAAACTCCTGACACATAGAGCAGGCAACAGATCTCTACTGCTGCAACCGATAATTTGTTATTTTCACACAATAGTGTAGATCTGTACCTCAGGTAAGTGTCTGCATGCTATTAGTTGGAAACACTTGCATCTGTGAATGACAACTATAGTGGCTGGAACCTCAGGATAAAGCCAGAGATTGTCACATACTTTTTCATTTGTTGTAAGCTTTTTCATTCATCATAGAACCACAGAATCTCCAAGGTTGGAAAAGACCCACAGAATCACCCAGTCCAACCATCCACCTATCACCAATAGTACTCACTGAACCATGTTCCTTAACACAAAATCCAAACATTCCTTGAACACCTCCAGGGTTGGTGACTCCGCCACCTCCCTGTGCAGCCCATTCCAGTGCCTGAGCACTCTTTCAGAAAAGTAGTATTTCCTAACATCCAGCCTGAATCTCCTCTGGTGCAGCTTGAAGCTGTTCCCTCTAGTCCTATCACCAGTTACACCAGAGAAGAGGCTGACCCCCAGCTCACGACAACCTCCCTTCAGGTAGTTACAGAGAGCAGTAAGGTCTCCCCTGAGCCTCCTCTTCTCCAGACTGAACAATCCCAGCTCCTTCAGCCTCTCCTCGTAAGGCCTGTGCTCCAGACCCCTCACCAGCTTTGTTGCCCTTCTCTGAACCCACTCCAGGGCCTTGATATTCTATCAAGAATACTGTGTAAAAAATAGGTAACTATTGCTGTACTAATGACCTAGGTTAGTATCTGACATTTGTGTCCATACCTGGCACTGACACATACAAACTTCCTGGCATTGCAGAGACAGCTTCAAGCTGACAGTGCTGATGTACGCTTCAACCAAAGTTTAGGTTTAAGTTCTTTAAGAAAGACTATCCTCCCTTGAGAGAAGTAAGCTCAAATCAAATAAAATGCAAATAAATAAAAAAGACTTCCAATGCTTATAACTGGAAAATGTGCCAAAAGGTGAAACTGATAAGAACAGATACTACACACACATTGGCCCTGTGAAGAATGAAGGTGCTCCCTTCCTCAGTGAAAGCTTCTTAAAAAACTTTTAAAAAGTTATTTTAACTGGTACAGTAAAGAGAAGCATACTAAAATGTTAAGAAGATTTTTTTTTTAATTTGATCAAACAGTGAGGTTTGAACTTTCTTTATGATCTCTTCTATTTGAATTCACACCCAGTAAAGGAACATTTTCTACATATTTTCTGGAGCAGGAAGTGAGAACGGGAGTGAAATGAAATGACCAGCAAAACATTATCCAGAGATTAATGAATAATCTATTTTCTATAACATTTATTCTCCCAGGTTCAAATCTACTACCACAATATATGGGCCACTCCCACAGTTCGACAGACCATGAACTAGAAAGACACAGGAATTCATTTACCAGTACTGAAGGCAATTTGGTTTCACTTCAAGTTTTATGATGTGAACTTCCTTTCCAATGCCTTGTCATTTTCCTTTTCAATGGCCAATGTTTAAAATGCTGCCAATGATGGTGCTGCCATAACACACTAAATGCTATTCAATATAGTTGAATGTTACAGTATAGACACAAAAACTGTCAGACCACCTGCATTTACAAAGCACCCAACATTCTTCATTTACATATATTTTGTCCCTGCAACGAAAAGTTTGCAGGTATACACTGCCACATACACAACAAAAGTTTTCTCCATCTCATAATACATCTACATACAGACGTATCTGTGCTGTACATCATAAAGATGTTATTTCACAGAGGAGTTACATCATGACTGTCCCAGCTACAGAACAACTGATAGATGAGGATGCTTTTATGGTGAGTTCTAGATAATAAGTTACCCTCTGCTACTGAGCATCTCTCAACCTCTCAGCACTGGGAAACACATGAAATTATGCCAGAGCAGCATATTTCTACTCAATTTCTGAGAGCAGCAGTGGTTTGGTACTGGATCATGCATATGTGCTATTCCAAACCTTGGAGGCCAAAATAGCTCTGTCAGACACACTGATGAAAACTCATCATAACACAAGACTGCATTAAAAGAGCACATTCAGCTTTCATTTTCCTTCAGCATACCTTAAAATGACTTCCCTGTTGTGAGGAGGCAACAGAAGCTAGTTAATCAAAGCACTTTTGCAGCAGCTACCAGACGAAGTTCTAAGTGAGGATAATAATTTGTATGATTAACTCAACATTTTCTCAGACATGAATGCCCTTTACTCTCACATTCAGCTTTCAAACAAAATAAATTGAGGTTGTCTTCTGTCCTTTGATATTTTGTAATTTTTCTTATAATTATCCTATACATCTGGTAGTCTTAAATAAAAAGTTAATACGCACACACCAGCTAGCCTACTAGTAAACATATACCCCAGAATATACCTCAGCTGATATACCTTGTTCTCTTGAAATATCTGGTTTATACCAAAACTTGGATGTGTCCTGGACAAATTTTACAGTCACTTGTTTCTCTGTTGTGTTTTCTGTGAAATAAAAGGTGAAAAAGAAGTCAACAAATTTTCTAAATATTAAAGCATTTTTGCTTTTCTTTCCAACTTCCCATCACGTTAATTGTTCTAAAATCTAATGAACAGAGAAAAAAATCTGAATTGTTATAGAACCAAAATATAATATAATAATATAGTATTAACCAAATATATATATAATAATCTACATTAACATTCTGAAAGCTCTCTTAAAGTTTAATTTTGCAAAACCTGTAAGATATGGAAAACTTTTATGTTTATAAAGTTATACCGAAGTTATATTCTCAGTAAGACCCAATGAATACGTATCATTATTTTTAACTATTCTTTGCACAAGTCTAGCAAAGATGCAGAAATAAAACATCCATTATTAAGAGGTTGGACTGGATATTGCTTGTTTGTGATTTCACAGCTCCAAAGGTGGGCTGACAGATAAGGACAGCAGTAACAATTCTTCACCACAGTCTTCAGAACAGTACATATAAAACAGTGAACTAGTGCCTCTTACTGTAAATCAAGTCCTCCATTTTCCTTCCACTGCTTTTCAGCTCCTTTTCATTTTAAATCCCTCCTCAGTGGGAGAAAAACTCATACAATTCTGGTATGTTATGCATCTCTCTGATGCAGAACCTACCTGGCACCAAGGAAGTATTTAAAGTGTTTGAGAAATCTGGAAGAACACTTGGGAAGGGGATGCTGATTGTGCTTCCACTGTGGGGGCTTGAGAAACCACTTGAAGAAGGTGAGATGGAGGTGAAGGAACGGTCCCCTTCAGAGGACCTCTTTTTCTCTGGAAGAGGTGGTTGAGAATGTAGGTTCCCTCCAAGGCACGGATGGACTGCATTGTTCTGACTAATATGTCCAGAGGTCATCGCAAGAAAGTTTTGAGCCAAAAAGCCATCGTCTTCTGCACTTTCTACAGATGAGCTCATGGTTTTAGGAGAGATGCTAGTGTTGGCTATGAAAGTAGCTTGCTTCTCCTCTTTGGGGGAACTAATACCCACGTTGGCCCCATTGTAGCTTCGGTAAGCCTGAGCACTGTTACTGACAGCAGGTGCTGGCAGTTGCTCTGTTGGTGATTTCTCCAAGTTGCTCAGGGTTTGGAAATGAGACAAAAGAGAACCATCTTGCACAGGGTTTGAAAATTCAGAAGGCACATGGTAACTTCCTGCTGGCCTGTTGCTTTCTATTGAAAGCTGGAACAATTTGGAAGATTTAGGGCTGTTTTCAGTCCAAGAATGTTCTGTTGCAAGAGAGCTGTCAAAAAAAGAAAAAAAAAAAGACAAAAATTGAATACAAAAATAAAACAGGCAAATCATTTTCTAAAAATGTCATAACACAGTCTATCCTCTGGTCATTACTGAAAGCACTCACTCACTCAGGACAATAACTGATGTGTTTGATAACATGCAGGACCTGGTGATCAAGTTGGAACCAGGGACTCCAGCTCCACAACATTTCTTACATGCAGTGTCTCTCACATTTATTTAATAAAAGGGGAAAAGGAGCTGAGACATGGAAAAAGGGGATTGGTAAGGCGGGTGGAGAATGGAAGTGGAGAAAGGGGAGGGAGCATCTGTATTATCTGCAGATTAAATGAAAAAAATGACAGGAAAGATGTTTAGAAAGAAGGGAACAAAACTTTTGAGATAAAGCTTATGGCAGGAATGCAAGCTTGACAATGACCACATTGCCTTACAAGCTCTTAACTCATATTCACTTATAATGAAATGTCACATATTTGATTCAGTCATAATTACAAAAAGAAATTTCTTTCTCAGTTCAAGAAAATGAAATCTATTATATATGAAGACAGATAGAAACCAACACACTCTAACCCTTTAATGAAAATTTGATACACCAACATTCCAAATGCTTACTGAGAAGAAGGAAACAATTATTCTGAATATGAGTAGTTAGCCACAAAGGAATGCTGTTATAGAATGACAAAGAAGGAAACTATTACAAATAGACAAGTACCATTTTGTAAATTTATGTTATTAAAACTCTGGTTCAGAGCCCTACGTTTACCTCAGTATGTCCATAAAGTAATAAAAATTCTCACTCTGATGAAGGGAGTCAATTATTCACCACTAAATACAAATCCTGACATTTTACTGACTATAAACACGGGTACTGCAGTGAGCAGATTGCTGGCTCTCTCTCACATACAACTCATTCCAATATAAAGGTTCACAAAATGCTTTTCAGTAAAGCATTAGAGAAGTTGGTTAAAAACACAGCGAATAAGTATGAGCTTCTGCTGGAACATAATAAAGTAACTGAGCTATAAATCTCTATTCATTTTTGCATTCCTAATTTATCTTTAAAACTGTGTGTTCCATCTCAGACATACAAGCAACACCTTGGAAAGAGGTAATTTCCAGATGGTGGGCAACAACATCATTACAGGTTACACATCAAAGTTGGTGGCCAAATGGTCTGCAACGAAGATGTAAATGCAACACATTGGCTGAAAACTACTGTAATGAGAACTAAACATTCAGATCAGACAATCATTTCCTACCTTTCTCCCACTGGCACAGAACTGTTACTTGAGGCTGGACATGAGGACACTAAACAGCGTTGAAAGGAAGGATCCACCTGCGTGTTGGATCTCAGCAAAGCAGGGTTAGTGTCGATGGTTTTGTCAGACACTACTGCAGGATGGTTAAGGGCTTCTGTGTAGCTCTGAGATTCTGCAGCAAATGAAACAAAGTAAAAGACAAATTAAAAAAAAAAAAAACAACCCACAGTTTTTACGGGCCTTATACCGCCTGAAAGAAGGTTTTATAGAACAAGTTGTTCTGCATTCCACAGTGTTAAGACAGATTATTTCTCTCGTATGCAACTATACACACTGTCAATGTTCACTTACACACCAAAGTGATAGAAAACTGGAGTGTTAATTCAGCTCACTCATTCAGCCTGCTGCTGAATGGGGCAGGACACCTGTTAAGAAGTATTGGTTAGACAAGTGGACAGTGAGGTGGATTGAAATGGACCTGCCTCTAAGCCATCACTGGTTTCCACCTGGATACTGAACCTGTGAACACAAATCTTTGAGTGAGACCGTCCAGTCAGCTCCTTATCTACTGCGTGGTCCATCTATCAAATCAAATCCATGTCTCTCCATTTTAGACTCGAGGATGTTGCACAGGACAGTGTCAAATGCCTTGCACAAGTTCAGGTAGGTGATGTCAGCTGCACTTTCCTCATCCACCAGTGCTGTAACACCATACTAGAAGGTACCTCTCAAGCATAATTTGCCCTTGGTGAAGCCATGCTGGCTGCCACCCATCACCTCTGTTTTCCACCTGCCTTAGCACAGTCACCAGGAGAATGTGCTCATTGATCTTGCTGGACACAGGGATGAGACTAATTGGCCTATTGTTCCACTTTAACTTCTCAAAAATGGGGGCTATATTTCCCCTTTTACCAGTCACTGGGAACTTCACCAGACTGCCACAACTTTCCAGATAATGGATACTGGCTTAGGAACCTCATCCGCTCAGGGCTATTTGCTCAGTTCCTTATTACTGAAGAACTTTATAAAAGAACAATTTCTTCTTTTCTTTACAGGTGCTTTGTTATAACTAGACACAGTCTAATGAGTTTGACGTTATTCTGGTATATTCTAAAGCGATTCAAAACCAGTTCACATATGCCCAGGTACAATGGCACTATTTTCTACTGTGCAAGCTTACACATCTGATTAATTACATCTATCTAAACAGCTCTAGTCACCTAAACACTTGCAAGATTGGCACAAATGAGGAGACCACAGATGAAGTAGTCCCTAAGTACTATCTGTAGAATACTAGGAACATTTTAAAAGACTGAGACAGGAAAAAAAAAACAACAAGATACTGAACAACTCCACCCTTACTAAGAGTTAAGGTCTTTTCCATAAAGAAGTCTTACTAATAATGTAAAAAGAAAAAAGTTCCTTTCTGTTTCTGTGAACTCCACTGAAATAAGTGTAAGGAAATCTTCTCAATACATTTCGTGGCACAGTCTGGCTCTGTTCTTATTTGCATACATAGGATGCAAAGTACTTAAAAGAAATGCCTGAGATAAGAAAACTTGCCAATCAGTCATCTGAGTGAAAACAATTTGAATTCCTAGCATAGCACACATACTGTACAGAGCAACCACTTAAATGGATGAGGAAAGCATTAAAAAACTGCCAAAATATCTTTTAACTACACTCATTATTTTAACTAGATCCACACCATCCATTAAAGTGAACTTCAAAGGAAATCCATCAGAAATGGGCACGTTAGAGAAGAACTAAGAAAATCTGTATCTGTAACAGTTCAGATATATTGCATATATACATTGGATATACTGTGTGTATGCTGTATATTTCATACTGGTGGAAACACAGTCTTAGGTCATATTCTTACTGAAATCAGTGGCCCTTCCAGGTATTATAAAGATTGATGTTAAGCCATGAACGATTATTTCCATACAAGATAAAGTATTACTGCTTTATTATAACTATTATCTGAGGAAAAAAAAAGTTTAGTTCAATGTGGGTTGGTCAAATTGACCTGTATCTGATGACCACCTGAATTCCCTAGGAATACAACCTTCTGTAGGCTAAATGCAGCTGGACCTACTGAGAACTGCATCTGTAAGAAAACACATCTTAAGTGTAACAGACATCTCATTTCTGCATATGAACCTGTAGACAGATGCCTCCCAATTATAACACAGGTTGAGATGACTCTGCTACAAAATAGGAGAGGCTAATGCTTCTCTCACAGGCACGGGAACTACAATCACAGGCTTAACTCCATTTGCTTATTTTTGTCCATGCCTCTGTGCCTATTGCTTGGTTTCACACTACGTTGGGAATTCAGTAACAAAAAAATCTGGGGGGATGAAGGGGAGAGGAGCTTCTTATGAAATAATATTTGAATCTTCAACCACTGTTATGCAATCTTAGGTATGTGAACAAGACCTAACCTAAAGCATTTATAGATAGCAAAGCACTCCCACCACTAACAGCACTTGCTTGAAATAATAAAGTAAGACTTGAATCATCCTTGTCTCAGGTCATGGCTTGTTGCTATTATCTTTACAGCGTGGAGGCAGCAAAATGGAAGGACCACTGTGATGCTGAATAACACGACCTTTTTTTTTTTTTTTTTTTTTTAACAGAAGCACAAGAGTGGAAAACCACAAGCAGCCTGGTATGTAATCTGCAAAGCAAACAAAAACTCTGTACAACTATTTCCCAGCTAGAAATAAGGGTATCTGAAACGCACTTCCCATGAAAGCAGCTTTGTTTATATTTCAATTAAAAACAAGCTTGTGAATATTTCAGCTACGCCCTCTTTATTGTCTGATAAGCCCACAGTCACCAGTCAGCTGTTAACCCTTTACTGTGCAATCTTACAGTTTCTTTCCTGTATATATGATATGAACTCCTCCCACATTTTGCTGCAAATTACTGGTGCTTCTTGCTGCAGGTCTTCTTATTTACACCAGACATGTCCAACCTGCAGCCCAGCACAGCTCCAAATGAGGCCAGGCCCCCACACCACCATCACAGGGACGGCCCAGCAGCCTGACCTAGACCCAGCACACAGCCCTCACGCTGCAATGACAAAATAGCAGTGTGCTATTAACTCTATCTGGACTGAAAACAAGGAATAGAATTCAGTGCAGTACAAATAATTTTATGGATTTTGACACATTGGCAGCCTTACTTTCTGTGTTGATACAGGAATTTGAGAACAGGGTTCAAGATTACAAAAAAGTTTTCTACTTTCTCTGTATATTTGAGACTCCATTTTCAGGCAGTGTACTTGCTTACAAATTTTCAAATTGAATGCACTGAGTTGTAAGCAGATATTCAACCTAAAAATCTGATCATGTCTCTCTATTGGACTTTAATAAACCCTATCTTGGCAAAGAGAAATATCCTTTATTTCACAATCGCAACTTACTCATGTCATCATTTTTTGGCAGTACGTGCATTTGTGTACAAGTGTTTTCAAGGATGTTGCACAGGAAATGTAAAATTTCATTAAAAATCTCTTACAAAAAAGGCAATTTCTCTTTACCCTGTGGAGCACAGGTAAGCCAAAGAAAACTGAACACCCATAGTCCACACCATTAGTTCTCTTAGCAGACCAATAACAGTATAACTCCCCTGCCTGAAGAAGACATAGCAAAACCAAGCTCTTCACATCTCCTCAAGCACTTGGGTCAAACCTGACTTCATTAAATATACCTGCACTTCCTAAAGCTGAGCATCAGCTTTATAAACAAAATCTAAGTAATGAACTCTTTGCAATATATATCAGTAAAAAGTGACACTCGGGAAGAACAGAAATAGCATTGTGCCTGTGTGCGTTTTAGAAGAAGATCCAGCTCACTATTCTATCACCTCACGTTGAGGAAAAGGAAAATAAGCTACTAAGAGCTGCAGAATTCTTCTAATTGTAAATAGAAGGGAGACAGACATATAAAATCAAGATGTTACAGATTAACTACTATTAGAATTCACCAGATGTCTTGTCTGAAAGTTTAAAAAAAAAAAAAAGAGAGAAAATTAAAAAAAAATAAAGAGGAAACAAATAAAAGATGAAAAGGAGGGACAAGGGGAAAAATGAATTTATAGAAGTTGAAAAACAAAACAAAACAGAGTGGCTTAACCCAAGAAAACGTTCCATATAAAAGATAAGTAATATCATTCAATTTACTTTTTCTTGTTTTGCACCTGAGCTGCACGACCACCCCAAGGCTTTTGAGACAGTGGTCCAACAGCAGCAGCAAAGTTAAATGAGCTGTCATTCCCATACACTTTGCATTTTAGCAGGCCCTCATTTAATCCACAATTTGTAATCCTTTTTGAGAGAAAGTGATAGCTAAACTGTTTGCATGCATTTGAAATTTTCGGTCAAAATCCTCAGTTCCTTTTCCCAAGAGAAGTAAGTTCAAAGTTATCATTCTGCCATCTGAAGTCTGAGCTGGCCTCTCTTAAATTATCTCAAGGCAGTCTTAAAGTTGAATGGACATAGAAAAGCATATTCCACTAAAGAATGCCAAATAGCTGAACTGCTGCCGGCCTTAAACAAGAGCAAAAGGTTAAGCACTGAGAAATTTACGAAGTAATACATAAACTATCTTTTGAAACACCCTCTGATGGCTTGCATCAGCAACAAATTAATCTCTATGTTGACAAGACTCATCCAGAAATTCCTCCACTTCCATCTCATTGTTCACATTAACCCTTTACCTTAACAGCAGGCACTGTCTCAGATGAAACCAGGACAAGGGGAGGGCACAGAGCATTGCTGACTCCACCTCTCACGCGTGCTACACACACTCAGTCCCAATGAAACCCATGTGTATTACAAAAAAAACAAAAAAATCATGGGCAAAAGAAAAGAGTTCAGTGATAAATGGACAGATGAGTACTTTTCTGTTGAGACAAATAATACAGGACTGTGCTTAATTTGTAAGGAAATCATGTCAGTTTTCAACAATTACAATCTGAAGAGACTTTATATGCATAACACGCTGCCAAATTTGAAGTGTATCAAAGAATATTTTGCAAAGACGAATAGTGGAACAGAAAGAAGCCTGTCATCTCAACATTTTTATTTTTAAATAAATTATAACTCAAATGGGCACTACTGTAAAAGCTAGTTCTGTGGTAGCAAACCTGACTGCAAAAAGAATCAGCTGTTTACTGATGGAGAGCATGCAGATACAATTTAACCTGATTAAAAAAAAAACAACACAAAACCAACAAATTTTTCTAAAATCATTTTGTCTCACCAGACTACTGCCAGGCAAACTGAGAAAACAGAAAAACCTGCTGAAAGAGAGAGAAAACTGCCAGTTTCAAATTCCATGCTTTGGCAATGCTACAAATATGGCTCAACTTGCCATTTCTACTGGAGGCATTGATAACAAATGTAGCATCACTGAAGAAATAATTTCTCTGGTGCCATTAAAAGACACAACTAAATCCCTTGCTTTGCACAGAGCAGTAGAAATTACAACAAAGCAGTTCTCTGTGTCAGCATACCTGCACAGCTACTGATCGTGCCCTGACAAGGGCTGGTAAAAAAAGGAGGTACTCAGACATTAAATAGAAGATGATGCAATTGCTGGTGGCAACTCGCATTTGATGTAATATCACTGCATCACACCATGAAAATGAATCTGCTTTAAAAATAGATGGTGTCATGCAAATCATCACAAAGCTGTGAATTCCATATGGCTCAAGGGACTGAATCATTGCCAGTTCCAGGAGTTCCTTAGAGGTAATTAATGTTAATTATGCAGACATCGTTTACTTTTCTTAAGTAACGTGACTGAGTCAGGGTAAAATGCAAAGATGATTTTAGGATTTGCAAAATAAAATCAAGTCCCCTTATGAAATCAAAAGGAAACTCATGACAGAATCTAAAGATGAAAAATGGTTCACAGATTTAGCATTTTTGGCAGATTTGAACATTCATTTAAGCCATTTAAATGTGTACCTCCTTAAGGAGAAAGATCAGCTTATCTGTGCCATGTTTCAAACAATTACAGAACTCAAAATCCACCTTAAATTATGGTAATCTCTAGTTATGGCAAATTATTTTATGCACAGTAATACACTGGGTAAACATGGTCTCAGAAAAACAAGGTCAAATATCCCATCAGTTTTATGGGAAAATTGCTCTCTCTTTTTTTTTTTTTTCCAGTGTTTTAGTAAAAAATATTAAAAATAAAATAAGTTTCATTATTTATATCCAGTAACTATGCAATATATGAAGACTACTCTGAAAATAATATCTCCTATTTTATTATGCTGACTCATGATCTTAGAGGCAAATGTTGGTGGCATGACAGTAGAGGTTGAACCTTCCCCCAGTATTCCATCAGTCATGCGACTGATGGTAGCAGAAAGTTTGACAAAATGGCTTCTGACATGGAAATGAGTATGAAGCAAAACTGTGTAACTGAATTCCTCCGCATGGAAAAAAATGGCTCTCATTTACATTTAGCAACACTTGCTGAGTATTTACAGAGACCAAACAGTCTCCATAAACAGGAAGTTAGCACACTGAGGTGGTGGGTGGAATGTTTCAGCAGTGACGACAGCAACATGAAAGACAAGCCGTGTTCCAGCAGCCACACACCGCTGTCACCCCACAAAAAAATGTCAGGTCATCCACATGCACCAGGGGATTATGACTAAGGAACTGTGCATGTGCCTGAATACCAGCTTCAATGTACTAGAAATTATGGTGGCAATGTTGGAACACTGCAAATTTATAGGTGGTGGGTCTCATAAGTTTTCAGAAGAACAAAAAGAAGTGTCTGCAAGTTTGTCAGGAACTACTACACCAGTATGGCCACTGAGGTGAAGGACAACAATAAATACTTCTATAAACACAATAACAGTAAGAGGAGGGCTAGGGAGAATCTCCATCCCTTGCTGGACACAGAGGGGAACACGGAGACCAAGGAGCAGGATAAGGCTGAGGTAGTTAATGCTTTCTTTGCCTCAGTCTTTAATAATAAGACTAGCCGTTCCACATACTCCCTTGCACTGGACGACAGCAATGGGGAACAGAACGGGCCCTGCATAATCCATGAGGAAATGGTTTTGGACCTGCTCTGAAAGCTGGATGCTCACAAGTCCATGGCACCTGATGGATTGCAGCCTAGAGTGCTGAGGGAGTTGGTGGATGTGGTGGCCAATCCTTCGGCAGTCCTGGCGAACTGGCGATGTCCTGGGGACTGGAGACCAGCAAATGTCACAACCATCTTCAAAAAGGGCTGGAAATATGATCCTGGTAGCTACAGACCTATCAGTCTCACCCAGTGCCAGGTATGGTCATGGAATGGATAGTCTCAGGAACCATCACAATTAAAGGTCAGCTAAGGAATCCACAGAACCACAGAACCACAGAATTGTAGGGGTTGGAAGGGACCTCCAGAGATCATCGAGTCCAACCCCCCTGCCAAACCGGGTTCCCTACAGGGTCGCACAAGTAGGCGTCCAGGCGGGTCTTGAATATCTCCAGAGAAGGAGACTCCACAACCTCCCTGGGCAGCCTGTTCCAGTGCTCCGTCACCCTCATTGTAAAGAAGTTCTTGTGCACATTTGTGCGGAACTTCCTATGCTCCAGCTTCTGGCCATTTCCCCTTGCCCTGTCTCCGCACACTGCTGAAAATAATCCAGCCTCGCCACTCTGCCCCCCGCACCTTAGATATTTATAGACATGGATCAGGTCTCCTCTGAGTCTTCTCAAGGCTAAACAGACCCAGCTCACTCAGCCTTTCCTCATAGGAGAGACACTCCAGGCCCTTCACCATCTTTGTGGCCCTCCACTGGACTCTTTCCAAGAGATCCCTGTCTTTTTTGTACTGGGGAGCCCAGAACTGGACACAGTACTCCAGATGAGGCCTTACCAGGGCAGAGTAGAGGGGGAGGACCACCTCCCTCAACCTGCTGGCCATCCATCCTAGTCAGAATAGGTTCACAAATCACGGATTCATGATCCTGCTTGACAAACCTGATTTTGTTCTATGGCAAGGTGACACACTTAGTGGATGAAGATAAGGCTGTTGATGCAGTCTACATACACTTCAGTAAAGCCTTTGACGCTGTCCCCCACAAGCTCCTCATGGAGAAGCTGGCTGCCCACAGTTTGGATGGGCATACACTCTGCTGGGTGAAACACTGGCTGGATGGCCAAGCCCAAAGAGTTGTGGCCAATGGAGTTAAATCCAGTTGGCAGCCAGTCACAAGCAGTGTCCCCCAGTACCCCTCAGTACCAGGGCCACTCCAATTTAACATTTTTATTAATGATTTTCATGAGGGGATTGAGTGTATCCTCAGTAAGTTTGCAGATGACACCAAGCTGGGGGGAGTCTTGAGGGGAGAAAGGCACTACAGAGGGACCTGGATAGATTGGACCGATGGGCCAAGGCAAACTGGATGAATTTCAATAGGGCCAAGCATTGGGTCCTGTATTTTGGTCACAACAACCCCAGGCAACCCTACAGGCCTGGGGAAGAGTGGCTGGAAAGCTGCCTGATGGAAAGGAACTTTGCTGTACTGATGGACAGGCGGCTGAATATGAGCCAGCAGTGTGCCCAGGTGGCCAAGAAGGCCAATGGAATCCTGGCTTGGATCAGGAATGGTGGGTGAGCAGGACTGGGGAAGTCATCCTGCCCCTGGACTCAGCACTGGTGAAGCCTCACCTCGAGTGCTGTGTTCAGATTTGGGCACCTCAGTACAGAAAGGACATGGAGGTGCTGGAGCAGGTCCAAAGAAGGGCAACAAAGCTGGTAAAGGGCTTGGAGAATACATCCTATGAGGAGAGACTGAAGGAAGTGGGGCTGTTTAGTCTGGGGAAGAGGAGGCTGAGGGGAGACCTTACTGACCTCTTCAAACACCTGAAAGGTGATTGCGGAGACAATGGGGTTGGTCACTTCTCACTGGGTACAGGACAAGGGAAATGGCCTTAAGTTGCACCGGGGAGGATTAGGTTGGATATCAGAACAAACTTCTTTACAGAAAGGGTACTTAAACACTGGAATAGGCTCACCAGGGAGGTGGTTGAGTCACCATCTCTGGATGTGTTTGAAAACAGTTTGTATGTGGTGCTCAGGAACATGATTTAGCGGTGGGTTGGTAGAGTTAGGATAGTATGGTTAGGTTGAGGTTGGACTTGATCTTGAAAGACTTGAAAGACTTTTCTAACCTGAGGAATTCCATGATCACATCATTACCAGTGAAGAGATGTGGTGTCACCACCACAAGCTGGAATCAAGAGTCCAAAATGCAAGCTTGCTGTCTTTTGGGATAGGAAAGGGATGTTCCTTCTGAACCTCCTGGCACCCAGACAAATCATCAGCTGACTACTCTACATTGCAACACAGACTAAGTTGATGGCTTAAAATTCCAGAGTCAAAACAGCAAAAAAAGAGAATATCTCTCTTGCAACACAATAATGTCAGGTTGCATACCAGTTTGAGGACCAAGAAGCACATCACTAATCTCGGCTGCACTGCTCTACCACACCCACCAAATAGTCCTGACTTGGTGCTTTTTGACTTCCATCTGTTTGGGATGATGAAAGACTGATGTGGGCAACATTTTTCTAGCAACAATGCTATCACAGCAACTATGAAACAGTGGATCACTTCTGCTGGTACAGATTTTTACAAGTGTAGCATGCAGACTCTTGTACACCACTGGCTAAAGTGCAGAGCTAATGATGCTGACTATGTTGAAAAACAACATTTTACAGCTGGGAATGTGCTATATCAAGTAGTATTATTGGGCTTCTTGTAACAGTTGTAGTTTCCATGGAAACAAATAGGAGGCATTACTTTCAGACTGACCTACAGATTTTATATGTGGCCCAAGACAATTCATCTTCACTCAGTACAGCCCAGACAAGCTAAAAGGATTCCCTGCAAAAGACAGAATTGAATATAGTGGAAGAACTGGTGTCTGATCTCTTCTCGTTTCTTTTTTGAATGGTAGCACTCCATCAGGAGTTACAAGAACTGGCTTCCCAGGAGAGGTGGCCATGTTCCACAAACAGTATTTACCATTCGCTCAGGATTCACCTTGGATTTGTCCTACCAAACAAACATTATCGAGTCTGTCTTCCATCTGAAACGCTTTTGAAAAATGCATGCCATATCCTCCAGCATTCACAAAACATTCTGTGTCTCTCTGAAACTTGGCTCTAAGTGCAATGGCACTACCAGTGCTGAAATGTTCATTCATTCATCCCTCATCTAGTGAACTGCAAGATTCTATGACAAAAGTCTCTGCTGATCCAGTTTTGTTTTATTCAGGAGACTAAGGGCCAAAAGATCACCACTTTCTTTTTGCAATATTAATTTTTATTCCTTGTTACTCAGGTTATTCTGTCATTCACTTGATTATTTTTTTTTAAAACAGAAGATTTAGAGTGAAATTAGAGCAGAGGAGTTTATTCGTACAAGGAAAGATAGGGCAAGGATTCAAGAGAACTCTAGCCTATGGTATTAAGCATTAAAACAACTTGTGCAGATACACAGTGGAAGTCCGCGGTACGAAGTACATTCTGTCTTATCTATACACCGGATGAAGATCTGAAAACACATCTTACCTGACAATACCTCTCTCATACATTTAAAGCAAAAAAGTTGAATAAGCTTCATCAACGAAAATAAATTTTTAAAAAAGGATGAAATGAAAGAAAGTTCTTATGTGAGAGAGAAAAAATCTTATTCTTCTCTTTGTTTCCTGCAGTTTCTCAATCTGCAGGAAGTTCTCTTAAAAATAAAAGGCACAAAGTCATAAACAAGAACACAGAAGAGAAACAATGAGTGAATGAAAAATACAGTTAATTACCCTCGGTAGATATTTTGCTTATTTTTGCAATGAAAATGCTAAGGAAAATATTACAAGCAAAAAGTAAAATAACATAAAAAAAAGATCACAGTTTTACGGGAAAACAAAAAAAAAATATGAAAGAAAGTTTTAGCACAAGTAGATATCGATGTGCTAAATCCAGTGACAACTAGCTGAACTGGATGAAGCGAAAATGAATACACAACTCTAGTAATACAGTCTGGGGTAGCAAAGGCCTAAGATACTACGTAAAGACTGAAATCCCGGAAGTAGTCATTATGTGAAGAAAGGATTTAACTTCCTACAACAACTAAGATATATTTAGATTTTTCAAATCTGTTCTACCTCTCATTCAAGGTTAAATTTCCATAAGCTATTGTTAGCCAAATGCTACCATTATTTCGTAAATGTTTCAAACTACAATGAAGTAAATGGCCAGGTACATGAGGGGAGAGCAGTAGGTGCTGCCCTGGCCTTAATAAAAACTATTAACAGCACTTCCTTTGGCATTCTTGCTCAGAAGCTGAGGAAACAGCCTGAACAAAAGGGCTGAAAATTGGCTGAACTGCCAGGTCCATACAGTTGTAACTAAAAGCTTGATGTCCAGTTCAAGAACACTAATAAGCAGAGTAGCCCTGATTAATTTGGTACCTGCACTCGGATTATGAGATGCAATGCTCTGTCAACAACAAATTTGTTGATGGCACTAAATCAAGAGAGTGGTTTGCCCAATTAATGGTTAAGAGGGCACCTAATGAATGTGAGGACCATACCGACAGATATCTTTCATAGTTAATGTGACCAAAAAAAAAAAAAGAAGAAGAAAAATAAAAGGATTTGTAGATGAGGCAGAACAAGCACTTCCAATAATACAGGCTTGGATCTAACCAGAAGTTAGCAGACCTGCTGAAAAATTGTAGTGCCTATCAGGCTGAAAGCGAATCTTCAGTTTGCACTCATCACAGGCAAAGAACATTGAGCTATATTAGGAAAAATGTGGTCACCAGACCAGAGGGTTATTACACCTCTGTACTTGGTACTGGTAAAGCTACTTACTGGCATATTAAATCTAGGCTTCTAGTTCAAAAACATCAGAAACTGGGAGAGATCAAGTGGTCTTGAGAACACACGTGGAGAGGAGGATGGAGATGGTATTGTTTAACCTGTAGAAGAAAAGCACTGAGGTGTGGAATGTAAAAGCAGTCTTCAACTAGAAGATGTGGTCATTAGCAGCAAATAGAGCCAAATTCTTCTCAGTAGTAGACGATATAGAAAACAGGTAAGAGACAAAACTAGGAAATTCCTATTGGAAATTTCCTCATTAGGAAATTCTCAACAGAAATTATAAAAAGCTTTGTCACTAAGGGTAGCGAAACACTGGAAGAGGGCATGTAGCAACAAGATAAGGGGAAATGGCTTTAAAATGGAAGAGGGTAGATTTAGACTAGATGCTAGGAAGAAATTCTTTACTGTGAGGGTAGTGAGACACTGGAACAGGTTGCCCAGTGAGGCTGTGGATCCCCCCTTCCTGGACACATTCAAGGCCAGGCTGGATGGGACTCTGAGCAACCCGGCATAATGGAACGTGTCTCTGCCTATAGCAGGGGGTCAGAACTAGATGATCTTAATGGTCTGTTCCAACCCAAACCATTCTATGATTCTACACATACACATACACTGCTGAAGTTTTCACATTACTTCCCATCCCCAATAACTGTCTTGCATATCCCTTGGGGTAAACAGGGCAACTGTTAGGTCATGGCTTGAAGTGGTGATTGAGCACCTGGTGAACGGTGTGTCTGGTCTAGGGATCACAGGCAAACTGTTTGCACCTGTGCACCCTAGGTGACCAGAAGGGATGAACGAAGGGTGGAGCCTGGGTCAGGCTCCTCATGTAAGGGCAAGGCACTGAAAAGAAAGCATTTTTTCTACCTATGCTAATTCTTGAGAAGGTGTGCTGTCTAGCTACAGATCTCCTTCACCAGTTGGGTGAGTTCAGCTCTTTCTTTTCCTGTCCGTGACTATCATCCTACCTGGGAATACTTTACCTGCTGTTCCTAAGGGCCTGTCAGAAGCAGTTTCACTTCTTTGTCAGCAGAGTAGTACCGAATTTTAGAATCAGTATTCTAACACATGGTCTGAATAAGACAGCATGCCATAGAAGAATGAAGTAGTTTTTTTTTTTAATTTATTTATGGTGTGCACTTAAAAACTGTCAGCTATGTTATGGGAAGCTTCCAGGTGTGTTACAAGACAAAAAAATCAATTCTTGCCTTACATATGAAGAGAACTTGCATAATCCATGTTGCCCCTTGAGGAAACATCCTTGGCATAGTAGCTCTCCTCATCAAGTACTGGGCAAGTAAGGTTGTCTGTATACCACTTCCACACATTCCAGCCTGATAGCAAGATGTACAACAAAAGTGTGTACACAGTAGGACATGCCCATGTTCCAGTGGCTCTGAGATCCTGCAGTGGCCCCCAGGGGCTCCTGCATGTAACAAACAAATACAACCTCTGGAGTTATGCCAGTCATCAACATATCTCCAGGCAACTCCAGGATCAGAGAATGAATTGCTATTATCCCCTACCCTTGTATTCGCAGAGATAAGTATTATCAAAATAATTTGTCAGATCCCTGTTTCACAGTCCCTGCCCTGAAAATCTCGCTCTATTGCATTTCTGAGAAAATAACCATTCCCTGACAGGTACTTACACTGTTCACAAACATTTTGTATCACTGACTCGCTCAGAAATACCAAAATAGAACTAAGCTGTATTTGTCAAAGAGTTTGCAAAGCGTCTTTAAAGCAGTGAGATGTGCAACATGGGTTCCCGAAGGAGTTTTTAGTTCAATTTCACTCTTATTTCCTCAAATAGTGCTAAGAAAAAAAAGTCTTCTCTTGGGACTGAAGCATGTGACGCCTCATGTATTTTGAAAGAACTTGCAGATGGTCAGTTATTGACTTTAAGCATAACTTTGCTGTCTTGGGAATGCAGATCAGCTGCTGAAGTATCTCTTCAAGTCATCTGGCTCACATGCAGACATAAAATGTGAGTTACAATAACACTCCCTAGGAGAGAGCCACTAATATAGTTGTCATTTCATGATGTGTAAGGAGGAGTACTACTATTCTGCCCTGAAATTCAGCATATTATTCTGTGATGAATAAAACCAAACAATTAGGAAATAATTATTAACTCTTCACAGCAAAATAATTATCTGTCATCAAAGATAGCCAGTTCCATTCTTAGTAGCCTATCTCTTCATGGAATTTCAGGTATTGCCATTGCTGAACATGACAGTTTGCCTCAAACAACTGCAGTTTTAGAAGGAAAACATAATCCCTAGGAGTAAGAAGTACACTAACTGGTACCTTAAAAATGAAGAGGACCGTTTTTCAAGCAGAATGTCTGAGAAGTCTAAGCAACCTTCAAGAAAACAGAGATGAAAATTGTTTGCTCTGTGTTCTGAAGTTAACTGGTTATTAAAACTGCTTGAGATGTGGGAAATGAAGGCTTGAGTTCCCTTACCTGAACTGAAAAATGTAACTTGCACCTACTGACAGTTCTGCTGAAAAAGACAGTTTGGAGGAGGAGGTTAGCAAAGCAGAGTAAATATTAACTAAACAACGTAGGGGCTCAGTTCAGCACTGATTCCTGAAAGCAAGCACCAACATCAGTCACTGAAATTTCAGACTTCATGGTATGATTCTATTTACTCCTTCTAGGTGGAAAACAGGGTTAGAGAAATTCTGAATTATTGTTTCAACCTACTCAGCAGGCACCAGATGCCCAAGAATGCTGCTTGTGTTGTCTGAGAAATACTTACCTAACAATAGGAACAGAAGTAACAAAGCTGACGTTCAGACCTTATACTGAATGTCCCACTTTAGCCTTGCTCTCCTAAAATACTGCCAAAATGTGAACATCTTCAATTTGTTCACCTTTCTGAGTCAGTTGCTAAATGGCTGAACAGAGCCACCTCCAGCCTCAATATGGAAAATGAGGGGCTGCTTTTTAGCTTTTAGGTAGGATACCTAAACCATTTTTTTGTCTTAGAACAACAAACTTGATTATTTTTTTTTAAGGATTCTTCTAATAGCCTGGAATTAAAACTGATCAGAACAAATTCTGTTCAGTTACTCTTCAGTGTTGCTCCTTACTGTGCAACAAGATTGAGAAGTAAAGTTATTATCTGTTTTCTTGTTCTGTCTGTTAAGTGCTCGGCAATTTTTCACAAGAAATCCATATAAATAAGCATCAGCTAATGGCTGAATGAAAAACTTCTTTTCATTAAGGCTGTTAGAATCAGGCCTTTAAAATGTCTAGCACCCTGGATGTTATAACATGTTTATCATACGCAAAACGAAGGAGGAAGAGAATATGAAATTCCTCATTCAGGAAAGGCCTGTGTTTATGAAGTCTCTTCATTTTTCCTTCTTTTGGAAGGAAATTTTAATTCACCATAGCCTTACTAGGAACTTCTCAGAGGACCAAAAGGAATCAATCTAGATAAAGTTTTTATATGTAGTCAGCAATTACATATGTCCCAGGCAAACACCTTTTCTTCTACTTCGGAAAGATACGAAGTTCTTTGCTAACAGAAAACCAGCTTCATCAGGCTTGCAAGTTCTGCTTTATGCCCTGTTATTCCATTAACAATCACAGAAAAAAGCTCATAATGACAAAACTCTGTTTCTGCAATGCTTTGCAATTTCTTTGTGAGTTAAAACGTTGCTGCTTAATACATAAAGCCTATTTTTTTTCCCTTTCTCTTCACTATTTGTTACCAGTGTAAAAGTATACAACATGGAAGTCGCTCCTTGTCCCGCAATTACACAAGTGAGCTCAGGAAGCTCATGCAGCATACTGTACTGCAGACAGACCTCTCTGACTGAATTGCCAAAGTGGTTTTGTCCATTTTAACCCCTGCCTTCCCCCCACTTCACGTACACAGAGCAGGCTGCATTTCGCTCTGCACTGCGCAGTGATGAGAACTTGGCCAGGAAAACACAGAAGCCCCGAAAAGTGAGTTTTCTTACTGAGGAAAGCAAACAAGAAAGAGGAGAGCAGGAAACCAAGAACATACCTATGGAGGCCATCATGATAGAAATTCTCTCGTGAAGCACGGGCTGTGCAAAAACTTTATTCAGAACAGAAAAAAAAAAAAGAGCTTCCTCTTGTTGAGCTGATTGCACTGCATTCTTTCAGCAGCTCAGAAGAGCACAGCAGCCAGGCGAGCTACTCCACCACAGGGAGGCTTGTGAAAAGCCATTCTTCACATTAAAATACCAATCGCTCTACCCAATGTGTTAAAACTTCATGACAAAGAGGATTCCAGTGTCTGCACTGAAAGAAAACCAGACTCTCTCTGAACGAAGTCAGTCATTTGAAGACAGAGTTTGCTCCATCCAGACAGAAAATAATATACGGACAGTTTGGGGCCAGCGCTGCTGCTCACTGTTCCAGCCAGACTGCCCATTGAGTCTATTTGTGTTCTGCTAACTCCACCTCATTTGAATTAGACTTTTTTTAAACCTCTCTTTCCCCTCCCCCAGACTCCTGCTCACAGTTTTCTTTAGCACACAGCACTGCTCCTGAAACACTTCCCAATTCATTTTTGTCAGTCAGCACACAATGCTCACAGCTCTTTTCTTCAGTGACTCTCAGCACACAAAGCATGTGGGGTTTGTTTATTTATTATTAAGCAGAAACCCAATTCTCTGCATCGCTTAATTTGACCTCTCAGGTTTGTTCAGAAAGATACACAACGTGAAACTGTGAATCTAAACAATTTTTAATGTGGACTTTATTTCAGAGGCTGTACAACGCCACATTAGCTCAATGCTGATAAATTTAGTACCCGAGCTCTGAATAAAGTCTGACTCACTTCCCAATCCTTCTTTAACAAAATACCACGTGTAACCCCACGGCATTGCATTCAACATCACCCCCAACAGTGTTCAGAGTAGGTTTTATTTGCAGGTCAGGAAAATGAGTGGAAACACTGCAGTGCTACGATGGGCAGCACACTTCCTGTTCAGATTGTCCCAGGGCACCAGACTTTCTGAAAGGATGAGTACAGGAAATGACTTGATATGGACAAAAACAAACAGGACAATTTAAAGCTTTCCCGTAACTAATTACTCAGTTGCTTTCAGATTTTGAAAAGCAAAGTACTTGCAACACGCATGCTACACCATTTTGATAACTTTGAAATATACACATTGGCTTAATTACAGGGACGAATACTAGCAAATTAAATAAAATTCTGTTTTCTGTCACAGACCAGAAGGTATACTTGAACTATTTGTTCTAAGAATATTCACTCCTACCAGCTATTTCTATTAAACAGTTTCATGATGGGAACACCCAGGATACACAAACAGGGAGGACAGATTGTGACAAACACCGGACGAATCAAAGAAAAAATGAGAGACAATCTCTGTCACAGATGCAGAACAGAGTATTATCCACAAGTGCCAACAACTACTTTGAGTAATTTATTACACAATTACGCTTTGTTTTTCATGGCTCCTGGAAGAGATAAATGCAGATGAAGACACTCTTCAAACTCCTGTAAACAGTGACTAGTAGCAAAAATTGCTTTCAATAAAAGCATTCTCAGTGATGCATAAAGTGTACTATATTCACAAGCAACACTGAATGTCCAATTTCCTTTCTGATTTGCAAGTCTTAGAAGCTTTCTATTGTTTGGCTATTTAGCATTTGCTGAAATGGAACAGAACATTGACAGTAACATAAGAATTGTTAGAGACAACATGTGAAGGCTCAGTTAGTGAAAAAACATTCATTTCCAAAGCTGTGTACCATTGTAATATATGCAAAATATAGATTTGCAATATATATATAAATATATATGTATATACGCAATATAGATGCAATATATATGCAATATATATGCATATATATGCAAAAAATATAATTGTGAATACATTTGAGGCAGTAAGGAATCGAAAAGGGCTGAGAGAAGAAAGAAGTAAAGCTTTAGATAATACAAGTTATTTTTCTTCTATAGTCAGATGAGATATTTCAGGACTAAATTCTTAAATGTCAGGAAAATATATTTCTCTTTTCCAAGAAGACCATGAATAAGAATCACCTTAACTCACAAGCTTTTAATTACAGACTAGAATAGAATAGTTTGCTTAAAAAGGATCATCAAGTCCAACTTCCTGACCTCCACAGGGATAACCCAAAGTTAAAGCATACTATTAAGACTAAAATCCAAATGCCTCTTCAATACTGACAGGGGCATCAACCACTGAAAGCCTGTTCCAGTGTTTGACCACCCTCAGAACAAATAAGTGCTTCCTAATATCTAGTCTGAACATCTACAGCTTTGTGCCATTCCACAGGTCCCTGGTTACCAGGATGAAAAGATCATTTTCCCTCCTCAGACAGGACAGAGAGTAACAAGGTCGCCTCTCAGCCTCCTTTTCTCCAGACAATCCAAGTGTCCTCAGCCTCTTCTAACAGGACATGCCTTTCACCACTGTTACCAGCTTTACTGCCCTCTTCTGGATGCTTTCAAAGGACTTAACTACTTTTTTGAATATTGTATACAGTATTCAAGGTGAGGAAGCACCAGTGCTAAACACAAGAGAATCATATCCTTTGGCTGGCTGGCTATACTGTGTTTAATGCACACCCAGATGCAGTTTATCTCCTTGGCTTCCAGGGCATTCTGCTGGCTCATGTCAGCACCACCAGGTCCCTTTCTGTTGAGATGCTCTCCAATCACACATCTGCACTCGATGTTGCCTCATCCCAGGTAAAGAACCTGGCATTTTGATTTGTTGAACTTCCTACCATAGATGTTCAATGATCTAATTTATCTAGATTCCCTTCTACAAGGCTTCCTGTCTCTCCAGTGAGTTAACAGTACCTCCCAGTTTAATGTCACCAGCAGGCTTGCTGATGCATTCCAATCCTACATCCAGATAATTGATAAAAATGTTGAATGGGACTGACTCTTGAACTGAGCCCTGGGGAAAACTGTTAGTGACTGTCTGACAGCCAAACGTAGCCCCACTCACTAGCATCCCTTGTGCTTCACTGCTGAGCCTGGTGACCCAGAGTAGCATGAGCTTGCTTATCTCAGGGGTGGACAATTTCATAGAACAATTTAAACTAGACTTAAAAGACTTAAGTCCTGTTGGGCTTAAAGGTCAACTAGTCCAATTCCCCTGCAGTGAACAGGGATCTCCAGCTGTACAAGATTGCTCAGACCCTGGTGCAACCTGTACTTGGGTATCATAGAATCATAGGATCATCAAGATTGGAAAATACCTACAAGATCATTCAGTCCAACCAACCACCTATCACCAATAGTTCTCACTAATTCATGTCCCTCAACACGACATCCAAAAGTTCCTTGAACACCTCCAGGGTTGGTGTCTCCACCTCCATGGGCAGCCCATTCCAGCACCTGACCACTCTTCCAGAAAAGTAGTATTTATTATCATCCAAATAGTATCCTGGAGTATCTCTAGGAATGAGGCATTCACTGCCTCTCTGGGCAAGCTGTTCCAGTGCTTCACTAACTGTACTGTAAGAATCTATATCCATACTACAAATTTTCCCTTTTAGTTCAGCTCTCCACCTTCACCCCAGCACTATAGTCACAGGACTCATTTCACCAAGTCTCAGTAACACCAGTGATATCATAACTCTATGAAAGGACCAAGGCTCACAGTTCATCTCATTTGTTCCTCATACTTCATGCACTGGTATACAAGCATTTCAGATGTGTTTCTAAAACCTCAGTGCTCCTTGGAGAGGCACAGATGTTCCCATTAGCCTTACCATCCTCTAGTGGTGCTGTACCTTCCCTTCACTTAATCTCAGTGTTCCTAATGGTACCCCACTCCTACACTGATCCTAGTTTAAAGCTCTCTCAATCTTGCCAGGTTACTAGCCCCCATTGAGACAAGTGGGTCCCATCAGACCATGCAGTCCCAGCAAGATACCTCTCTGCAGCAGGAAACTCCAAAGGAGGGTGGCCCTCTGTCACATATTCAGCAATCCCTGGTACTCCCACAACTGAAAGAAACGTGTGAGCCAATCCCAAGTCATATGCATGTCAGATCTTGTGATAAATATCTGAATATGAACGGCTTTATGAAATAACACGCTTAACTGAGGCAAAGAAAAACACAAAATAATTTACTTTTCCCCTCTTCTAAAAGAAGAAAGAAAGAAGGAAAAAGTACAACAAGCATAAAAGTAGGGGAACAACATCTTAAAAACAAAGCAACATGGACTGTAAACACCTAAGCAAGACTGAATATAGATTTACATCTTTATGCAACACTAACAGCTCTGTAGTTCTGAAATAATAAAACATATTGGACTTGTGAATGCAGCAGGGCAGACCTTCACAGGTACGTAGACACAAGATCATTTAAAGATTTCAATCATTCTGAAAAGGTGTGCTCACAGCTGCAGTGCTTTTGTAGCTGCCGCCCAGACTATATGGATTACTGTAGCATATCACTGAGTATCATGGACTCACACAACATAGGAGGCCTCATCCTGGAAAATTTAAAAAAGCTTCATGCATTGCAAGGGAATTCATTCACGCCAGCAGGGGAAGTAGTTGGTCCCAGGGATGTTTCTTAATTTAAGTTTTCCAACTAAGAAAACTAATACATCTCAAAAATCATGCTCCCATGTGTGCTGCTATCAAAAACAGGTACGTGTATACAATAACAACACACATCAGTCAGCTGCCTGCTCATCCAATCTTGTATTTCTGTTAAATGTGTGATTAGTTCCTGCCTATAGTTTACCTTGTACATCATCAGAACAAGCAAAACCTATGCTTTAAGGCTCTTCCTTTCTTTTGTCCCTTACATATGTATAAGATATTATACAAATATACTTTCGGGAACACACACATACATAGTTACATGTCATAGTCACTGACAATACTGTATGTGGAGTGTGATTTTTTTTCCCACCGAAAGGGAAAAGCATAAACCAAGCTCTCTAAAACTACGTGTTTCAAAAGCTTTTATTTTGTCCAGTAGTCAGTGAGTCCGCCACTGGTTATTAGAGAAAAACAAAAAACAAAAAAACCCACAAAACCAGCAACTACTACAACAGCAGTCACTGAACTCACCAGCGTAACAGGACCTATTTCAAGTTAAAGGCATGAGGTGTATCTGCTTTGAGACTGAGCAGGAATTGCAGAACTGCACAGACTTACATAAATGCATTTTTTTCCTGTGCACTAATCTGATTACATAAACATTTCTTTGACATTTACAACTTCAGATTTACTGTCTTTCTTACCATCTGAAAGTTAGAAGTGATGAGCTCTTATAGATACAAGCGAAGACAGAAAACAAACACCTTTGTTCAGCATCTTTGGAAATGCTGTAATCTTTTCAGCTCATAGGTGTAGAACCCAAGAATGAACAGTTTTCCTGGACAGCAAATATAAAATAAAGAAAGAAATGCCAGATAATGCTAGTGCTTTATTAAAAACAAAAATGCTTTTGGGCTAGGCCTACAAGAAGGATGAAAGCTGAGCAGTGCATGATTAAACTTTCAGACGCGTTGCCGTTGGATGAGATTGAAAGCCCCAGGGTACAAGCCAGGATTTACCACATAATAGATGGCCAACAATAGTTTTGGAGAAATCATGTTCGTTTAGTCAGTGCTGGGAGCACTGTGGATGGGAGGCTTTATGCAAGTGTAGAAAGTCAGCTGGCAATTCCAGACCAAAGGAATATTTTTGAAAAAAGCTTTGCACTCACAGGCAAAAGTGAAAAACAAACATGCTTTATTACTTAGTCCTTTGAGCTCTATTCTATTCATTCAGAAGATCTCCTCTGAATCAGGCCGCAAATCTGAATTCAATTTTTCTTCTTTTAAGAAGCCTGCTCTACTGTTCCTATAAATTGTACTAATTAGCAAGTTGTGAGAATTAAGCCAGAGAGAGAAATCTGGCTCCAAAGTGTCAGTTTTCAAACTTGAACATGCAAGATTGTTTCAAGTCCTGCTTACAATCATGCTGAAGAGGGAGACCTGTCTTGGACCCTTCATATGACACGAGTGCTCACGCTGGCTATTGGATTTGCATGGGAAAAGCTCCTGCCTTTCTAGATGTTACTTAGAAAAAGGTTAAGATTTAGATCCAGCAGGTGTAAATATGCAGAATACAACCACATTTGTAAACACAGTGTTTTCAAGTGCATGACTGTGAAAGACCTCAGTGCTCGCTCCAACAAAGCTATCACTGCATAGGAGTCACAGTATTTACTTTGTTGGTTGCAATTTTGTTGCCCACTGAATTTATAACCTTCAGCACTAGGCAGACTGTAAGGTGCCAAAACTGCAACATCCACAGCACTAGGACACTGATACATCGCTATTCTTTTTGCCTATCCGTGGACCTTTTCTGAACTGCTTTTTTTCTCAAACATAATTCAACCCGGAATTTCCAGAATACTCCAAGCTTTACCAAATGACTTCTGAAAGCAGTTCCCTGACTCACAGGTATGTACAAGCCTTTGTGTGCCTATTTGGTAAGCTGCCTCTGGTGCTTAGCAGTGATCCAAGGAACACTGGTTATATGCTGTGCTCCTTGAAAGAGAACATTTTAGACTAGAATGAAATTTCTAAAACAAATACTGCATAGTAAGGGACATATTTTGAAAATATTCAACATTTCCTGTTCTGTTTTGTAATGTTTTCCTAAACTCTGCCTTCTTTTTCAAGCATTCTTCTAAGAAACTAACTGCCAAAACATTTGTGACAGTTGGATGCAGGCAGAGTGTGTTAATCACTAGGCTGCACTTCAGGCATAGAAATAAATAGAAAGAAAAATAAATAAGTACAGCAGGAACTTCTCAGTGAAGTTATACTTCGCAGTTTCATGGAGTACTTTGAACTCAAACTTGTTATCAGTTCAAGAGAAGTGAGTGCAGGATAAGGTCCCTCTTAGTTATGCAGATCTGAGGTTTCATTAAAAAGCAGAGTTTATGCATATCCTAATAGTAGGTGGTTTTATTAACTCTGTCAGTGAATCATCTCCCATTTGGGGCTAAAATCACCTGCAGAAACATTTAACTAGCAGGCACCCTTCAAAAACATAGAATGAAAGGCAGTAACTGTACACTCTTATGAGCAGATATGAAAAAGTAGCAAAATAACAACACTGGGGAAAAAAAAAAAGCCACAACTGATGTATAATCTCAAACTATCTTTAAAACAGCCCCAGCATTTTGCAGAATTAAAAATATTTTTGTCACTTTTGGATAATCTTTTGTTGTAACTAAGTGTAGAGTAAATCCATCACCTCAGGCATCCCATCTTGGGAAACCAGAGCTACAACTATTCACTGCACTCCTCACAGACAGGTTCCTGGAACAACCTCTAATTGCCATCATTTATTCAGTTTAATTTATGCCACACTCAGAGTTTCTGCTTTTCTTGAGGAAGAGAAAAAGTTTACTCTGCTTACTGAAATTGCTTTTCTTAACATACCTTCACCACATTCCTCAGCATCAGCTACCCAACTTTACTCCTTCTTACCTTCCTGCAAGCTGCTTCTCCTCCTTCTACACATGTATAATTGGTGCATATTATCTGTATGCAGTCCCAAAAAGCAATGACATGCATAAGGCATAATTGTGAAGTAAGGGACATTTTTTTCTAGTCGGACAGGTGAAAAAGAAGTCTGTAAAGAAACATGATGAAATTTTTCTTTGCATTGAATATCCAACTGCAACGCAATAAATTCCACTTGAAAATGTACAGGTAATTTAATTATGTCAAATAAAAATGGAATTGCAAATAAACCAAACACATGATGCCATTTTTGGCAATCGCCAACCTAGTCCTCAAATTCCTGAAACAAAACGGAAAGCAGAACTGTCCTCCTATCACCATTACTACCCACTAAGCCACTAAACCATATCTCATAGCTCCTCACCCAGACACCTCTTGAACACCACTAGGGATGGTGACTCCACCACCTCCTTGGGCAGGCCATTCCAGTGCCTGACCACTCTTTGAAAGACAAATTTGGCAGTGCTTTTTGCATATAAAATCTCTTCAGATTGTAATTGTTGAAAACTGACATGATTTCCTTACAAGTTAAACACGGTGCTATTTTCTGAGCCCTATTTTCTTTTGAGACATGAGGTGGGTTGGAATATTGGTAATCACTGAGTTTCACTCATCACGTGGCACAAGCACCTATAATGTAATACACATGGGTTTCATTGGGACTGAATGTGTGTGGCACGCGTGAGAGGTGGAGTCAGCAATGCTCTGTGCCCTCCCCTTGTCCTGGTTTCATCTGAGATAGTGCCAATTGCACACCAATGGTGTGGTTGTTGTTGAGTGATGGGTGTGTGCCTGTGGCCAGGCTAGGCTGCTTGGCAGAGAAGAGCTGCTGCCACGATGATACTGCAGCAGGGAGCGAGGCCACATGACAAGCAGTTCCAGACCACATGCTACCTGAACATGCCCGCATTATAGCATTCCTTGTGGTCTTTCTGAAAGATCTGATTGAATTCATGTTGGGAGCATCCAAACAGGATAATTGAGTTCTATCTTATTAGGACCTTTAACCTAGTAAGGGATGAGTAAATGATTAGTAAATTATTATGATTAGTAAATCAGTAAATGATAAGATTTTACAGTATCTAAGAAACACTAGACATTTCATTATAAAAATACTGTGGAGATGGGATAAGCAGTGTAGTTAACCATGAGGTAAATATGTCAAGATCATTTTGCAGGACAATGAAAAACATTGCAGAGCTTATCTCTCTACCTTGCAGCACGCACCATTAGCTTCTTGTCTGTACTTTTAATTTTTAAAGTTTGTAAATAACATCAACATTAAAAAAATAAACAGGAAAAAAATAAGAAAGAATAATAAGAAAGAAAATAAACAGAAACATAAACCAAAATGCACCTCTGTGTGCAGGAGGACAGATGCTGCACCAAGGCACCCACTGAAGCAGATGCAATGATGTTCCAACCTAAGAAACACATGTATGAAAATGTTCCATGCCTGTCTCAGTGTGAACTTCATTTTGTTTTGACTGTATACCTAATCTAAACAGCAGAACAGAGGATAGGAAGATAGCATGAATAAATATTGCATTAAAACTTTTTATACTGTGGAGAAAGTTTTTGCACATCACAACCTGTGATTTTTCCCTCTCACATATTAGTATCATTCTTGTTCCTTCTTATGCCATTAACCCTGGTAATACTCAGCAAAAGTTTTCAGTTCAGAACTCTTAACTTTTCTATCAAATAATTAAAGAGCAGGTTTCATTTCCCTTGCAACTCACTGACTGGAAGGAATGACAATTGTGGAATAACAGTATAAAATTACACTCAACCTAAGACTCCTACAGTAATAAGGATAGCTTAGTTTGCTGTTTTACCTTCCAAAAGGTTCATGAGTAACCATCACTCTACTGCGTGGTGTGAATAAACCTATGTTAGTCAGCTGGGTGGAATTTAGAATATCAGCGTGTCTGGTAGACAAAAATGTGACCTGTGTTAGGAAAACAATGGATATACATGAGTGCCTGGTCTTGAAAAATTCTGTGACAGAATGAGGAGAAAATAAGAGCATCTTACAACTTTTAGAAAAGATGCAGTCCATATGTGTAGTTCCGGCTTTAAGTATAGTATCTGAGCTAAGCTCCATGACAGGTATGAAAAGACAGAGCCTTACACAAATTTGAAGGCTTTGAGATTCCTCATACAAACAACAGTGCTGTCATTGCACCATCTCTACTGCTTCAACAATGCCAATATACTTACGCTTTTCAGATAATATGGAAAAACATGATGCCATATCTGCTCTTTGTGAGTATATGGGTAAAGAATTATAGATAATCTTTATTTGTGCTATGGATTTATGACTTCAGTTGGTGCCATTTGTGAGTGCAAAAATTTCTGCAGAGCTCTGTTTAAGTTTTGGCCAAGACTAAGAGGCAGCTTCTCATATTCAGTCTGAGGGGTGGAAGGCAGAAAGACTGAAATGGAAGAGATGGTTAGCCAGAGTTCAGTACTCTGTCAAGCAGCTTGCTACAGTTCTGTTTGTTGCTTCTATATACAAAGGAACTTCAATTAGCTGTATCCTGCCTGAGACAAGAGAGCCTTTATAAGCTTTAAAATGTGCTCTTGTTCCTTCACTGATGTGTAGGATTCTTCCATGAGATACACAAGAGCTGTTATGTTACCCTAAGAGCAGTATCTGGGCATTACAAAGCAAGCCAATTTGTAGACTGTTCGAGTTTGTCTCAAGAAACAAAGTATCTTTCAGAAGATATCTCAGAACAAACACAAGTGCTGTATTACTTGCAGGCTATGGAAAGAAAGGAAACAGACAACTGAACAGCTACAGCAAGCAACCCACTGTAACAGCAGCATTTACAAGAAATAACTGCATTCCTGAACACAGACTGGAAAAGACTAAACTCGCTGATTTCTGAAGCAGAACACAGCTCTGAAAAGGAATTCTGCTACCTCTAGATGATGCAGGCAGAATGTCTTAAAGAAGACATGCTGTTTGATATGCATAAGGACTGGATGTCATTTGATTTCCTGAATACAGTACATAAACACGTGCGTTATTCTTTTCAATCGTATTGATATAGGCTGGTTTGCTTAGCAATAGGGATTAGTTCATTAGTTTAAGAACCAACATATTAGTTCAGCAAAAGGAATCCATACATGATAGTTCTAAAACTTCCCATTTCAGCTTCAGTGAGTGAACAGTCTTGTTTTTCCTGAATAATTTTGCACTGGGGGCATAATAGAATACTTTTGTCTTCTGCCTCAATGATTTTGCCTCACAAGAAATTCTTGAGTCACAACAGAAAACTTTTATCTTTTGTCTCAAAACTGGACATTTTCCTCGGGTTCTACATACATTGTTTTTAAAAAGCGGTTCACTATGGCCTAATAAGCAATTGAAATCTTCCAAACTGGGGAAAAGTGGATGGAAGTCAAAGGCTTCAGTGATGAAGCTGATGGTGAAAAAAGGGGAAGAAGTAGGTGGGCACTCAAATACCCTAAATACCACTGAGCATGAGTGTTGCTTCCTGTGAATTGCAGGAAAATGGTCCCGGTCTGTTTTGTTACAGTTAAATCAAAACTTGTTTCTAAAGGAGAGGATTTAAGGGCTTATCCAGACACATGTTTGACCATAAAATTTCTGTATTCAATTCTGATTTAAGAGCTTGTCTTGGTTTTAGTAAGGATTGAACTACTTTCTTCATAGTGTCTAGTATGATGCCATGTGTTGGTTCAAGGAGAAAATAAATGTTTTTAACACACCAATGACTATAGCTGCCTGCTAAGCCAAGGCCATTCTCAGCAAAGAGTCCAAGGAGCTGCCAAGGAGCAGAATTAGGACAGCTGACTTAAAATGGCCAAGATGACATTCCATTCTCCGTGGCAAGATACAGAAAGTGGCAGGAGTTCATCTTTCCCCTCTGCTGCTGGGGGCCTACAGCAGTCATTTGACAAGAACTTGTTTCCGCAAGGACTACTAGTTTGTCTGTTAAGTATTATTTATTTATTTATTTATTTGATTCCAATAAGGAATTTAACTCAAAAAGCTTTAGTACATTGATACATTAGCATAGAGGCCGGACAAAATCCATCCTACAATCCTATTGGATTGTTAAGAGACAAATGGCATACAAGGAAGTCCCATGGTGTTCTGAATGGAAAGGAGAACCTCAAGACTTGAATAATATTGATACTTATTAAAAGGAAACTTATATAAACAAAGGGACAGCAGCTGATAAATGGAATTGTAAGGTAAAATATAATTGTACCAGTTTTGGACTGGAATGGGTTAGAAACCTGACTGGTATACGGTAGGCAATGGCTGCTGGTTGCAGCTGTAGGAAGCTTGATTATATGGGAGGAAATCTTGGAGGGTCAATCTAGTAAAATCTAGTAAATCCTTCACTCTCCCATCATCTGGATATTTGGTATACAAATTCACCAAACCACCAGTTTAATATTGGAGCTTTAACTCTTTCCCACTTTGGAAGAAAAGGACACTGTTCACAACATTTTGGTGGAAAATGAAACAATCAGAGGATTCCAAAAAATGGCAAGGACCGTCCACTAAAGTAGGGGTAGGATGGGGATTTCAAGCTTTCTTTACACCAGGAATTAAGGCTTCTGAGAACAGAATACTAGCGTCCAACCTCACTTGGCAAATTGAAAGCCTTACAAATGCCACTAGGCAAAGTCATCTGATAATTAACAAACAGGACGAGGATAATAATGAAAGGCTTTTGCAAGCTAAATTAGCCTTGGATCTCTTGCTGCTTAAAGAAAAACAATTGTGTGGTTATCTTAAATTAGATAAAGAACATTGCTGTGCGCATATTCCCAGTGTAACAGAGAAACTCAATGAACAAGTGCACTGGATCACTAAGATAGCAGGAGGAATAAGGGAATCGAGGGAAACACACAGATGAATAAAATTCTACAAAACCTCGGGGGCTGGTCCCTGACAGGATGGCTTGCAAGCCTTGCCAAGTGTGACTGCTTTCCTGATGATGGTAATAGTTGCAATTTTGACTATCGGGTGTGTAAAAATTTCCCCAATGCAGATAATATACACCCAGGTTCATTCCACTGAATCATGATTAGGAAGAAATTATATTATAGCTACAGTTTACAAGAACAATTAAATAACAAAAAAGGAAAAAGTGGGAACTGAAGGAAAAACAAGAAGAAGGTGTCCTTGCAAAATAAAATTCAGGAAGAACAAAGTATGGATAGGGGGTCCCTGCAAAACAAGATAAAGAAGAAGCTGAGGAGAAAATTTTCAGTCTCAAGGGTCTGGTTAGATAAATTTATATTGAAGGTATATGGCAGGACATGCGAGCTTAGCAGCTGAATGTTGTTTTCTGGACAGAACAAAGAGAGACTTTACAGGATAAAAACATAGTTCTAGTTGTGCAAAACAACCAACTTTGAATCCAGATTACAATGTATGAACAAATTAAATGAAGAAGGGATGAGATAATAGGTAAATCAAGAAGAATGTCAGAATACTGAGTACACTGCAAATGTAGAATGGGAGAAGGGCTCATTAGCATCGGGGTACAGGAATAAAAGAGGGGCTGTGTCCCCCAGTACTTTGAGAGACCCCACAGGGGTATGCTTCAGTAGACTCTCCCTTTATTTGAATAATGAAAACTGAAGACTTTCCTCTGTTTCTTTTTGGGATAAAGATGATTGAGCAACCCTATTGAAGCAGAATTTTTCCTAACGTAAAGGAATAATCACTATCATGTTTGTTGCCTTCATACACAGTTCTGTTTCAAATTATTATGTAGTATGAGACTCTTACCAGGACTCGTTTTGTACAGCCCAGATGGGCTGATGACCTTTTGGCTGGAGGAAATATGCTGATGGTACAGTGGAGGTGTTCTCACTAAGACAGAAGGAAAAATATAATTTCTCTTCAGTAATAGGTAAAATGTTAATTGTACTATCAAAATAAAGAAAGAAATAGAAGAAAGCATTTCCTTACTATATGGTGTCTCTGGTGTCAGTGAAAAAGCTGGTGTGGATGGGGCATCTTCATTTCCATTTCTGGCTAGGGAGAAGATTCCTCCATATATTTCATCTTGATAACATGCAACAGACATCTATAAAGGGCAGAAAAAAATGCAAAAAAGCAGTGTTAAAATTTTAACTTAGTCCTATAACATAATGGGACATTTTTCATAAGACTACAGAAGGTTTCATATAATCTCATCCACTGTTCCAGCAAAGAACTCTTGAAATGCAACCACACAAACAAATAACACAAGACAAGAGACAGTCAACTTAAACACTGAACTGCATTTCCATGATAACTCTTCTTATTGCCACAGTGTAACTGGCAAATTGTTTCACATTGATTTTAGACACTGAACATGAACATAGGACTCCCTGTTGGCCATTCATTTCAATAAACATTTCTTGCAGAATTCTACACTGTTTACCTCTTTGGTCTCCCCCACGGGGCTTAGTGATCCTGGATTTACAGCCTGGTCAGGAACAAGAGACTTCATCCATCCACACCCGCTATAAAGTGACTGCCCAGGGAAATTATTGTCATACTGTCCAACACTTAACTTTCTGTTCCTTCCCACCATTGCATCGTTATTTTTTGAACCTGTTGTTGAAAAACAAGTATGTAAACCAATTAATAATGTTCTTTTTTCTGATGTAATTGTTAACATAAATGTTTCTTATTATGCCTTCAGCAATTCTGTTCAAGAACACTCATGAAATAATTGGTTGAGTAACTGCTTTAGAAAGCGACACAGGTGTGAAAAACAAAAACAAAACAAAAAGTCATTGACATTTAGCTTTGCTCTCAGAAGTCAGAATGTATCCGCAATACACTTAGTTCCAGTGGAGTGGAGCTGCATGCTTTGCTGATGCTCATTTTTGAAAGTTACTCCTAATGACAATGGCAGAGCCTGTCAGTGGAGGCTGCTCTGGGCAGTCACACAGGGAACCTTTATTTCCAACCTCTCACACACAGTAGGTTTCAGCAGTAAGAATACTGTTTTCCCAGACTGCATTTTCCCAGAATGATCAGCTTTTTAGCTAACACAGATCCTGGCCCTTATAAGCCCAACTCCCTGTACACTTTTTATGACAGAAAATAATTAACAATTAAGGAAATTACATATTAGGTATACACAGGAGCTGTAGCCTTTTGCAGTCTGAAGACTGGAGTACAAAAGAGAGTAAGCTGAGCCAGCAGAACAATACAAGTTATTCAGGGGACATAAAGCAGTATTCATGTTGAAAGTCGATTCAGAATTAAGAAATGTCACCAGCAACAGCTTTATCAATAGCAACATTTTTTACTTAGTCATCCACACCTACAAAATGATGCTTTGAGAAAATTTCTACACTTCTTTTTTTCTGAAGAACAAGTCAACAGTAAGTGTTCCCCTTCATTTCTAGTCCCCACCAAGTCACAGCAAGATGAACTCTACCTGTTTTAGTTGCACTAGGCTGAGAATTCTATGCTTAAAAAAATCTATCTGAAAATCCCACAAAAATATGGTTTTTAGACATTCTGTTTAATTTCTTCAATCATAACGTGTCTCTGTACAAAATTCATTCACTTGGTTATCAAATAACATTTTGCTGTGGCTACATGCATTAGCACAGCATACACAAAGTAGTCAAAGATTTGAGCTGTAAAATCAAAACATGAAAGACTAATTTGCATATGTTGGTCAAAAACATTAGCTGTAGTTACATAGCTAGAATGACCTCACATTTTATAACTGCTGGCACAGGTTTAAAAGAGCACCGTATTCTATATTGTTTAAGAATGACTAAACATAACCTTGTACAGTCAGGTAAGTTGTAAGGCCTCCCAGAATGTATCAAACAACCTTAACTGATCTTACCACACGAATGGAAGACATTCTTGCCTATAATGAAAAAAAGGATCCAAAACTTATCTAGCAGTCACGATTACTGTATGGATACAACATATACTCCATATTTCAGAAGCCCCAGTACAGACTCTCCTGGGTGACAAATGACAAATGCTTCCAGATAGTAAGCACAGAATCATATCATAGAATGGCTTGGTTGGAAGGGACCTCAAAGATCATGCAGTTTCAACATCCACTACTTCTCTGGCCAGCCTGTTCCAGTGCCTCACCACTCTCTGAGTAAAGCATTACTTCCTAATATCTAACCTAATCCCCACCTCTTTCAGTTTAAATCCATTCCCACTTGCCCTATCATTATCGATCTACATAAAAAGTTGGTCCCCCTCCTGCTTGTAAACTCCTTTCAAATACTAGAAGGTCACAACAAGGTCCCCCTGGAGCCTTCTCCAAGCCAAACAATCTCAGTTCCTTCAACCTTTCCTAATAGGAGAGATGCTCCAGCCCTCTGATCATCTCAGTGCCCTCCTCTGGACCCGCTCCAAGAGCTCCACATCCTTCCTGTGCTGGGGGACCCAGACCTGGACGCAGTACTGCAGATGGGGCCTCACAAGGGCAGAGCAAAGGGGTACAGTAACCTCCTTCTCCCTGCTGCCACCCTTCTTTTAATTAAGACCAGAATACCACTGGCCTTCTGGGCTGCAAGAACACACTGCTAGTTCATGTCCACCTCATCCATAAGAACCCCCAAGTCCTTCTCCGCAGAGCTGCACTCAAGAAGTTCATTTCCCAGTCTGTACTCATACCTAGGATTGCCTTGAATCAAGTGCAACACTTTGCATTGGGTCTTATTGAACCTCGCTAGGTTCTTGTGCTTGTCTCTCATTCAAGCTTGTCCAGGTAGACCTGGATTGCATCTCTTCCTTCTATTGTATTGACTGCACCAGCAGCCTACTGTCATCAGTAAACTTGCTGAAAGTACGCTCAATCACACAGTCTGAGCCGTTGATAAAGATGCTGAAGAGTCCCAAGACAGGCCCCTGGGGATGCTTGTGATTGGTCTCCACCTGGATGTAGGGCCATTTACGTCAATCCTCTGGCTATGACTGTCCAGCTAAATTCTTATTCACTGAATAGTCCCCCACTCAGATCTCTGTCTCTCCAATTTGGAGATGACATCAGTTGTTCTTCCTTGGTCTGCCAATGCCAGCACTCCAACACAGAAGGCCATTACTGGTAAGGCATGATCTGCCATGTTGGCTATCTCAGATCACCACCTCATCTTGCATGAGCCTAAGCATCTCTTCCAGGAGGATTTGTTCCATGATTTTTCCAGGCACAGATGTGAGGCTCACCGGTCTGTAGTTTCCCAAGTCTTCTTTACTCTCTTTCTTAAAAATGGCACTGATGTTTTCCTTTTTCCAGTTGCTGGGGACTTCACCTGACAGCCACAACTTTTCAAATACGATGGAGAGCGGCTTGGCAAGCACATCAGCTGACTCCTTCGGAAACCTGAGATGCATACTGTCCTGCCCTATAGCCTTGCACACATTCAGCCTTGTGAAATGATCTTGGACTTGCTCTGGTCTAACACTGGACCCTCAACCTCCATGTGGAAGTTTAGGAACACAAGACACTTGGGAAGCCTGATAGGCAGGGAAGACTGAGGCAAAGAATGCATTAAGTACCTCAGCATTTTCCACATCTGAGGAGGCCAGATTTCCCTTATCATTTATCAGAGGGAGTATGCTTTCCTTAGCTGGTCTCTTGTGACCAATGTACCTAAAGAAACTTTTTGTGGTTTTTACATCCTTTGTCAAGCTTAATTCCATTCAGGCCTTGGCCTTCTTGATTCCATCTCTGCCTATTCTGTATTCCTCCCAGGCCACCCATCCCCACTTCCGCTGCTTACGCTTTTTCTTCTTTTTCTTTAGCTTTACCAGCAGGTCCTTGCTCACTCATGCTGGTTTCCTGCCTCCTCTGCCCAGTTTCTTATTCTGGGGGATGAAAAGCTCTTGTGCTCTCAGAAACACATTCTTAAAGTGCTATCATCTCTGTTCTGATCCTTTGTCCCCAAGGACAGTTCCCTGGGAGAACTCTTCCAACAATTCCTTAAACAGCCTGAAGTTCACTCTCCCAAAGTTCAGTGACTCCACTCTTTGCCAGGCTCACATTCCTTGAGATCATGAACTCAACCAGGACATGGTCGCTGCAGCCCAGGCTGCCCCGAACTTAGCCTTTTTAACCATCTCCTCCACAATGGTGAGTACAAGGTCCAGAAATACTTCACTTCTGGTCGGTATGTCCAATACCTGAACCAGAAAGTTACTGTCAATAGACTCCAGGAGTCTCCCAGATCACTTGTAGCTCACCATGTCCTTTTCCCCGCAGATACCTGGGTGGTTGAAATCCCACATTAGAATGAGTGCCTGCAAGAACAATGCTTGTTTCAGCTGAAGAAAGAAGGCCTCATCAACAGGTTCCCCTTGATCAGGAAGCCTGTAGTAAACCCTGATCACCAATTGTCTTTTGTTGGTCTCATCCCTAATTTTAACATAGGCAATTCCCCATGCCTCCTACCTCACCTATCCCTTCTAAAAAGCTTACAGCCCTCAGTGGTGGTATTCCAGTTATACAAATCATCCCACCATGTTTCTGTGACAGCAATAATATCACAGTTTTCCAAGTGCACCATGGCTTCCAACTCCTCCTGCTTGTTTCCCATGTTGTGTGCATTAACACAGAGGCACTTCAGCTGGGCTTTTGGATGCAACAGCTTACAGCCCTCCCACAAACTTCTGGGACAAATCTGAGGTTTTCCTTCACTAATTCCTAAAGTGACAGAGTTCCCAAGCTCTTCTCTGTCACTCAGCAGTACATCTCCATCCCCCAGCAGCTCCAGTTTAAGGCTCTGGTGATGAGCCCAGCCAACTTGCTGCCTAGTGTATTCTCGCCCCTCCTGGTCAGTTGTGTCCTATCTCACATCAACATTCAGTTTGTCAAATGTGCATCCTAGATCATAGAACCCATAGCCTTCAGCATGATACCACCCATGCAGACAGTCATTCAGCTGATCTGTTCTCCTCCTCTTGCCAGGATTCCAGTCTCTAAATGGGAGGACTAAGGAGAACATTACCTGTGCTCCCGATCCCTTCAACATCTTCCCAAGGGATGTAAAGTCCTTTTTGATATTTTTTTTATATCCTGGTCACAATCTCATGTGTCCCAGCTTGAAAGACCAGAAGTTGATAGCAGTCTTCCAGCTTTATCCTACTTGGTATCCTCTTCTCTATGTCCTGAATGTAGGTCCCCAGCAAGCAGCAAAACCTCTAGAGAGGTTATCTGGGAGGCAAATGGGCACTTCAGAGCCCCTCAGCACTGGTCTCCAATTACCAAGACTTTTCACCTTTCTTTAGCAGCAGTGATCATGACTCAAGTCCTCGACTGGGTCTTCTTCACACCTTTCCAGTACCAAGCCACTATTCATGATGATTTGAATAAGCATAATTTCAGAAAGCAACATTCTCAACTCTTTTCTTATCTTGTGATTGGAAAGTTTGTTCTGCTTATAGAAGTACATAGGTGAAACAAGGGTGTGCAACACACTAGGCAAGGGGAAAGCAATATTTTAAATCAGTCTATCTTCTGATTTAATAACTAGAATTTAGAATTGCAGGTCTATTTTCTATCTTCTTTTAATGCTACAATATATTACTGTTTCCATACATCCTGCCTTGTAATAACCCACTGCTAGAAAAAGCTAGGTATTTTTATCTTATCCATGATTCCGTGAGACACACTGCTTTTTTTTACATAGTGGTACTGGGATGGAGGAGTTCTATGAAACAATACAGGCTGGTAAATGTGCAGAAAGTAACTATGCAGAAAAGGACCTGGGCACTGCCATAGTTGCAACTGTGACAAAAGGCCACAGTTGAACATTGAATATTGCATATTGAAATGTAGCGAAATCCTGGTTTCAGCTGCAACGGAGTTGATTTTCGTTACTTAGTATGTTTAGGCTTGAGGAGAAAAGCGACGTAGATAACACAGCAATGATTTAGTTGTTGCCAAGCAGTGCTGCACAGAGCCAACAATATTTCAGCTTCTTGTACTGTCCTGTCAGCAAGGGGGCTAGGGGTGCACAAGAAGCTGGGAAAGGACAGAACCAGGACAACTGACCTGAAGTGGCCAAAGGGATATTCCGTACCATATGACATCGCATAAAAACTATAAAACCGGGGGAGATTTGGCTGGAGGAGCTTCTGCTTCTCAGGGACAAGCTGGGTATCTAGTTTGGCAGGTGGTGAGCAATAGCATTGTGCATCCCTTGTTTTGGTAAAATATGTATGTATATATTCATTCCCATTACTTCTTCATTTTCTGTGTTAGTAAATAGTTTCTATCTCAACCTACAAGTTCTACTTTCCTTACCTCCCACCCATTTCTCTCCTCCCTCCCACTGAAAAGAAGGAATGAATGAATAGCTACTTTCCAGGTTAAACCACAAGTAGCAAGATGGTAGTTACGAGGTCAGAAGAAGTGATTACATCCCTCAGTACTTGGGAAGCCACATCTGGAGCACTGCATCTAGTTTGGGGCAACGACATACATGTAAAGATACCGAAAAACTGGAGTGAATTTGTCAATGATGGACAGCACAGAATGGCTAGAGGCTGGAATACACAATATGAGAAGAAGAGAGAACCAGATTCCTTAGTCTAAGTAAAGAAGGTAAAATACATCCTCACAGCAATCCTGACCTGCCCACAAGGAGGAATTATAGAATCAGACTCTTCTAAGAGGTGTACAGCAATAGGACAAGAGGAAGCAATATAAATTCTGACCAGATAACAGTATAAAAAGCAACACGGGGAGACAGAGCAATTCCTGGAACAGGTACCTGGAAGCATCATGAATCTGCATCTACCCTAAATTGGAGGATTTAAAAACTTGACTGGACACAGCCGTGGGCAACTTTATTTAATTTAATCTGTTTTTAGAAGGAGGTTGGATCCAATGACCTCCCAAGGTCCCTTTCAATCTGAATCACAGTCTGATTACACAGATCACATTATAAAGCAGTTATATTTGATGATACTGCCTTCAATCAGCTGGAGAGCAGATCAGACAATGCCAGATGGTATCAAATCACCAAAAATGTACTTCAAACTGAAATCATCACTGTAAGACTTTCACATTCACTTTTCTAAGACCAAACATGCTTTTGTTTGGAGCATCTTTTTGAAATTAGCAGAGATCTTCAGTGGTTACTGAAAATCTGTCAAGGTCCTTACAACAAACTACAATGTTAAGGAAAATGTAAATGTGATCTGCACTTCAGGCCAAAATACTCCCATCTTAGCTATTCATTAGCTGATACTGCATTACTAACAATCAATTTTTCAAATTTATGATTTTGTAACTAAAAATCAGAACCTCAAGAAACAAAAGGAGAGCTTAATAGGGTATGTATTTCATAAATGGACCACGTAATGCAACTTAACAGATTTAAAAAATGATTCCCACAACAAATAACATTATGCTGATAGATGACTTGAAAAACATTCCTGTATGCAATCATGTCTCACAAAGAGCACTGAAAAGACAAAGCAGATACACTTCAGTTGAGCTTCTCATTATAGCTTCAATGTATGTGAGAGGTTAGCACAATATAAAAGAGGTGCTATCAGTTCAACTCAGATCAATAAAACTATGTTTTCTTTCCCTAGAAAGGTACTGTGAAAACTCCCACCAAGTTGCTTTTTCAGTGCCCCTTTCACAGACCTTAGCATAGACATAAAACTCATGACTTTGAGGAAAACTGTGTTAGAACTGCAGAAATTCCAGATGCTGCTGCCTCTGAAGATATTTAGGAAGGTTTGCATAAGTGTGTCCCATTACTAGGAAACATGGTGATTCAATAAAAAAGGAGGATTAACAATTCAACAGGAAAAAAAATGAAGTCCTTAAATTAAATTTAATTGGGCAGAGTTTAAAGATTGCCCCATGTATGAAAAAGATGTTATCAGGACACTACCCAAATCAATACTGATTTCCTTCTTGGGTACCATTTATCTCCTGTGAAGTGTAAGATAGAAGGCACTTGTTTTAATCTAGTTTTCAGGACAGCTCTAGGCTTAAACCAAAACAAATCCATTTTAATAATTTAGGATCAGCTTTACAATCACTATTAAAAATTTAAAGGAAAAATAACTACTTCAAAGGCAGTAAGACAAAACTTGAAGAAAATGTTGTGAAGAAAGGGTAACCAAATGCATATTCACCTGAAACAAAATGATTTATTTTTGATAGAAGTTAATCAGCAATAGGGTTGGATAGGACCTTAAAGATCATCTAGTTCCAACTCTCATGCATTGGGAAGGGCTGCCAAATCCTCTCAAGGATATCTGAAAAGTCGTGGCAGTCAGGTGAACTCCCTGGTGACTGGAAAAAAGGCAATGTCACATTCATTTTTAAGAAGAGCCGAAAGGACAGCTCAGGGAACTGTCAACTTGTCAACCTCATTTCTGTGTTGGGGAAGATCATGGAACATGTCCCCTGGCAGCAATGTTAAAGCACATGGAAGAGAGGGAAAGGATATGAGACAACCAGCATGACTTTACCAAGGGAAGTCCTGCCTGACCACCCTAGTATCCTTCTATGAAGGCCTAACTGCATCAATGAACAAGGGAAGAGACACTGATGTCATTTATCTGGACTTTACTATGGCTTTTGACACGGTCCCCCTTAACATCTTTCTCTTCAAATTGGAAAGGTATGGATTTGAAGGGTGGACACTTCAATGGATGAGGAACTGGTTGAGAGGTCATACTCAGAGAATGATGGTCAATAGCTCAATGCCTGGATAGAGATCAGTGATGAATGTTCCTCAGGAGTCAGGACTGGGACCAATGCTCTTTGATATCTTCATCACCGACATTGACAGTGGGATGGAGTGCACCCTCAGCAAGTCTTTGGATGACACCAAGCAGTGTTGTGTGATGAAAATACCTGAGGGATGGGATGTCATTTAGAGAGACCTAGATAGGCTCAAGCAGTGGGTCTAGGAGAACCTCATGAGGTTCAACAAAGCCAAGTATCTTGCATGTGGATCATGGCAGCCTCCACTAACAGTACAAAAAGGACTTGAGAGTATTGGTGGATGGCAAGCTGGACATGAGCCAGCAATGTGTCCTTGCAACCCAGAAAGCTAACTGTATCCTAGGCTGCATTAAAAGAAGTGTGTCCAGCAGGCCAAGGGAGGTGATTCTGCTCCTCTTCTCAGCACTGTTGAGACCTCAAGTGGCATAATGCATCCAAATGTGGAGTCCTCAGTAACGGAGAGGCACGAACTTGTTGGAGCACCTCCAGAGGAGGATTACAAAAATTATCCAAGGGCCTCCTCTATGAGAGCAGGCTGTGAGAGCTGGGGCTGTTCAGTCTGAAGAAGAAAAGGCTCTGGGGAGACCTGAATGTGGCCTTTCAATATATAAAGGGGGGCTACAGGAAAGGGGGCACAATTTAGCAGAGTCTGTTGTGAGAGGACAGCAGAGGGAATGGTTTCAAACTAACAAAAGGGAGATTTAGATTGGATGAAAGAAAAATGTCTTTTATGACAAGGAGCACTGGAACAGTTTGCCCAGAGAGCTTGTGGATGCCCCATCCTTGGAGACATTCAAGGTCAGGCTGAACCAGACTCTGAGAAACCTGGTCTAGCTGCAGATGTACATGTTGTTCATTGCAGTGGAGTTGGAATAGATGACCTTTAAAGGCCCCTTCTAACTCAAACAATTCTATGACTGTATGAAAGCAAGCGCTACATCAGGTTGTCGAGGGCCCCATCCAACCTGGCCTCAAGCACCTCCAGGGTTGAGGCAACCACAACTTTTCTAGGCAAGCTGTTCCAGCACCTCACCACATTCTGAATGAAAAATTTTCCTCTCTTTTAGTTTAAAACTATTCCCTTCTGTCCTATCACTATTTGCCAGACAGTGCTAATAGTATACTTTGTTGCATGAAATAGGTAATATTAGGTCCATTCAGCTGATGGCTGAACATGAAAACTTGCCTTATGTCCCAGTCCCTTAATAAATTTTCATCAAGTTTATTAATGTAAAAGGGATAAACTTCCCACCCCTATTTTGCCAGATTTTGCCAGATTCCTACTTTGATTCCTTTCAGAGCTCCACAACCAGGAATTTGTCCTTTTTGGATCCACAAGATCCATGCTGCTAGTCTCCCGATTCCAGGCAAAAAAAGGTACTGGTGAGTTCATTTGCATCTCCTTCTACAATTGTTCCTGTTGCAAACTGATTCCTGCACTCCATTTATTTTAGCAAACAAACAGCTTTTTACAAATACAAATAGAATCTATTTCAAAACGTTTAAGCTAAATTGCACCTCCTCATCTATACAGGGAGTTGCAGCAATCCACCATTTATCAGGTGGCTGTTTTACATCTGAAAACAAACCTACATGACTTACAAGATTAAGACAAGCAACCATTCCTACTCTCATATATTAAATACTGATTATGTTCCCATTTTCAGATTCCTAGGTCAATAGGAACACTGCTTCAAAGAGCTGAAGTAGGAAAAAGATCCTGGCTGAGTTTCATCTGTGGTATCTTTAGTTTCTCAATCTTTCTTAAATGTATTTGGAAAAAAGTACCACAGCAAGAAAAATATCTTGTTCTTGAAAAAAATACCTAATGTTTAACAATGATGTACAGTATTGTTTTTGCCTTACTCAGAATGGGTAGCAGCTATGATCCAAATTCCTGTTAACCAACAGACTATTAAGCAAGTGAAAAGATCTAAACTCTGCCTCAAATTAGTTTAATCTCATTCAGGGCTGTTCAGCCCTGACCTGCCAGCTTGTTCCATCACTGGTTAATTAATTATCTTGACATAATCCTTAGGTTAGCAACTGAGTCACAGGGAATAGAGTTCATCCTACTACCTGACAGTATAAGACTGATTACTATCTAGTGAAAAACTGCTCTTCCAGTTATCCCTCACTCATGCTTATTCCTCCATCCTCATGGGAGCCAGCATTTATTTGTACTAATAATTACACCTGCTCTTGCTGCACTAGTGTGAAAAGATGATTAAAAGATTTAGTGACTCTCTTCCCTTACCTTCGTTCTCTGTTAGTCTACTCCAAAGTAAGGTAAATCACATCCATGAACCCTGGGCTATTTTACCACAAACTGGTAGCAAACAACAAGGTGTTATTATTTTACAGGATTATTTGGCTTAAACTACATGATTCTTTTAAGTATAGCATAATTATAGTCTTTCATTGGAAGCATGCTGAGTACTTCAGCTTTTCTTCTTACACGTGCAGGCATAAGGGATAAAAACTGTCTGAACCTATACTCCAGCTGTCCACTGTGGAGGGAAAGCAATTAACAAATCTGGAGAGGAAGTATCCATGACATTGTAAACTAGCTTGCTCTCGTGATAGAGATTGGTTTGTTTAGTAATAGGGATTAGTTCATTAGTTTAAGAAACAATATATTACTTTAGCAAAAGGAACCCGTAAGTGATAGTTCTAGAACTTCCCATTTCAGTTTTAGTGGGTGAACAGTCTTATTTTCCTGTATAATAGAATACTTTTATCTTTTGCTTCTAAAGGTGCAAGGACACTTTCCTCGGGTTCAACATATAATGCTTTTAAAAGCGGTTCACAATGGCCTAATAAACAATGGACATCTTCCAAACTGGGAAAAAGAGGATGGAAGTGGGTCAAAGATTTCAGTGATTAAGTGATGGAAAAAAGGGGAAGAAGTAGGTGGGCCACCCTAAATACCACTAAGCGTGCCCAAAGGGACATTAGCACATATCCGAGTCCTTGAAAAAGAATGAATACGTCTGCCAATGTACTGCATACGTATGTCCTAACTGTTCAAATGTAGGACCTGAATTCTGAGACTGTGAGCTTGCTTATCAGGTCACCCTGTATGCATCGTGAGCAATAAAGGAATGCTGCTTTCTAATACCGCACTGGAGTTAATGAGTTTTCTTCCCAGATTTCAGATGACACATGCAGGCTGGAATATACTTTTGAATTTACTAAACACAGTGAGTTATGTTTTTATCTATTATTTTTAATCCTAAGTGTTCAACATTTGCCATTTATCCCAGTGAGTACAGAGGATTGTGGTGCTTTAACAAAGGGCAGCATAAGTACCACAATGTCATTTTTTACTCCCCCTCCTTAAAGGACCAGGGAGAAAAAATGCAAAGAAAAAAGGCTCACGGTTTGAGATCAGGACAGAGAGAGATCACTCAGCAATCATCATGGACAAAACATGACGAAAAGATTCTGCATAGATGTTTTTTTATTGCCCAGCAATAACAGACTAGAGCAGTGAGAACTCAAAGTGAACCCAAAACACCTTCCGCTACCATTCAACCTCTTTTGCCTTCTTGCACGGGGTAATGGGATTGGAGCTGTATTCTGTCTGTAATTCTATGTCTCTACCACTTCTTTCTTCCCCTGCTCCGATGTGGGGTTTCTTCCACAGGTTGCCATCCTTCCCAAGCAGATGCCATGTGGGCTTCCCACAAACTGCAGCTCAACATCTGGTCCAACATCTGTACCACAGAGCTCATCTTTCAGGCACATGCAGGGGCACTCACAAGCTGCAGCCCTGGCTCAGGCCTGCTTTTTCAGTGGATCTTCATAGGCTGCAACCTTCTTCAGGCCACATCCACCTGCTCCACATGGTCTCCTCCACAGGCTATGCATGGAGATCTGCTTCTCATGGCTCACCATGGACTGTGGAAGGGACAGCTTGCTCTACCACGGATGAGTCTCTCCACAGGAGAAGAGAATTTCTGTTCCAGTGCCTGGAGCAACTCCTGCCCTCCTGCATTGATTTGGGTGTTTGTAGGACCATCTGACATCATCCCTGCGTCTAGGGTTTCCTCCCAGCCCTCATCCCACAGAAAGCCAGTGGAAAGCTGAGGAGATTCATTGTTATTGAGATAAAGAGAAGCTAATTTACTAGAAATGGTAAAGGAACATGAGATAATACAATATAAAAGGAATCAAAGGTTATAAACTTGTCTTCCAAACTGTTCTGCAGAATGGTGGTACAGCCAGAAGGAAGGCCACAATTACGTCGCCTCCTTTCCTCCCAGAAACCACATGGGGATGACTAGGGCTGCTGGGAATTCCCACCCAGCAGCAGCAGAAACTGCTGTTGTCCAGCTGCCATGCCAGCTCTGGCAGTTTTGCCAGATGATGTTATGACATCATAGAATACGTGTGGAAAATGATGACATTTTCTCACATCTTCTCTCACTTGGTTGCTGTAGTCCAGCAGTTTTTCCTTTTCCTACACCTGCTCTCCAGTGGCACAACCAGCATTGCTCATGGCTCAGCTCTGGATAGCAGCAGGACTCTTTTGGAATTAGCTGGAGCTGACTTTTACTTGACATGGAGCATCTGCTGGGCTCTGCTCAGAATTCTGTCCCCACACACCACAATCCCATACTGCCAAAACTCTGTCACATATGTCAACTGTGACAACTTATTAATCATGGCACAGAAGCACCAATTCTTAGTATGAAACACGAAACAGCCTTTTTAAGGGCGTAGGTTTGTACACTGAAACTCCAGGCATCTAAGAGACCGGTGTACATTAAAGCAATAATCTCCAGTTCTCCTCTGACACACACTTCATATCCCCAAAGACTTCTTTGAAAGTGGAAGGGATCTGATAAAGAACTTGAGGCATGTTGGTCTTTTTCTCACTCAGCTCAAAACCAGTAATTTTGCTGTTTCAAGGTGTCCATGTATATTCTTATATAGATGAGGCTTGGGAGGATGCAAGGGCTTCTGAAAACAGCAGGATGTTCTTCCAATATTCAGCTGCTGTTCAGACTACACTTCTGACTTTACTCTTTTGAACTGCTGTGCAGAAATTGAAAGAAAATATCAAACAACTATGTTTTATGCTCACAACTATGACTCATGGATTCAGATGAGATATGAAATTATACTTCTGTTGCTAACTAGGAACACCACATAGCTGATACAAACAGGTCCAAGAGATTCCTAAAGCATTTTGATGATAACTTGATGGTACAAGTGTTAAGGGAGCTTACAAGGAAAGGTGCCCTCCCAGATCTACCGAAAAGAGGTCTTGTGGGCAAAGTAGCAGTCAGTGGCCATTTTGGCCATAGTGACCATGAAGTAGTTGAATTAAAAACCTTTGGTGAGGAGGAAAACTGCCACCAAAACCTCAACCCTGGTTTTGGAGAGAACAGATTTCAGACTGCTTGGGGAATTAGTAAAGTCCGCTGGTTAACTGATTTTGAATGCATTGGGGTCCATCACTGCCAGTCACTTTTTAAGTACCATCTCCTGAGAGCACAGGAACAGACAATTCCAAAATGTTGTCAAGCAGGTGGGGCAGAAGGTCAGTGTGGCTGAATGGGAATATTCCAAGGCTTTGGAAGCACAATCAGGCAACATGGGAAGACTACAGGGATGCCGTTTGCCTTTCTTGGGAGAAAAATTGTGTGACTGGAGCTCAGTTAGTGAATTTTTGGGTGCCACAGTACAAAAAGGACATAAGACTATTAGGGAGTGTCCTAAAGAGGGTTACAAAGATGGTGAAGGGTCTACAGGATAAGACTTCTTGAGGAGTAGCTTGGTTTGTTCAGCCCAGGGAAGGGGAGGCTGAGGAGAGACCTCATTACAGCCTACAGCTTCCTCACAAGGAGGAGTAGAGAGGCAGGTGCTGATCTCTCTGTAGCATTCAAGTGATAGAACCTGAGGGAATGGCATGAAGCTGTGACAAAAGAAGTTCAGGTTGGATATCAGGAAAAGGTTCTTCACTGAGAGGCTTTCTGGGCACTGGAACAGCCCAACAGTCCTGTGTGGAGCCAGGAGTTGAACATGATGATCCTTATGGGTCCCTTCAAACTAAGGATATTCAGCGATTCTATCACTCTAAAAGCAGAAGCAGCTCGTGTTGTTAACACAGCATTAATGAAAGATTTCATTTGATTTAAACAGACAGCAGATAACAAGCAAACAGTGTGACTCCCAATTTCAAGAAATAACTTCAGAAAAAAATGTGCTTCAAGGTATCTCACTGGAAAATATTACTGTATTTATGAATATATTGCGCAGAAATTTCAAAGAAAACTATTATATAATATTAAAGAGAAAATAAACTCAGAGCTTATCATACTTTCAGTGGAAATAATAGTGGAAATAAAATATCATAAAATCATAAAACATTTCACTGCAGGTGTCTTCTAAAAATGTCTCAATACTAATATAGGACCTGTAGGAATATATGCAGGAATTCTCCCCTTCATCTAAGCTTACAGCAGCAGAAAATCACAACTGATGATCTGTAATACGTTAGAATTTGTTGAACAGTTATTTTAAAAAACAAGTATGCAAAGGCATTTAATAATGTGCAATTAGTATGATTCCATAATATCTTAGACTGCTGAAAAAAAAAAGAGAATATCCAAAATAATCCTTTGACAATCACCCTGAAAGTTTAATTCTTGATCTGAGGTCCTGCTGCACCATGTCAAGAGCACAAAAGTGCTGGGAAAACCACTTTAGATAGTATTCAAACAGTACTACAACAGCTTACCATTTTGGAAGGCATTCCTGTTTGTGACCTCTAATTTCTCATGGATGCCAGGGCTCATGACAAGCTCTTCCACATCTGTATTACGGCTAGTGAAGCCATTTGCTTGATTTGTGTCCCTGGTGACAGTGTTAATGCGGGTTGGGATAGGTTCAAATGTAGGGTCTAATTCCAAGATCAGTCTGTTCAGTTGTTCAATTGACTGATCAATATCCAAAGTTGGAGAAGCTGGCAAGTCCCCTGCATTTGGTCCAAGATCCTGGCTATTTGTGTCCCTCTGAAGCACTAGCTCTGTCTTAAAACTCTCACTGTCTGTGGGTTCTGCACCGTCAGCAACACCTGGTATGCTTCCTAGTCCTCTCTGAACAGCATCTTTACTGCTGGAGCCATGTGTCAGCATGTCTGGGACCTGGGACTGACTCTGGACAATGCCTAAATTCTCCACAGTCTTATGGATACCATCCTTCATTTCATTCTGCGACACAAAACCATACTGGTGAGCAGTGACCATCTGCTGCTGGCAAACCCAGGTGTGAGTAGAGTAGTTACTTGGGTCATAGGCTTGAGGCTGGGGTGAGACACAAGGATTCCTTTGCAATTGCTGAGATGACTTCGGCTCGGTGTTACCAAATGATCTTTCATAGAGGGGATCCACACTAATTCCCAGGTCTGGGGCAATGGCATTGTGATGGTCTTCCCCTGTGTTACTTCCAAAGCCATCTGAGAGAAGTGAGTTCTGACTGCTCTTGGGGCAACTCAAGTTTCCTAGATGGGTGGAGTGCTGCCCTTCTGAAGAAGACAAAGTCCCAATGCTGTCTACACTGTGAAGATCATGGTTAGGCATTTCATCATCCAGAATATCAGTTTCCCTGTCCTTCAGTTTGGTGTCCCCGTTCACATGAACCTGAGCCGGTACTATGTGGTGAGTCCCACTGTACTTGCTTCCAGCATCAGTCACATTCCTGGTGGTGATGATAGAGTCCTCCAAACCAAAGCCACTAAGTAGTTTGTCCAGTTCTGCCTTCTCCTGTGGGCTCAGAACCCGTTTGACTCCTGGCATAAGGCGCTCTTCAGTTTTGTCTGTCCTGATGGAAGCTGTTGAATGTCCTGAATCACTGCTGACAGACAGGGTATGATCTCTGTGATCAGGACTGCTGGTCACAGGAATACCTTGAGCAACACCAGGGATACTGCCATCTGAAGAGCTCTTCTTTCTTACTTTTGCATACAGACTGCCATCAATAGGACCTTGGGTATGCAGCACTGTGGAGAGATAAAGGAAGGAAAGGGAAGGAAAGGGACAAGGCATTATGTAAAAGCTCGGAAGGTATGATATTACATCATACCACACTGCAGTACTGCTAATATTTATGGTACTGTTTATGCAGAACTAAATTCTCTGCAAATTCAGAATAATAGAATCAAAGAATATCCTGAGTTGGAAGGGACCCACAAGGACTATCGAATCCAACTGCTAGCTCCCCAGAGAACCACCCAAATTCAAACCCCATGTCTAAGAGCTCCTTAAACTCTGTCATCTCCTTAAACTCCTTGATGCTGGAGAGGTTTGTTCCAGTGTCTGACCAAGCTCTGATGAAGAACCTTTTCCTAACACCAACCTGACTCTACTCTGACGCAGCTCCATGCCATTCCCTCAGGTCCAGTTGCTGTCACCAAAGAGCAGAGATCTCTACTTATGCTCCCCTCATGAGGAAGCTGTAGGCAACAATATGGCTTCAAATCAGTCTCCTCTTTCCTAGTTACCCTAGATTTACACAGCCATCAGTCAGACAACATTCAAGCATACCTTCACAGACACCTAGGTCAAATTCAGCTCTTCTGTGGAGTTAGGCTTTATTGGTAGGTGAAATACCAACAAAACACATTCTGTTAACTGCTGGTATCTTAAGGATACTTCTCTTCATAATTCCTTCTGAAGCATATGTTATGAAGTGGAAAACGAGCAACTGCCTTCAGAAGACAGAAGGCTTAGTTTTGGCACAGCATCCAAATTTCAAGTGAAAAAGTGAAGTTGACAGCAGAACTAAGAACTTCTGTGACCAGTTTTTACAAATCTCCCTCCAATATACACCCTTACTATCATCCTGGCTATATTTCTATGTTTCAAGTTTTGCTATAGTACTAGCAAGGCAAGGTTTATTGATTAAAATCAAGTAGGCACAGAAGGCCACAACAGTTCAGAGAAACAAAATCATGTTTCTCTGAAATTAGTTTCTAATTTCCGTAACAATTTTTTTTTTTACACCGAAGTTTCACTTGCCATTTCTCCTTCCTGTTAACATTCTGTACTTAGAAAACCCCCAGGGAATTGGGGAGAGTTTTCTGAATATCTGGTTATCAGCTATCACTGTTCATCTCCTTCCTTGGCCAGTAAGTTCATGAGGAAATCACACACAGAAGGATCTGGTTTCAGTGGAGGTCCCATGACATGTGCTCAGTCCATATTTTAGTAGTTGGTACAACCAATAGCACAGTCTTCTTTCATATTTCTATTTACACCACAATTTACAACAAAGTTCTTGATGAAAATATAACGTACCACTCACACACCAAGAAGAAATAAAGTTCCTTCTTTTGCTGTTTTCATTAAATGTTTATATCTGCACAAATCTTTTATACGAATTTGAAGAACTGTTAGTACATTGAGAGTCATCTACCATGCACTCCATTCAGAGCAAGAATGGTAGGAACCTACCGGCCATGCTTGCTCTCAAGGTGTATCAGGTAATTACTAGCTCATTCATTTCTACTTCATAGTCTAAATCATAAACAAAGAATCATTTACTTCTCCTGTTGGTGGTACAAGGAACCACTAGGCTTTCAAACAGGAAGGCTTCACTGAAGTGACTGTGTTGGTTTTTGATCCCAGAAGTAAGATCCTTCCATACTCCTCCCCACTCCCTGCTATCTAGAACCACCTATCATGTTTTCTTGAATCTTTCACGCTGCAGTCACCGTTCCTCATTACAGTGAAATACAACTTCAATTAATTATTTATTTTCAATAAACAACAAAAAAAAATTGAACACAAAATACACAGCAGACAGTCAGAGCATCACAAATTACAAACTAAACTTTCCACCACAGGATTGTCTCCTTTGCACAGACAGTTTGGACTGTCTGCATGCTTTATCACACACGTGATATTTTAAATGTACTTTAATACTAACAGGAATAACAAATATACACTCAACAACAACGTATATATGAAATATTCAAAATGAGGAATTAAAATTTGTTTCCCAGAAAAAAACACACACTTCATCAATGTTTACATTTAATTAACATATAAAAAAGCATTCTGAAGACATTTTCAATTTGAAAGTGTTACCATGAAAACAACTGCAGACCTGTAGTCCTCTCCTCCGTGTTAGAGAAGATCACAGAACAGATCATCTTGGAAGCTATGCTAAGGCACATGAAAGACAGGGAGGCCCTTCTACCTCCAGCTACAGGGGGCATTGTGATCACAAGTGCTCATCCTGCTGGAGGACTTCAACCATCCAGACATCTGTTGGAAAAGTGGCATGGCAAGCTGTAGGCCATCAGGGAGGCTCCTGGCATGCATTGAGACTTACTGAGTCAAGTAATAGACAGCCTCATCGGGGGGATGCAATACTGGACCTGTTTCTCACCAGTGCAAATGAACTGATTAGTGACATTAGGATTGAAGGCTGCCTGGGCTATAAGTGACCATGCTATGGTTAAGCTCATGCTCCTGAGGGATATGATGTAGGCAAAGAGTAAAATTAGGACACTAAATTCTAGGTATGCTAACTTCCAGCTCTTTAAGTGGTTAGTCAAGAAAATATCCTTGAAAACTGTCCTTGTGGGCAAGGGTGTGGAGAAGAACTAGTAGATCTTAAGGAAGCTTTTCCTCAGGGTGCAAAAGCAATCCGTCTCCAAGTGTAGCAAGTCAGGAATACAAAGAGGCAAGCACTGCTGAAACAGATCTGCTGAGCAAACTAAAGTGCAGGAAGAAAACGCACAGGGAGCGGAAACAGGGACAGGTACTGTGGGAAGAGCATAAGGAATCTGCTAGGCTGTGTAGGGTTGGGGTCAGGAAAGCCAAGGCCTAGCTTGAGCTAAACTCAACAAGGGATGCCAAGAAGAACAAGAAAGGCTTCTTACAGGCATCTCTGCCAGAAAAGGACAGTCCAGGAGGGCATATCACCTCTCCTACATCCCCCCTCCTCCAGTGAGTGACACAGGCAAGCCGGTAACAACAGAGAAGGAGAAGGCTGAGGTACTTAATAACTCTTCTTTTCTGCCTTGGTCTTCTGTGCTAACTGCTTGTCACACAGCCCTCAGATGTGTGTCTGGTAGGAGGGGATTGGGGTGGCAATGTCCCTCCCACCATAAGCGAAAACAACTTTTGTGACCATCTGAGGAACCTGAAGACACACAAGTCTATGGGTCCCTATAAGATGAGTCCCAGAGTCCTGAGGGAATTAGCTGATGTAGTCACCAAGCCACTCTCAATGGTATTTGAAAAGTCATGGCGATCAGGTGAAGTCCCTGGTGAGTGTAAAAAAGGCAACATCACACCATCTTTAAGAAGGGCAGAAAAGATGACCCTGGGAACTACTGACCTCTCAGTCTCACCTCTGTATTGGGAAAGACCATGGACAGATCTTCCTGCAAGCTATGCTAAGGCACATGAAAGACAGGGAAGAGATATAGGAGAATGAGCATGGCTTTACTAAGGGCAAATCCTGCTTGATCAACCTGGTGGCCTTCTCTGATAGCGTACCTGCATCAGTGAACGAGGGAAGAGCCACTCATGTCATCTGTCTGGACTTTGGTAAGGCCTATGCCACAGTGCCTCACAACATCCTTCTCTCCAGACTGGAGCAACACAGTTTGATGGGCAGACTGTTCAGTGAATAATGAACTGGTTGCAGGGTTGAGCCCAGAGAGTGGCGTCAATGGCTCAATGTCTGACTGGAGATTAGTGATGAGTGATGTCCCCCAGGAAGCAGTGCTGAGACGTATACTCATTAATATCATTAATATCTTCATCAGTGACACTGACAGCAGCATTGAGTGCACCCTCAGCAAGTTTGCGTATGATACCAAGTTGTGGGGTACAGTCAGCACACCAGAGGGACAGGATGTCATCCAGAGGGAATTAGACAGACTTGAGCAGTGGGCCCAGGAGAGCCTCATCAGGCTCAACAAATACAAATGCAAGGTCTTGCACCTGGGTCGAGGCAACGTCCACTACCAATATGAAGTGGAGTATGACCAGCAGTTTGATGGAGGTGATCCTGACCCTCTACTACGTGGTGATCAGGCCTCACCTGATGTATTGCATCCAGATGTGGAATCCTCAGTATAGGAGCGACACAAACTTGTTTGTTCAAGTGATTCATGGGATGGAACACCTCTCCTATGAGGAAGAACACCTCTCCAAAGTGGAGGAACACCTCTCCTATGTGCGTTTAAAGACGGGTGACAAAACTGGTGAGGGGTCTGGAGCACAGACAGTATGAAAAGAGGCTGAAGGAGCTGGGATTGTTCAGTCTGGAGAAGAGGAGGCTCAGGGGAGACCTTACTGCTCTCTATAACTACCTGAAGGGAGGTTGTCGTGAGCTGGGTGTTGGCTTCTTCTCTTGTGTAACTGGTGATAGAACTGGAGGGAATGGCTTCAAGCTGATGTTAGGAAATACTACTTTTCTGAAAGAGTGGTCAGGCACTGGAATGGGCTGCCCAGGGTGGCCTTTAATATCTAAAGGAGAACTACAGGAAAGAAGGGGACAGACAAGAGTGTCTAGCAAGGTCTGTTGTGGTAGAACAAGAAGAAATGGTTTCAAGTTTAAAGAGGGTATATTTAGCTTAAATATAATGAGAAAGACTTTTACAGTGAAAGTAGTGAGGCATTGGAACAGGTTGCCCAGTGATGTGGCGGATGCCCAAGCTTGGAAACTTTCAAGGCAAGGCTGGATAAGGACCTAGACAACCTGATCTATCCGTGTATGTCTCTGTTCATTGCAGGGGAGTTGGACCAGATGGCCTTCAGAGGTCCCTTCCAGTTCTAAGGATTCCATGACTCTATACCAGACAACTATCACAGCTTCATCAAGGACAAATCCTGCAATGAAGGGGAGAGAAACTGAAGTCATCTATGTTGTTTTCAGTAAGGCCTTTGACACAGACCCTCACAACCTGAGAGATGGGATGCCATCCAAAGAGATCTAGACAGGCTCAAACAGTGGATCCAGAAGAACGTCATGAAGTTCAACATGTCCATGTGCAAGGTCTTGCACCTGGGTCATGGCAGCCCCGCAATCAGTACAAACTGAGGGATGAAAAGATCAAGTACAGGCCTGCAAAAAGAAAATGGGGGTACTGCTGGATGGTAAGCTGGACAAGAGCCAGCAACATGCCCCCTGCAGCTCTGAAAGCCAAATGTATCCTTCAAAGCAAGCATGGTCAGCAGGATGAGGGAGGTGATTCTGCTCCTATTCTCTGCACTGTTGAGACCTCAAGGGGCATAATGCATCCAAATGTGGAGTCCTCAGTAACGGAGAGGCACGAACTTGTTAAAGCATCTCCAGAGGATTACAAAAATGAACCAAGGGATAGAACACCTCCCCCCATGAGCGCAGGCTGTGAGAGCTGGGGCTGTTCAGTCTGAAAAAGAAAAGGCTCTGGAGAGACCTGAGTGTGGCCTTTCAATATATAAAGAGGGACTACAGAAAAGAAGGAAGCAGATTCCTTAGTAGGTGTGTTGTGATAGGACAAGGGAGAATGGTTTCAAACTAAAAAGAGGGAGATTTAGATTGGATATAAAAAATAATGTTTATTATGATAAGGGTTGTGAAACTCTGGAAAAGTTTGTCCAGAGAGAGGTGGCAGATGCCCTGATCCTGAAGGCATTCAATGTCAGACTGGTCTAGGCTCTGAGAAACCTATCTAGCAGTAGATGTCCCTGTTCACTACAAGGGAGCTAGACCAGATGATCTTTAAAGGTCCCCTCCAACTCAAATGATTCTATAATTTTATGATGAAAATTAATATAATTCTGTTTCTTACAAAACCATTTAAGATTGAATATTTATACTATGCCCCAAGCACAGTAAAGTAAGAATAAAATGAGTGGTTCTACTTCCAAAGGATTTTCAATGCTTATTTACAAGAACATTTATACTTTGCAGAAATCTATTAAGAACTTACCTACCCATTAACTGTTTGATAAAACCAAAAATAGACCATTACAATTTAAGAACAGACAGGACTTTGTCAAATGTAACCAAGAGCTTCATCTACATCTGTGGCAATCCCAGAATCAGAAGATCCACAGAGAACCTAACACATTTCAACAACAATATACTTGAAGTGGCATAAAGTCAAAAAGCACATTTTGTCTAAAAGTAAGAGCTAGGAAAACTTTTCTGTAGGCAGTGACATTTTAGAAAAAGCACTATTTAGAAATTATACCCACAGTGGTAATTAACTGATCGGTTTGTAATAACAAGAAAAGTGGACCAGCTGGAAAAGCCTTTGGCACATGACACACATCCAAGTTTCCATCTCTGAAAATACTTATACACTAGAAGTTAAGTGATAAGTTTAATACATTTTTGTTAACAGTTAAAGAACATTTTTATTTTTAATGATTAGATACTATGACTTGTCTGTTGTTGATATTGAAATCAGTACATGCAAAGGACCAAAAATACTCCTTTAATGAACAAATTATCAGGATAAGAAAAATAAAACAAGCAATTCTCCATGCACTAGGATTTCTCTACAGATGAATGAAGATGTGTGCTGAAGTTTATGATGTATAATGTGTAAATTCCACAGCGAAATGAGCTGCTGTGCATGAGGTCAAACACCTGTGTACAGAAATTTTGAAAGAATATTTATGAAAAAAATGCCATACCTAAGGAAAAGACAGTTGATTGAGAGTTTCTCAACCCTTTTCATGCTTGATTTTTCATAAGCTCTCACTGCTGTTAGGAAAATGAAGCACACTTGGAGTTTCAATGTGAAAGGACAGAAAAACTTTCATACGGAATTATTTAATGCAGTTACCATAATGAAGTGTAAAAATTAAACGAGCACATAAGCCAACATATAAAATAAGCTACTAGATAACATTTTCTTCTCTGTTATTCTTGAACTTAAAATCCAGAAAAGAAAACAATATGTAACACTGCTTTCATTTGAGTAGATGGGTATCCTAATACAAAACAGAGTTGAAGAGGTTAGTGAATTTGCACTGGACCATGGTAACGTAAATGCAATCTTCCTGTCTAACTTTTTAGTTGACCAAAGCTAAGCACAGTGCTGTAAATCCTTTGCACATGCTAGTCAGCCATGTTTCATCACATTAGATGAAAAATTCTACCATGTTAATTTAGTTCTCTATATTGAAATGTTACATATAAAATATTTCATCTTCTCGAGGACAATCAGAGAACAAAGGGAAGCAATGAAAAATCCTTCTGTATTTGCCTTCACTAGCCCTCCTGGTATCATTACACAGTACCATTCAAGCAGGATCATCCATAGGAACAAGAGTTCAGACAAGATGAGAGTCAGACTGCCAGCAGAATATTTATTTACTTAAGTGTCACATGCATTTATACTCTGTAAGGTTTAGAGATAATCCTGCCCAGTCATTCCTCTACTGATACAAAATTCTCAAATTTAGTCTGCGTGTTAGCCAGAATGTTGAACAACCAAAAACTATTTAGAGGTTTTCTGACTGTAGTGGAAATGCAAGTCATGGCCTAAAATTGTGATTCAGCACCTGGTGGGAAAGCAGGGCCAAACCAGGAAAGCTTGGATGCATGCTATGCACCTGACTGGAAGGGGTGGAGTCAGAATCCACCCCCTCCCAGACCTTATTTAAGGGTTGGCAGTAGAGGTAATAGCATTTTGCTGGAGATCCCTGTCTGCCTGAGACCTTCTGAAGGTAAGCAGCTTTTTTCCTTTGTTTCTGTATTTACAGCAGGTGCACTTGGGTTTATCCTCACTTGCAGCCTGGGACTTGTAACCCCACTGTCACTGCTGTGTTTTCCATCACATTATAGCATTACACCGATTAGGAACCGGTTTGATTCCTTGATTCTGAAGAAGAATGGATGATGGCAGACAGCTGAAATTCAGCTTTCCAGTAGCTGAATCATGCCATTTCAGTTAGAGAAGGCAGCATCAACAAGAGAAAGCATGCTTTTGCTATGTTATGGTTCCTGCTAAAAAAACTCATTATAATCTGTAATTTCTCCAAGGGAAGGAGCTGCTTTGTACAAGCAGTCAATGACTGTGAGCTGTTTGGTCTTCCCTGCAGAGGAGCCAATTACTACGTGTGCTTATTACATGTGCCCAGGCCCTGTCGTACTGAACACCACGACAGAAAGGATATTATCTGAAACCGGCATCTCTGTAATGTATTTCACCACCTGAAAACTGGCAGCTAGGTTTTGTGGCATTTAGTGTTTCACTCTGTTACCCTAAAACTGCCAGCAGGTTAAAAAAAAAAACCTGAACAGCTGCAGACATGGGCAGTACTTTATTTGACATCGGCCTAACTACACTAATAAGCAACACAATAAACCTACGTATGCTAGATATTAAGAAGAACTTATGAAAGAAGCAAACAGTTTGAAATATTTTATACACCCTATTTTTTTATAAATTTAGATTATCTAAATTGCAAGTGTCAATATGTGAGAGAGCTGAGAAATCAACCTGAATAACAAGCAAACAATTTAGCAGCATTTGGAGTCCTGCATTAACCAATTAAGCGAGCACTGAGCTATACAAAATAGGCATTTAAAGTGCACAAAGAAAATGCAATCAGTAAAGCATGATCTAGAAGTCCTACCTTTCACGGATAGCAAAGTAGTTGGAGTTTAATTCCTATACTATGGTATAGTAGAGGTTGAACCTTCCTACAAATACTCTACTTTTTTTTCTGTGTGACTAAGGACAGCAGAGAGGAGCCTGAAATGGAAGCACATATGAAGCAGAAGTGTCTGACCAAATTTTTCCATGCAGAAAAAACTGCATTCACTGATATTTGCTAAATGTTTATGGAAACCAAACAGTGGATGTGAGCACACTGTGGCAGTGGAGACACCTGGTCCCTTCTGCTGGTGCATATTTTTACAAGTACGATATTCAGGCTCTGCTTCGTTGCTGGAGAAAGTGCATAGCTAATTGTGGTGACTGTGCTGAGAAACAGAGTATATTCTCAGCTACAAAATGTTATCAACATTATTGTGCTCACTGTATCTGTTGTAGTTTCCATGGAAATACATAGGAGGCATTACCTTCAGAGTGACTTACATATATGAGGCCCAAGACAATTTCTCTTCATTCAGTGCAGCCCAGCCATGCCAAAAACCAAAAGGTTAGACATTCATAGTCTACACCACTAGTTCCTTCAGAAGACTGATAAACTAAAACTGCGACTCCCTGCCTAAACAAGGGACATAACAAAACCAAGCTCTTGTTCACTTCTCACATGATAAGTATGAAGTTCTGCATCTTCCAACAGCATGCTGACTACATATTTCTCTGCTTTCAAGGTGAAATCTGTCTATGCAGTGAATCTTAGCAGATACAATAGAACTGCAGAATATCCTGAGTTGGAAGAGACACTCAAGTCTCACTGAATCCACTCCTGTCTCCTCACAGGATCACACAAAAATCAGACTATGTTTCTGAGAGTATTCTCCAAACACTCCTTGAACTCTGACACTTGGTTTCCTGACCAGTTCCCCGGGAAGCCTGTTCCTGGGTCCAGTCAGTCCCTGCTGAAGAACCATTTCCTAGCACCCAAACTGACCCCTGCAAAGCCATTCCCTTGGGTTCTGTTGCTGCCAACAGAGAGGCAGAGATTACACTAATCTCTTCTCCCCTCATGAGGAGCTGAAGGCCACCATAAGGTATACCCTCATTATCCTCTTTTCTGGGCTGAGCAAACCAAGGGACCTCTGTCCCACATTTAACATCAGTGCTTTACTTGTTGAGGGCTATGTTTATACAAAGAAGGGGGGAAGAAAGGAAGTACATGGTACAGAAACATTCTGTGTAGAAACACATACCTGCTTCAGTCAATATTCTGTTTGCCCGATATTATGCCCTGTAGAAAACAATCTTATCCAACTACAAAACCTCTGGTGACTCCCTGTGGTGTGCTACACCTGCCTCACATCATGATTGTCCTCTTCTATCACTCTTGGTCTTCCCTAGTTCTTGGAGATTGGAATTACTCAGTGGGGGGAAAAAAAAAGTTAAGCTTACATTATGTTGCTTCCCACTAAAATCCTCATTGCTGTAGTTATTAGATGAGCAAAGTCATTGGAAGACTATAAAAATCAACGAAAGCTGAGTCTACAACAGCTATAACATTGGTTGACCACAGTCACAGGTTTATGGACAACAGTGCTATGCTCAGATGGAGGCTGGTGACAAGTGGTTCATCATGAGGCCAGTGGTCTCTAATACCCTTATCAATGACACAGACAGAGAGATTGAGTGTATCCCCAGTAAGTTTGATGATGATTTCAAGCTGAGTGGTGCAGCTGATACAATAGAAGGAAGAAATGTCATCCAAAGTTATCTAGACAGGCTCGAGAAGTGGGCCCATGTGAGACTACTGAGGTTCAACAAGGCCAAATACAAGGTACTACCCCTGGGTTGGGGTAATTCCAGATATGTATACAGACTGAGAGAAGAACTCTGTGAAAGCAGCCTTGTTAAAGGACTTGAAGGTTTCTAGGGGATGAAGAGCTTGGTGTGAATCATCAGCATCTGCTTGCAGCTCAGAAAGCCAAACATATCCTGGGCATTGTCAAAATAGGCCAGAGAGAGAGAGGAAGATGTCTGATCCTCCCTACTGTGCCCTCATGAGATTCCATCTGGAGTACAGCACCCACCCAGGCCTAGGACCCTCACCACAGCAAAGACATAGAGCTGCTGGAGCGGGTCCAGGGGAGGGCCACAAAGATTAACAGTGCTAGAATACCCCTTCTGTGAAGAAAGGTTGAGGGAGCTGAACTTGTTCAGCCTGGAGAAGGCTCTGGGAAGACCCAATTGCAGCCATCCAGTGCCTAAGGGGACCTCACAAACAAGAGGAAGATTTCATTTTTTTGCACAACCAGATAGTGATGGGTCAAGTGAAAATGGTTTTAAATTAAAATAGAAAAGATTTAGAATAAAATGCTAAGAAGGAATTCTTTACTCTGAGGGTTGTGAGGCACTGGAACTGGCTAACTTGGCTGCCCAGGGAAGCTATAGAGGCCTTATCCCTGCAGACGTTCAAGGTCGAGTCGGAAAAGGCCCTGAGCAGCCTGATGGAGTGGATGGCAACCCAGTCCACAGCAGTGAGGGTGGATCTAAATGATCTTTAAGGTCTCTTACATCCCAAGCTGTTCTATGATTCTGTATCTTAACTCCAGGTATCTTGTATTTCTGAACAAAAGAACTGTAAAAGCAAGAATCCATTGGATCCATGGTATCCATTCAATACCTTCTCTCCCATTTTTACTTGCAAGTGTTGGGGTTGCACATACGGATCCAGGTGTGACATTGTGAATATGGGTTTATGTGGGAATGCTTTGGTAGAGGTTGTGTGGCATCACTGGGAAGTGTCCAGAAGCTGCACTAAGTCAAATCAGAGCCCGCTCCTGCCAGCTCCTAAAGGGACCTGCTTCTGGCCGGAGCTGAGCCATGAATGAGGCTGGTAGTGCCTCCAGGAAAGCAGACTTAAGAAAGAAAAATGCAGCTGTGCAACATCAGCTGGGAGACAGAGTGAGAAGAAGTGGGGGAAACAGCCCTGCAGACACCATCTCTTTCTATAAGAGCCATTGGAGTGTAACAGACTGTGGCAGACAGCTACCTCCTCACATCAGCAAAGCACCATTAGGTTCAAGCAAATTAGCTCTTTCCTCCCTTTTAAACACTCTTGCACAGTTGCTAAAGGAATTTAGTTGCTGTCAAGACAAAATTACTCACCTTCCCCATCGGAGATCATATTTTCGTAAGAGTCCCAGCGTATCAGCGGGTCTGAAGTGTTGTGATCAACTACCACTCCATGATCATTCTGAAGGAGTTCACAACCTAAAAAATTAACATCTGTTTGAGACAAAAATAATCTTTAAATTATATATATAACACTGTTAGAACTTTGCTTCCACAACTAGAATACTGTACACTTAAGTCAGCAACAGGGGAAGAAAAGTTATATAAACCAACTAAAAAACCTTTATTTACCTTTATATTTACAGAAAAGGGAACAAGTGCAGAATTTTGTCCTGAACTTGTTTATGGTGGAACTCTGACAACTCGTATCAGTTCCTGAACACAATGCAGATGGTCCACCTAGCTCTACACAGACAGACACAATGGAAAAAACAGTAAGAATGAATCAAAGAATGGCTTGAGTTAGAAGGGACTTCGAAGTTCATTAAGTTCCAACTGCCTTGCCACAGGCAGGGTTGATCCAACTACTAGATCAAGCACTAAAACAAGTTGCTCAGGGCCCCAACCAGCCTCTCCTTGAACGCCTCCAAGGACAGGACAGCCACAACCTCTCTGGGCAGCCTGTTCCAGCACCTCAACATGCTCTCAGTGAAAAACTTTCCCTTGACGTCTAATCTAAATTTTTCATACTTCAGTTTAAAACCATCTCCATTTGTCCTATCATTCTTTACCCATTTAAAAAGTTGACTTCCTTCCTGTTCGTAATCTCCCTTTAACACTGGATGAAGTGAGATCTTGCAGCCTTCTCTTCTCCAGATTGAGCAAGCCAAGCTCCCTCAGCCTGTCTTCATACATGAGGTGCTCCAGCCTTTTGATTAGCTTTGTGGCCCTCCTCTGAACCTGTACCAGAAGTTCCACATTTTTCCTGTACTGGGGGCCCCAGACCTGGATACAGTACTCCATATGGAGCCTCACAAGGGCAGAGAAGGAGTAAAAATCACTTCCCTCGTCTTTCTGGCTATCTGACTCAAGTGCAACATCTTGCACTTGGCTCTGTTGAACTTCATCAGGTTTACATGGTCCCTTTCGAGTTTGTCCAGGTCCCTTTGGCTGCCATTCCATCCTTCTGCCATATCAACTGCACCACACAGCTTGTGTCGTCTGCAAAGTTGCTTAGGGTGCAGTGAATCCCATCATCCATGTCACTGATAAAGATATTTAAGAGTCTGAAGATAGAACCCTGAGGGACACCACTCATGACAGTCACTGACCACAGCCTACTGGCTGCAACCTTCCAACTACTTCCCTATCCATCAAATAATCCACCCTTCAAACCCACTTCTCTCTAATTCAGAGATAAGGATGTGGTGCAGGACAATGTCAAAAACCTTGCAGAAGTCCAAGCTGATGACCTCAGTTACCCTCCCCTTGTCCACCGATGTCATCACTCATCACTCCGTCACAGACGTTCACATTGGTCAGGCATGACTTGCCCTAGATGAAGACATGTTGGCTGTCTCCAGGGATCACATGCTTATCCGTCGTGTGCTTTAACATCTCCTCCAGGAGCATCTGCTCCACGATCTTCACAGGTACAGACGTCATACACGTAAGGATAACAGGCCTCTAGTTCCCCAGGTCTTCCTTTCTCTCCTTCTTAAAAATGAGAGTGATGTTTTCCTTTTTCTATTTACCAGGGACTTCACCTGGTAGCCATGACTTTTCAAATATGATGGAGTGCAGCTTGGTAACCACATCATCCAGCTTCCTCAGGATCCTCGAATGCGTGTTGTCTGGCCTCACAGACTTGCACACGTTCAGTCTCATGAAGCAGTCTTAGATTTGCTCTGCTCTTACAGTTTGCTCCCCCGTTTCCCATCTGGAGGTTCAGGGTTGTGAGGTTGAGGGACGTGAGAAACGTAACTCCTGGTTGCTAGAGAAGACTGAGGCAAAGAACTCACTGAGTACCTCAGCCTCCCCCATGTCTGTTGTAGCCAGTTCTTCTTTCTCATTTATCAGAGGGGGTACGTCCTCTATGGCCCATCTCTTCTGACCAATGTACCTAAAGAGTTCCTTGTTGTTTTTTGCGTCCCTCACCAAGTGCAGTTCCATCTGCACATTGGCTTTCCTGATCCCATCTTTGCATGTCCAGACAGCATCCCAGGTTGAAACCACAATATCTATAAAGAAATGGCAATAAAGGAATGATAAAATAAGATTTTATTATAAACCACCATTCTGATACCAGAAATCTGTAACATTAAAGGCGCACAGAAAAAGCTCAATACTGCCAGCCTGTTTCTTTGCCAGATCCTCCAAGGTGTCTCTGTTGCTTCCTCCATTCTCCAGCAATCCTGCAGAGCCTGAGACTGCAAATTTATTCAGATGTCTAGCTTCACGTAGGCATACTCTTCCAAACATACTTAGAATTTTCATCAGCAGTCCTCATTTTTATTCACTTAGACAAACATAACATTCACCTTTTAAATGTATGTGGTCCAGGGATTCAAAAGCAAAGCATGAGCATCAAGACCTCAGTACTGGCTTTGACACTGATTGATACAGGCAGAGATTAAACCAGCTTTCTGCCCTTGTTTCTTTATATGGACTGGAGATAAAGAAATCCTTAGATACCAACTCTACAGCTGTGTCTTGAGAAATATGTCCTAAATTCTTCAAAATAAGCAGTAAGACTTTCAAAACAAGGGTAGTTAAATTTGTAAGGAAAATAATACTATAGTCCTGAGCTTCTATGTGCAGGCAGAAGGAAAAAAAAAAAAAAAACACATTTGTCATACATGGATTTAGAATTACCTAGCAGCTGCATCGTTTCTAAAAGCCGGTATCACTGATGGTTATTTTCCATTATATTGTGTTTGGTTTGGAATTGATATAAGAAAAACACAAATAAATGTTGCGAGTTCAAGGGAGGGTTACCAGGGTCAGGGCTGCCCTGTGAGGACAGGCAGAACAACTAGGGCTTCTTCAGCCTGGAGATAAGGTGATTTTGGTGACAACAGCACCCAAACGCCATTGAGAAAACAGAGCCAGGTGGATGCAAGGTGGGAGGATAAGAAGGAACAGACACAAATTGAATCCAGAGAAGTTTAGAGTTTCTTTATCTTTATAATGAAAAAATAATTTCACATTGGAACAGTCTGCACAGAGAAGTTGTGAACTTTCTATCCTTGGAGGCTTTCAAGACTCAGTCAGACAAATCCCATTGCAATCTCTCCTGATTTCATAGATGATCCTGGATTCAATAGGAGATGGACCTGAGATACCTTGCATTTAGACTATAATATTTTCAAATGTGAAACAGTCAAGCATAAATTGTAAACAAATATTTAAAGGTGAACTCTTCATCCTAGACACTTAACCCCATAGACAGCAATTAAAAACAGATTTCCAATTATTTTACATCAACTTGGAGGCTGAAAAAACACGGATCTGATTTGCCCTCTACGGCAGAGTTGAAAAAATCCTGATCCTTTTTCAAACATGTCAGCTGGTCATTCTTCAAGCATCTGCCATCCAAAAACGTTCAGCTCAAGCCATGTAAGTTTATTTACAAAGCCATTTTTCTTAAACAGCTTTCCAAAAAGCTAAGTGAGATCTTCATGTTCAGCTAGGTAGAATATAACTTCTTACTGGATGCTACCACAAGTTTTTAAGAGACCAAAATAATGAAAAAAAAATGAAAACATGCAATTCACAATATTATGTTTGAGATAAACAGTTCAGAATACTTTCAGTTTTAATACTTTCAGTTCAGTTTTAAATCAGAATCCATACGTTTGGGGACATCACAAAATGTGTAAGAACAGATCCATTAGAAGAAACAATCTGCAGTCTTAAGCATAATCTTAAGTTCTTGTTGCAGGCAGTAATTCTCTATGATCTTAGACATATTGAAATAGAATTTACTCAGGAGACCTAAAGAATATCTCCAACACAACTATAACCACCTTTCCTTGTGCTAAATCAAGAGAGTTGAAACTTCACTACTTCTACAAATAAAATCATTTATAAAATCCAAAAAGGTTATGGGAAGGACCACTGCTGCCACTTACACTGGGCCAAGCTATATATAACAGTCATGACTTACAGAGACATAAGAAATGTTTTTTACTGCTCAGTAACAACACTTCTGGTATACTCTTAAAACTATGTCTGTTGACTCCTATGCAGTGTCTCCATGAAATTATTCACATTCAAACCAATCAGTTTATTACATAGTTTAATACTAAAGTTGAATTTCAGACCTTCTACAAGAGAAATAGAACAAGAGAGGAAAAAATTGTTTTGGGGGTTTTATATACATACTTTTCAATGCGGTTTATTGCCAATTTTTTTTTCTTCCTATGAACTCACCTTGAATTTTCTCTGGAGTTCCTGAAAACACTAATTCCACTCTGCCATTATCAGGGAAACGGTCATCTGAAAATAAGGGTTAATATTTCAACAAGCTATTCCAAATTTCCAGATCAGAATTCTGTACAGCTACTAACATATATATACCCTTGTCACATTTCCCTTCTTACTTGGATTCTAGTGATTTGCTTCTAAAAAAGCCACACATTCTTTTCCCTACCTTCTCCAGGAAAGACTAAGTGTCAGCTGTAGCTTTTCTTACTTCTAAGAATAGTCAAAAACAGAAAAGATGAACAGCTCCCAAACTTCCCCCTAAAAACTAAACACTGACTTTTAGGTGTTTTTTTTTTAGAAAACAAGAATAGTTCTGTGTATTTACAAAATCACTATATTTGACCATAAAGCTTTCCTATAAGCTCATGTGGCAGGAAAACATTTGGTTTTAGTTTGTTAGTAACATACAGTAGCAGAATTGCAATCCTTCACGAAACAAAATTGAAGTAATCAATGGAAAAATTGAAAAATACAAAGAAAATACGAAGAGTAGCTTGAAACATTTTCAAATATTTCCAAAAAAATTTGCCTCCATTTCTGGATACTCATTCAGAAGCATAAAATAAGAGCACCATATTCAAATACATTAGGTCACAAAACCAGCATCAGAGCTTCTGCCTGTTATCTTCACAAAAAAACACAATTGCTTATTAATTCCTACAGTGGTGTCTAATGGACTCATTGTATTAAACATGTCTGTTGTTAGCTGTTAGGAGGAAGTTTTTCATTATGAAGGTGGTGAGGCACTGGCACAGGCTGCCCAGAGAAGCTGTGGATGCCCCATCCCTGGAAGTGCTCCAGGCTGAGTTGGATTGGGGCCTTGGGGAGCCTGGTCTGGTGGGTAGCAGCCCTGCCTACAGCAAGGGGGTTGGAACTAGATGATCTTTATGGTCCTTTCCAACCCCAGAAATTCTGTGATTCTATTAAAAACATGAGAGGGTCAGTTAACGACAATGAAGTAGTATTGGAATTATTTTGACAGCTTAACCCAAATGAAGAACTTCTGTTTCCATTGGGTTACAGTGCCATGAGTTAAAACTAAAACAAAGTAATGTCCCTCCCCCTAAATAAAAGGATAGAAAAATGAATCCCAAAAACAGATCTTGAAGATTACCGTCAAATCCACAGACACACGCATGCACTTCTTTCACATACTTATCCAAGCAATCACAGAAGGCAAGTACCTTTATTGGCACTGTCTAAGTCCTCTTTACCAAACACCAACCCATATCCTTGAACAGCTCCAGTATGAAACTGAAGGCGAAAAATCACATCACGAGTAGCTGATCGGTATTTTTTATGATAACACTTCAGCTAGAAAGTGAAAGAAACACGTTATTATAGAATTTTTAAGAAAAGATAGTTATGGATATATAACAAAACATTACTATCTTTATCAGTATCAGTCACCAGTCAGTAGGTTATGATTCAGAATCACAACATTTGCCATTACTGTGTTGGAATGCTGACTGATATCCATACGTCTTCATGGCACCCACCAAATTAGCATAACACTAAACTAGAGCACAACCATTTCAAAATAACTAAAGAACGCACAGCTTTTATAAAAGCCTTCTCAGAAGACATAAAAGCTGATTACCTCTACACTAGGACATTTTTTTAAACCTACTCTAGTGATACTAGGATCTTTTTTAATGTTATTGTTGGAAGATTATAGTAGTCTTGATACCCAGACTAGAAGAAAACAGAACTCTGAAAAATCCATCTAATAGGAATTTGAGTGGCTAAAAGTGAATAAAATAACACTGCTCTTTAACACAACCCTCCTTTAGATCAGGCCTATCAATATTTTACTTACCACTTCTTAGTCAACTACAATACATGATCACTAAGCATTTTTACAGGAATACAAGAATCAACATTTTGGTTACATTAGTCATCAGACTGAAAGGGATTTCAGGGTTTTATAATTAAGGATGCTACTGAAAAGTACTGGAAAAAAAATAATAAAGTAACATAAAAATAATCTTTTTCTAATCCAGAATGGGAAAAAAAAGTGTACTCTGGAAAGAAGATAATGAATAACCAAGGAACTAATAGTTATTCAAACTGAAGGGAACTGGAGTAATACAGGAAAGATGTAGGGGTTTGGGATGAAACACAGCTAATAAATTCTTCACACTACAGGATTTTAAGTTCTAATGTAAGCTTTTGCTTTCTGCCTTCATTACACTAACTCTCTTAATGCCTTAAATTCCAGCAGTTCATCAGAACTGACATGGTGCATACAAAAACATGGTGCATTTTAGACTATATTTAGACTCTTTTCATATTCATATTCATGCTGAGATAGCTATTTGTCTCTTCAGCAGCAGCCATAGGGACTATCCTGCAAAAGAGCTTAAACTTTATTCCTTCCTCCACCTTTCAGTTAAGAGATTAGTCATTCACCTGAAAAATAACTTTTCCAAAAGTACTCATTCTAACCAAACTTCAGAAAGCAACAGGAAGAGCAATGCATAAAGACCTGACAGGTAGAAACATTTTCAAGTGTGAATGTCATCTTAACAATTTAAGCCTGTTTCAAAACACTTAGTCTATACAGAAATTCACTTAAGTCCATAGAAACAGAAGTAAGCTGCCAGTGATTCTAATCTAATCAGGCACCTTTATGCTGATTATAAGAAACAATCAAGGTACAGCCTTCTGTTCTGAGAAAGCTTTCCAATATGACAGCTGAAGACGACTTGCATGTTCTTTATTTCAAAAAGCATGTGAAGTTTGGTTAGAGTGGTTTCTTTAGAAATTTAGGTTAAACTAGCAGCCATAAGGAAGACAGAACTGTTCCGCTACTGCCTTCAGAGAGCAAAGAGTTGAAGTCTAGCTTGGAATTTTGACTCCATTATCATATGATGCCCTATTAAAAAATAATACAAGCTAGTGAAATATGCTGGGAAATAATTACATGCATTATCAGATGTCAGTGCAGCTTTTCAACAGCTGTGGCATTGCTGTATCATCACAGTGTTAATGAATCCTCTAAACCTAAAACAAGTCTTTCAAACCAATTATTTCAAAGCAATGTTGTTCGACTAGATAAATCTTTTGGAATTGGAGGCAGGGCACCCTTTTTTTTTCTTTTTTCCTGAAAACTTAATCATTGCCAATAAACACGCATAACTGAATGGAAGATTTTGTTTGGGAAATAATACCATGCTGAATAAGATGCTGGCTTTTTCAGAAGAATTACATTTAGCATAGCTTGGGATTAATGAAGTTGATCTGTTTCAAAAAGCGTTACTGAAAAAATTGCTTGCTCATTTTTCCTTTTTAACACTTTACATAACTGCTTGTATAGGCATCTCTGATAAGCACAACAAATCTATTATCTGGAAGTGTCCCAGACCTCCAGAATATAAATTTGTAACAGGATATGTAAAAATTTGTTTTGCAAGAAATATAGAAAGATATACTAAATTGAATGGGGAAGAGAAGAAAGAGGAAAGGAAAGAAAGAGGAAGAAAATCAAAATTATTTCAAGATTTAGGGGAAAAAAAGGAAAAAGGAAAGGGAATAGGAAAACAGGAAACATTCAAGACTAACATTTCTCAGTTAAAAAAAAACTACACCATATAAAAAGTCGTTCTGGAACCTACTAGCAATATATATATCAAGAATACTCATTCTTCACAATATACTCTCACCCCATCCTTATTCATTCTACTTGATCCCCTGCCCTCTTAGTTTAATTGAAAGGCACAGCAACTGTATTTCTTTACTTACCTCATATATAACTGCAAATCACAAGCAAGAAAGAAAGCAAAGAGATATAAAATGACAGTGCTGAAATTCAATGATAGTTACACTTTGCACACAGGAAACAGCATCTAGTTTTACGATTGCAGATCTTGCCTGCCAAATGCAGGACAAGGATAATCTAACACTGAGTTACAAATATTCCCCAAGATTACTTTTATACAGATAGCACTACAAACATTACTGTACTTGGTATTGCTACAAAATGGAAATGCTGAGAGAAATTCTCGTGGTTCCTTAAAACATACCAGTTTGAGCTTTATAGGAATTTCCAATCATGTAAAAATAAAGGGTGGTAACTAAATTATTAACCTATTTGTTAGTATTTCACCTACTTTGTAGTATATCAGTCATTGAGAGCAGCTGCTTTAGAGCCAGCTTGGCCAGTACCAGAACAACCAATCTCAAGATACAAGGAGGTTTCAGGGGTTTCCTTTGCCAGGGAAACACCAAGAAAGCACAGCGACCCTATAGGTTTGGGCATTTCTCACAAGAGAGGCTGACATGCCATAGGCATTGCAAAGAATACACCCACACCCCTAAAAGAAGCCTCAGAGAGGAGAGCACCGTATTGCTGCCTACGAAGCACAGGGCAGGCAAACAATGTGGGCGTCACCCATAGCATGCTGCAGCAGCCAGGGTAGTAGTAGATCATATATCAGGGAACCAAGGTTCAGCCAGCTGCAGAAGCAAGTAGCACACTCATTCCAGCTAACCCTTGAGGCAGAATGGTGAGCACTCAATGCCAAGCTAAAACTGCTGCTCTAAAAGGGGGGTATGCACCACCTACCCTGGACATTACCAATGCCTCCACCCAGATAAGCAGTAAAGAAGCTGTGCAGGCCCTGGTCAGCAGCAAGTGCCTGGACCTTGCTCCTGGAGCAGAGGTGAGTGGCAAACTCACCTAAGTTGTGCCACTGAGGTGAAGGACCTCCTGCGACAGGTGACTGAGCTGCAGGAGACAGTCAAAAGGCTGTGTACTAACAAGGCAGAAACAGAGACAGATGGACTCGTGCAACCTGTACTGAATCCACAATCTGGGGCCAAACAGCCCCAAACTCCTGCACCATTATATAAGTTGGTTTGTTTAGCAATAGGAATTAGTTCATTAGTTTAAGAACCAATATATTAGTTTAGCAAAAGGAAACCACGAGTGATAGTTTTAAAACTTCCCATTTCAACTTCAGTGGATGAATAGTCTTGCTGGAGCACCTCCCCTGTAGGGACAGGATGAGAGAGTTGGGGCTCTTCAGCCTGAAGAAGAAAAGGCTCTGGGGGGACCTCATAGTGGCCTTTGACTATCTGAAGGGGGCCTACTGGAAAGTGGGAGAGGGACTTTTCATAAGGGCATGTAGAGACAGCATGAGGGGAAACAGCTTCAAACTGGAAGAGAGTAGATTTAGACTAGATATCAGGTAGAAATTCCTTACTGTGAGAGTGGTGAGACATTGGAACAGGTTGCGCAGAGAGGCTGTGGATTCCCCCACTTTGGAGGCATTGCAGGCCATTCTGGATGGAGCTTCGAGCAGCCTGTTCTAATGGGAGGTATGCCTGCCTACAGCAAGGGGGTTGAAACTAAGATGATTAAGGGTTTCTTCCAACCCAACCCATTCTGTGATTCTATGACTCTGTTTTTGCAAGATCAATTTGTGTGATTATTTATTACAAAATTTCAAAACAGAAGGGAGACAATAATCTCAATGGCACAATACTAGACTTTCATTCAATACAATAAACTTACCATAACATCTCCTTTCAAAAGCTGGGCTGGCTCTATAGCAATGCAGATTCGGTTTTGATTTTCTGACTCTACACTACTTAAAGGAGATAAAAAATAAAAAGGCAAACAAAAACACAGAATTACAGAATTCTGTAATTGTACGAATTTAAACATTAAAACATATTCAAAAACAAAGGAAAATGACTGAGACTTACTATATTCCAGATGTATACACAGGTTGGGTAGCTTGGTACAACTTCAGAAAAGGCCGACAAGCTGTGAAGAAGTCAACAAGGCTATTTTTGTAATTGTGTTTTTTTTTTATCTGAATCATAGACCTAGGAAATTTCATGTATATCCAGACTGAGCAAAGTGGCATGCAAAGTGATAAAATGTGAACTGTGAATACATCTTCCAAAGCATAACTCACTTTTTCTTTAAAAAGTGTAAGGTTATATTTTAAGGAAAAGTTGCTTCTTTCTGGTCTTGAGACTAACTCTGAATTGTGAAGAAAGTTTTTTTTAAAGGATTCTAGTGAGAAGAAAGAAAATTATAATTATATTTATGTCCTAAAGAAGAAGGAAACTTGACCATAAAACATGATCAGGTTCTCAGCTCTTCTACAGGAACTGGGAGCACAACTGTTCAGAAAACAGGCATAATTTCTTCATTTAATAGAGAACAAAAAATTATTTCCTTATTTCTCTTCTGGTTCATTTAATGGGAATTTTTTGACTGATATCAAGGAGCATCAACTCACCAACTTTTTACATGGCCTGATAGAGATAGAACAAGGAGGAATTTTTTTAAACAAAAAGAGAGGAGATTTGGATTAGATATTACGAGGAAATTTTTTTACTCAGAGGGTGGGGAGGCAATGGAACAGTTTGCCCAAAGATGTTGTGGATGCCCCCACCCTGGATGTGTTCACAGCCAGGTTGGATGGGGCTCTGGGCAGCCTGATCTAGCAGTAGGCAACCTGCCCAGTGCAGGGGAGTTGGAACTAGATGACCTATAACATCCCTTCCAACCCAAGCCATTTCAGAATGAATAGAAGGCTTTAAACCTACACAGGCATATGAAAAGATACATAATTTACCTCCCCCAGCATCAAAGCTTGGGATGCCATGAAGGATAACATGGTGCAGGAAAAGTGAAGCCGTATTCATTTTCACGGATCCAGATAGAAGGCCACTTAGAAACTGCACATATCTAAAAATGCAAAATTTATCTTAATTAGCTAATAGCAGAAATACAATTGTATCAGGGAAATACATTATTTACGCTAATATTTCTTGTCTGTGGGTACTGAAAAGCATTGTGACATTCCTTATAACTCTAAAAGAGTATTCTCTGCAAAACAGCATGAAAATACATTTTAATTTACAAAATTACTAAATACATAGCTGTTTTACTGCTACTGTTAAAAGTCTTCATTTTCGTTATTTACATCACTACTTTAAATATGAAAGTAACTAGAAGCAATAGTGAAATCCATCATTTTGCTATGCATTTTTATTCACAACTAAAAGTCCGCATTGGCTTTTGCAACAGCATGAAACGGACCCCACTCCATTTGCACTGAACCACACTTCCTCATTAAAGCAGAAGTTTTAATGTCCTCGTCAAAAATATTAACAGAAAGACAAATGTGGGCAAATAACACCTTTATAGTAGCAATTAATCTTATTCAGTACCAGAGGAAAATTATCATAGCAATGTGAAAATCACTGTATTGCTGCTATTTTTATTTGGAAATGTGCATAGTGCAGGAGTGCTCATAAACTGCAAAGCATTGCACAGTGCAGCATAGCTATTATTTTTTTAAGTGAAAAAGGGCTGTTTAGAACTTCAAGTAAGTTTACGATACAGTGGAAAAGCTTTTCTTACTTAGAGATGAAGAAAATTGAGTCTTACGTTTGCTGTTGTTTTTTGTTTCTAGTTTAACTAGCAAAGTCTTACCCTTTATACAACTTCTAAAAACTACTGTGCGCATGCTGGCTAAAATCAAACCTAAACAGTAATTATTTAATCAGATCCAGGGGAATTTTTACATTTCCAGAAGAAGATCATGCTATATCACAAGTACTTGTCTAAAGGATATCAGACTCTTTTGGTACTGAAGCCTTGGTTACTGTATGTCAAAAGCAGGCACACAGCCAACCTCAGAACTGTTCACTTCCCAAACTGCTTCATTTGAATCCCAACACAATCTTACTTGTGCAGATGGACTGAACAGCTAAAACATCCAGACAGACAGAATATATAATGAATGTTTTGACAAAAACTTAATAGCATGGACATGGAACAGTTGGACAATCAACAGATACCCCAAGCAAATGGTAATAAAAAATCTTTGCTGCATATTAGTCAGCAAATACTCCATACACATCATTAATACTATATAAAAAAGAGATTTTATCTTGCAGCAAATAAGAAACAAACAATGATACCTTCTTTTTGCTAACAAACAATACTAAGAAAACATGCTGTGTGGTATAAAAGATCTAATCTACCTCACTCTATATGCAGGAATTGAGCGTGCAATTTCATCAATCAAGATTAGTACAAGATAAAGTACTAAGACTTCAGAAGTTGCTAGAGGATCTTTTGGAAATAGCCTTCATACAGCGAAGAAGGGATTAAAGTATGGGGCAGAATATAACAATGACATTTCTTATTGGTATGAATTAAAAATAAGCTAAATACCTTTTCTGGGATGGCTGCATTAAAGCTGAAACTTTATCATCAAAGAATTTCTTCATAGCAAATCTGTCTAGAGCCTGATCAGCACTGTTAAAACAGAGGCACAGTTACCATGTTATTCCATTATGGTGTTATCTTGGAAATTCAGTAGGTGATTAAAGCAAAGTAGTTGGAGGGAAAAAAAGGAATGAAGGAAGAAGAAAATAAATAAGTATCTAGCCAGAAACCCTAGCACTTAGACCATAATTTTTGTTTCTTACTGACACCTTCATATTCCAACTTAGGGCAGGTTTCTTCCTGAGTCCAAGGATTTTCTCCCTTACTCAATTATTTGAACTGCACATTTCCATCATGACATAATGCAATAAAATTTATCAAAAGAAAGAAAAAGTATACTTGCCATCATTTCTACAATGTTCTGTAGGTGAGTTGTGTGAGAAATACACACTCCCTTTTTTTAAAAAGCAGCAGCAACACTGTGGAGATGAAAAAGCATTACCTAGCTCTTACTGTAATATAGTGCATGAGGTGCAAAATACGTCAGGCTAGAGGATCATTCAAGCAGTCAAGCAATTTAATTCAACCTTTGTTTCTTCTGCCCTGAGCCACCAAAGCCATGAATGTTTTAAATAAAAACACGTATCTTTGAAGAACAAATGCTTTCCAACAGATAACTACAAACTCTTCAAATGTACACCTAAGAAACATAGGCAGAAGAACACACACTTTCTTCCATTCTCTGAATAGAAATGGCTCTGATGGGGGTCTTCAGGATTAATGTAGATGAATGAAGTCAGAACACCACAAACAGAGGTGCCAACAATCAGTAAGAATGCTGTTAATCACAGCTCTCATGCAACACGCTATGCTCATTCTGTTATATTGAAACCATGTGCCTTACAACAGATACAAGTGACAGTGTTAATTAGCATGAGGATGTTTTTAAAAAAAAAAGTTTCAAAATAATTAGACTATAGTATCCAAAATTAGAAATTCCATGTCTCATTCAAATGAAATGAGTTCCAAGGGGAAAAAAAAAAGCAGGCTCTTGTTTATAGCTTATGAAATTGAATAACTAATGGTGGCAACTGTGTTAAAAATAGTGTTCTGTAGCTGAGAATGTGCTCTATCAGACAGTGTTGTGTTCTTCGTATTTTTTGTAGTTTCCATGGAAATAAATAGGAGGCATTGATTTCAGAATAACTGGCATTCTTATTTCTTCAGTATATACTGGCAAATACATAATGCACTTGATTTCTTAACCTACTTTTACCTGTCAATCAGGTTTACAAAAGTATACATCAATTATTTTCTGACATACTGTTTTGAAAGTTTTTACCCACCGTTCTCATGGGCTTTTACCCATGAGGAATTTGCTGATATTTTAAACTGCAATCTGCATTTTGATCAATGTGTGGAAATTTCCTACTAAAATACTCATTCCACATTCTATTAAGTACTTTCCTTAACTACTTTAGGAATAGTTTCTCATTGCTTCAGGAGATATAACTTGATGGACATAGTAAATGGATGCATGAAGATGGTAACACTACACAGAAAGGGTTTCTTGCAAATTTCTTCACTCATGTTGAAAGATCATCTAGATAATTTTTTTTTTTTGCAATAATCCTAAGATCTCTTATTAGAGCAGACCTCAAATCTTTACTAGTCCAATCTCCTCCTGGAAAACAGGAGCACAAGAAAAATCTGTTGTTTTAAGACACGACCCAAGATTGCTGAGAAGCCATGATAACAAACCTTGAGCAGGGAATTGCTACAACAACTCTAAAACACCTTTTTCTTATGTTTTCCTTTTTATAAAAAAAAGCACATGTATTTCTTTCTTTCCATTATTCATAACTGACCTTGTCGAAACACTGGTGAAATGCATATACGATGAAATGACTACGCCAATCCTTCCTCTTCCTCCCTGCATCAGGAAAGATATTATTTATTTAATCTATACTGCAGGTCATTATTTTACTTGACACATATTGAACAGAATTATTACAGCAGGAAATTCACAAACTCTCTTTGCTCATGCATTTCATGTCTTGTCTGAAAGGTGTTAATGATGGACAGCAGCTACAGAAAAAGTGCTGTCCTTTGAAGAAGCAAACTCACATAATTGAATGCTATACTCTAGTAGAACAGAGGCTAGAACAGTAGTAATAAAAAAGCAGAGATAAAAAGCATGCAAGTTCAGTGGATTTAAGCCTACTTAAATCAACTGAAGATTTGGCAAACAGTTTCCAACACTAAAAACAAAGCAATCTTTATTTTTATTTTTAAATGAGTAAGGATAATGGACAATCTTTTCAAAAATGAATTCAAACTGAAAGTCAGCGAGGACACAAAACTCACTTACTTTGCAATGGATCACCACCACACGTTGAGGATCACTGTTCAGCCATGATTCCATTGCCTTGCAGATGGTGCACACCTTATCAAGAGGTGGTGCATGGAGATCAGGCCACCCCACATCCATAATCTGCAGAGAATTATTTCACAAGTTACACTTGAATGATATGATATAAATAAATACGTTAACAGTTCTCTTGAGGGGGAAGAATGGGCTACTGTTTTTGTAGTTGTTGTTTTTCATTTTGTTTAAAAAAATAGTACATTTGTAAAAAGAAATATTCTTCCCAAAACCCATCAGCCACTGATACATCAAGACATTTCCGAAGATCTTTATTTCTTAAAGAATTTTCAATTAGAAACCAAGCTAATTTTAAACAGCAAAATACTCATAAGGTGAACATTATGACACAGAACGTTCACAGACCTGGTCAAATATTTTAAAATTGTTTCTATTTTGTTGAAAATTTCTTTTCTTTATATGCAAGAGGTTTGATTCATTCATTTTTCCTATTCAAATTCAGTCACCATACAATACTGCTTCTTCAACATATTATCATAGAATATTCAGAGATGGAAGGGAATCACAGATTCCAACTCCTGATTCCACACAGGATCACACAAAATTCAAACCACACTTCTGAGAGCATTATCCAAAAGCTTCTTGAACTCTGTCAGGATTGGTGCCTTGACCTCTGCACTCGAGAGCCTGTTCCAGGCCTGAACACTCTGGATATTCTCTCAGTATCCAACCTGGGCCTACACTGATGCAACTTTATGCCATTCCCTCAGGTCTTGTTACCGGTCATCAGAGAGAAGTGACCAGTGCCTGCTCCTCCATTCCCCTTGTGAGAAAGCTGCAGGCAGCCATGAGGTCACCACTCAGCCTCCTCTCCTCTAAGCTGCAGAAATCATATGACTTCATCTGCTCCTCATATGCCTTGGCCTCTAGACACCTCAACATCTTCAAAGTCTCTCCTTCAGATGCTGTATGTATTTTCTTATCTTGTGCTCAAAACTGACACACCAGTCACGGGACTCTTCCCACCAGGTTTCACTTATGCAAAGGATGTAGTAGCTCTGGGACTGAGCCAAGACTTCTGGCTTCTCCTGCTTGCTCCTCATCTGTATGCACTGATGTAGAAACGTTTCGGAAGTGTTTCAAAGTACCTAACAACTCATGGAGCAGACTGAAGGATCTCATCCTCAAATTTTGGTGTGCCATAGCATAGCTTATCACTGGTGAGCCTGGTTTTATTCCTCTTTCCCATCAAGTCTATTTCAAAGCTCTGTCAATAACCCTGCTAACTCCCTACAGTCCACGCTCTGAGAAAGGTGCATCCCATCAGGTGCCGGGAGACCCGGTGCTGTATAAACTATTCCACAACCCACAAAGCTGAAGTTCTGCCAATGACCAGTCTGGGAGCCATGTAGTGATCAAAGAGATCTGCCTGTTCCTTTCATTACTATTTCCTTCTACTGAAAGGATAGAGGAAAATAATTATGCTAAGGTCCTGAAGTCTCTCTGATAGTGCTAGAACTTTTTGCTATTTCATCACTGCCAACATCAAAAAACAATAATGGAAAATAATCTTAGGGCCATACCAGACTAGTGGGTTTTCTACTAGTGTCTTTTATTCAGGTCCAAGCCCCAGTGAGGCAGTAGACTGCTCTATGGCATGGGTCCAGTTGCTGTATCAGGCTCCCTGCTCCCTTCACAAGGGAGTCACCTAGGACAACAACCCTTCTTTTTCTCGAGATAAGCGGACATGATACAGGGCAAAGTTCTAGGTGACTCGTCCAATCTTTATGATCCTTCATGCACATCATTGTTTGCCTCTCCACCAAATTTCACAACCTCATACCTACTGCAAAGGGGCACCTCCTGATGAGGTGGATGAGATAGGCAGGGAGGGGATTCACCTGGTGCTCAGCAGAAACCTGCCTCCGTTCCCCTCTGTCTCTTTAGCCATTGCCAGATGGCAAGAGTGTATTATATGCATATTTTTAACCGTGACAATATTGGACACTAACAAAAACATTTCACCATGAACAACTTAAATCCTTCATGATTAGTTAAGTACTCAAAAGTTTAATAAGAGCCTTTTAAATATTTTTCTCCAAATTAAATCTACTGCAATAAGGATGAATCTGACTCATGCATTATAATAGTGCTTAACAGCAACCTTAATTTATTTTTTACAACAAATACAAGGGCTGCTCCAGAAGTACTGCCTTTTATTTTATTATGTTGGTCTAACACATCAGAGGTGTGGCAGCAGAGATTGAACCTTCCCAACAATATTCCATTACGGTTTGTTGTTCTAGCAAAGGGGCAGTTTGACAAACTAGTAAGCAACTGAATTCCTCAGTGCAGAAAAAATGGCTTCTACTGATAGTCACTGATGCTTGCAGAACATTTATGGAGACCAAACAGTGTATGTTAGCAGAGTGAGACAGTGGGTGATGTGTTTCAGCAGTGGAGACAGAGACATAAAAGACAAGCCACATTCCAAATGGCCATGCAGACTTCCACAAGTCCAGCATGCAGGCTCTTGTCCATCACTGGTAAAAATACATACTTTGTAGTGGTGACTGTGCTGAAAAATCCTGTTCTGTAACTGAGAATCTGCTCTATCAAACGATGTTATTGCACCATTGTGCTACAAATAGGAGACATCACTTTCAGAGTGACCTACACAGAACACTTAGAAGGGGAAAGTATGAGGAAAAACAGAAGACTGACATCAATGGGTCTTTTACCCCTGTCTTTATTGTACAAAGAAGCAGCAATGAAAAGGCAATATAAAAGTAAAGTTTGTATTTGAATTGAATTCACTAGTTTCAGCCATTAGACAGTATACTAGAGAATGTTAGCTTCTGACACCCTGTGAGTACACAAGAAAAGCACACTTGGAGTAAATTTTATTTCACTCAATAAATTTCTTCAGTAGCCACAATAGGTTTCAGGTCCAGTGTGAAGTCTAAGAAAACAAATATCTTTGAAAAGCACAGACCAAACAGGTACAACACGCAAAAGTTACCTTACTCTGCAGCAAATCTTGAAGAGCTTTAAGACTTATTAGTCCATTTAAGTTATATTTAACACTACAGAAAAAGAGGTGTGATATAGAAAAGAATCAATACCTTTGGGTTAAGCTTGGTAAGGTCATACCTCTTTTCAGAAAGGTTTAGCACCTGTTGAGAAGGAAAAGAGAAAATACCAACCATTAACACTTCAGAATTAATGTAGTAAATCACTACTTGAAACAGATGATTACTATTGAAATAAATGGCAGTTGTAGGACTTCAGGCTTGCTTACTACTTTACTGAACTAAATTAACATTTAGAGTCAGTTAACATAAGTAAATGCATTTTAGGTACTGTCCATAATAAAGTGAGTTATTACATGCCATGGTTTCATGGTTTTCTTTGGTATTCTACACTGCAACATCCCCAGGGATGAAAATATAGCCCAACCACTTGTCCCGGGTTAATCCAAACTGTGCTGGAACAGGGTGATGCTCCAAAGCAAGTGCAGTACAATGATGACATTATTGTGTGGGACAACGCAGCAAAGGAAGTTTTCAAAAAAGGAGAGAGAATAAATCCTTCTGTGAGCTGGTTTCACTATTAAGCAAAACAAAGTGAAAGGACCCACATAGGAAATTCAATTCCTAGGGATAAAGTGGCAAGATGGATGTCGTCACATCCAAACAGATGTGATCACCAGAATCACTGCCTCACTAATAAAAAAGAGGCACAATCTTTTCTGGGTGTAGTGGGCTTTTGGAGAACGCTTGTTTCAAACTACCGCCTCATTGTAAGCCCCTTTATCAGGTGACATGGAAGAATAAATTTACGTGGGGCCCTGAACAGCAGCAGGCTTTTGAGCAAATTAAGCAGGAGATAGCCCGTGTCGTGGCCCTGGGGCCACTATGGATGGAACATGATGTAAAGAACATCCTTTACACTGCTGCTGGAGAGAAAGGTCCCACTTGGGGACCATTTGGTGAAGGGCCTTAAGACAGACCAAGTCTGATCCCTTGGATTCTGGAGTCAAAAGTACAGGGGGTCTGTAAAGTGCTACACTTCAACTGAAAAGGAGATCTTAGTTGTGCATGGTTAGGGCTGCTTCTGAAGTAGTCGGTACTGAAACACAGCTCCTTCTGGCACCTCAACTGCCAGTGCTGAACTGGATGTTTAAAGGAAAGGTTCCCTCCACCCATCATGCTACTGATGTCACTGAGTAAGCGGATTGCACTGATTACACAACAGTGTGGATGGGAAACCTCAGCCGTCCAGGAATCTTAGAGCTAATCATGGACTGGCCTGAAGGTAGAAGTTCAGCACACCACCAGCAGAAGAGGTAACGTGTGCTAAAGAGGCCCCACCATACACCACCATACCAGAAAGTGAAAAGAAATATGCCCCATGGAAAAACACTGCAAATGGAAAGCTGCTGTGTGGAGCCCCACACAAGTTGCAGAGGTCATTGAAGGGAAAGGAGAATCAAGCCAATTTTCAGAGGTAAAGGCTGTCCAACTGGCCTTAGATGTTGCTGAATGGGGGAGGTGGCCAGTGCTTTATCTTTACACTGATTCATGGATGGTGGCAAATGCCATATGGGGGTGGTTACAGCAGTGGGAGAAAAATAACTGGCAAAGAAGGGGTAAACCTATTTGGGCTGCTGAATTGTGGAAAGACATTGCTGCCTGAATAAAGAATATGGTTGTAAAAGTGCACCATGTAGATGCTCATGTGCCCAAGAATTAGGCTACTGAAGAACAGCAAAATAACCATCAGGTAGACCGAGCTGCCAAAATTGAGGTAGCTTAAATAGAATTGGACTGGCAGAACAAGGGTGAATTATTTCTAGCTCAGTGGGTCCACGAAACCCCGGCCTATCAAGGAAGAGATGCAACATATAAGTGGGCTAGAGACTGAGGGGTGGAGTTAACAGTGAATGCCATTGCACAGGTTATTCATGACTTGAAACATGTTCCACAATTAAACAAGCCAAGAGGATGAAACTTCTCTGGGGGGAAGGACAATGGCAAAAGTAAAAATATGGGGAGGCGAGGCAGGTTGATCTGACTTTGCCACGAACTCATGATGGTAAGTGTTATGTGCTTACCATGGTGTAGGCAACCACTGGGTGGCTTGAAACATGCAGTACTCCATGCCACCACCCAAAACACCAAATTGGGTCTCGAGAAACAAGTCCTGGGGCAATGTGGCACTCCAGAAAGAATTGAGTAAGGTAATGGGATTCAATTTAAAAATCTTTTTGTATATATTTGGGCCAAAGATCATGGCGTTGAGTGGATTTATCATATCCCCTATCATGCACCAGCTTCTGCTAAAATTGAACAATACAATGGGTTGTAAAACTATGTTGAAAGCAATGGGTGGTGGAACATTTAAACACTAAGAGAAGCATTTGGCAGAAGCCACCTGGTTGGTCAGCACCAGAGGATCCATCAGTCCAACTCTGCACATACTGTAGAGGGAGATAAGGTCCCCATAGTACATTTAAAGAGCATGCTGGGGAAAAAGCAGTTTGGGTCTTCCCAGCTTTAGGTAAGGGCAAACCTCTCCATGGACCTGAATTCACTTGGTGAGTCAGGTAGAAAAATGGGGATGTTCAATGTGTACCACAAAGGAATTTCGTGCTAGGTGACTGTAGTCAGTAATTCCATGTGTGTGTGTGTTTAATGCATGTTAATTACTGTTTGTATATGTTGAACATTATGTAGTGATGTGGAATAAGAGATGGAATGTCATGGTTTCATGGCTATCATCAGTATTTTGCATAATATCATGCAATGTACTGGGAGTTAAAGAGTTAATGCTGCAGTTTTGTGGATTGCCAGTATTTCCAATCTCTTGGTCTCAAAAGAGAAGAATGAACTGCAACTCCCAGAAGACTTCATTTTTTTCATTTTCGTTTTCCACCTGCAGGGAAAGATAAAGATTTCCCCCATCTTTGCTCCCTAGCTGCTTCACCTACAGCATTACAGTAAGGATGCTGGTTTCAGAAACTCTCTCATTTTATTTATTAGCTTCACTTCCAATCATACCATATTGTATTATCTCACATTCTGCTACTCTATTTAGAAAGTGTTTCCCCTTAGCTCGTTGCCGTCATTTCCCTTCATCGAGGCCCATCTCCCCTCCCTTTTCCTTCCCCACAACTTCCCAGGGCGTGGATTCATGGGCCCCTCTGCCCCCTTGTCATGGCCCATACATGACATTGCACAATGAAGCTAAATGTACACTTCAAAAAAGACGGTAAAGTTTTCTATGTTTTACTTATTTCACATGGATTTATTTCAGTCAGGATTATACTGAGAGACCTGGACACCAAGCAAAATCACTATACAGCCCAAGTATTCAAAAACAAACGCCTCAAAGTGTGGTTATGTCTTATATATTTGAATGCGAGTGCATGGTGCACAAAATAGTGGTCAATGAAAAATTCACCTAATACTTAACAAGATACAGCTAAGGATACAGACTGCTTATATAGATGTTAATAAATAAATAAAAGCAGCATACAGAAGTATGTCGCAATGTATCATCAGAAATACTTTGAATCAGTACCAATCAAAAACAAATAACTGAAATACTAATACTGAATAACTGAAACATTGCTAATGAGCAAGATTCTCTTTCATAACATGGCTAATTTACATCACAGAGATCTAAGTACAGATGATGACATTCATGAACATTTAAGAAGTCTCATTATACTGCCAGAATGGGATAAAAAGACCATAAATATGAGTGAGAATAAAAATGAGACTGAAGTCTACTATGAATTTAGCTACTACCTATGGACAACTTAAGAACCCTTTTCTAAAGTGTACTACCCCATCTGGAATTAACCAGCACTCTCTTCAGCAGTCTCAGCAAAGAAGCTAACAACTGAAGGGGAAAAAATAAATCACTTTGCCTCTAGAAGCTGCTCCCTGATGCTCAAGGACACAGTGAAAAAAGGAAGATGTTATATCATCTTTAGGGGAAATTACAGTTTGTGAACACGAATTTCATTCAGAGAAAGAAAAGCACACACAAATTAACAAAAAAAAATTTACAGGTATTCAAGAAAACAGCTTGCATTTTAAGCTGCATAATGTTATAGAATCACACACAATGTTAATTGTAAAAGGTATACATCACTTTAACTGACCTCAAGCCCTTAAAAAAAAACAAATCTTAAAACATCCTTATACAACAGGGAACACAGTCTTTATTCCAGTACTCTGCTTTTTAAACAGATTACTGCTAAAACAGGTAAACAGTAAACTAAATTCATATGTGCACTGGCCATGCTATTTTGGTTCAGGAAGATGTATCAACAATTGAAATTAAGGCTGTAGTTATTCTTCCAGAAATACGTGCTGTAATTTAGCAGGAATTAAACCAAAAATACTTTCCACACGATTGTAGAGGAGAGTCTTATTCTTAAAATACAGAATTCTTAAAATGTGCATTTAAACAGTGTAAGAAATCAATTACCTAAAATTTTCAGAAAAGAAAATTGTGTGATTTGGTGAGAAGTTTTCTTTATCCATGTATCTTGGTATATTTAAGACCAGTTTACAAATAATGATTGATATTTGTCATTGCTGTATCAGATGCCAAATTGAAATATGGGGACACAGCCACGTTCATGTGAAGCATATAGCAGAGACCAAACTCAGATACTACAGTAGCATGCCAGAAGGCACAGTACCAATGTTTCACATAAAGAAACAAAACCAAAACAAAACAAAGGGCTATGGAATGCTTTCAAGAAAAGCATATGCAATAAATAGATGAAAGCAGAAGTTCAATTGTGTTCTTTTTAGCCCCTTTTTGTTTATTCAAGATACAGTTACTCATATTTTAGAAAGGAATTATAAACATTAATCTTTAATCTATGAAAATAAAAACTCCTAAAATTTAGGTCAAAATCATCTAGTAAATAAAAAGTGAAGTAATTAAAAGAAATGAGCAGAGCAAAAGCAACTGTTCCATCCTATACACAGTGGAGAAGAAACATCCCCCAATCTTGTGCATAACATGAAAGGTGTACTGTGGTCATTACAACTCTAAGTACCAACAAGGCAAAAATTCAGCACTCTGGACCCATTTCAATAAGGATAATGGACAGACAGAGAAAGCAAGCAAAACTGCTTTATCAGTCAGGAACAAATTTACACACTGAAATCAGCAGAGGGCTTATGAGGGATACAGTGCAGGGCAAAGACAAATATGGGCAAAACATGATATGAACTAAAATTAACACGAACAGTTCTAACTAGAAAAACAGCAGTAGCACAGAAGTGTTAATACATCATTTACATATGCAAGACAAAGAAAATGCAAAACACTCGTATTAGTCTAACCAGTAACAAATACACATATGCTAAACACTTTGCTAAGAGGGGATGCTGAGAAGTTGGACGTCCTTCTACATCTTCCACACTTCAGTGTTTACTGCTAAAGACCAGTGCTCTGTAACATCAATGTCTCCGTGTCCAAGTGGAGGCCAGTAATGAGTGGCGTCCCCCAGGGGTCTGTCTTGAGACCAGTGCTCTTTAACATCTTTATCAAAGACATTGATGATGGAATCGAGTGCTCCCTCAGCAAGTTTGCTGATGACACCAAGCTGCGTGGTGCGGTCGACACGGTGGAAGAAAGGGATGCCATTCAGAGGGACCTCGAGAGGCTAGAAAGGTGGGCCCGGGTGAACCTAATTAAGTTCAACACAGCAAAGTGCAGAGTTTTGCACTTGGGCTGGAGGAATCCCAGGCATCCATACAGACTGGAAGGAGCCGTCCTTGAGAGCAGCCCTGTGGAGAAGGACCTGGGGGTCTTGGTGGATGAAAAACTGAACATGAGCCAGCTGTGTGCTCCTGCAGCTCAGAAGGCAAATGGTATCCTGGGCTCCAACAGCAGAGAGGTGGCCAGCAGGGAGAGGGCAGTGATTGTCCCCCTCTACTCCGCTCTTGTGAGGGCCCATCCGGAGTACTTTGTCCAGGTCTGGAGCCCCCAGTACAAAAAAGACAGAGAGCTGCTGGAGAGGGTCCAGAGGAGAGCAACAAAGATGATCAGGGGACTGGAGCACCTCCCCTATGAAGACAGGCTGAGGGAGCAGGGCTTGTTCAGCCTGGAGAAAAGAAGGCTGAGAGGTGAGCTCATTGCAGCCTTTCAGTACCTAAAGGAGCCTACAGAGGGGAGGGGAATCAACTCTTTGAAAGGGTAGATAACTGCAGGACGAGGGGAAATGGTTTTAAGTTGAGGGAGGGAAGATTGAGGTTGGATGTCAAGGGGAAATCCTTCTCAGAGAGAGCAGCAAGGTGCTGGAACAGCTGCCCAGAGAGGTTGTGGATGCCCCATCCCTGGAGGTGTTCAAGGCCAGGTTGGATGGGGCCCTGGGCAGCCTGGTCTAGTATTAAATGGGGAGGTTGGAGGCCCTGCATGTGGCAGGGGCTTGGAGATTCATGATCCTTCAGGTCCCTTCCAAACCTGGCCATTCTGTGATTCTGTGAATCTGTTTTAGCAGAGGGGCTGGACTTGATGCATCTCCAAAGGTCCCATCCAACCCCTCCTATTCTGTGATTCTGTAAAAACTGTGGTGTAGCCAATGAATTTTTTCTTTTTACAAAGAGTAGACGTGGGTTTGGAGCTCATTTTGCTTTTACAGAAGAACTGATTATTAATTTAGTCTACAGTATTTACCATCTGGTTCTTAATAACTTGGACATAAATGGGTCACTGTTCACAAACTTCTCAGTATGCTACTACATACACATGCCTAACTAGTTTCCTCTTCCTCTTTTTTTTCTCTCTATGAGCCACAGTGGCAACATTTAACAGATAAATAAATCCTGAAGGACTACATCAAGACAAAAGATTACAAATACTGATATATTTTCTGCTGAAAATGAAAGCATAAAACTATTCTAATCAGCTTTAGTAGAACTGCTCAATTGTAGGGTTTTTGTTCTTGTTTCTGGTTGCTTTGTGTAGTTTTGGTTTGGTGCTTTTTTCCCCCCCCCACTACTACACATGTGCCTCTCAAACAAACTGAACGTATCTTTGAAACACGAGAAACAACAGATACAGTTTAAAAATTAGCTCTCCAGCTCTACAACCTGGCTATAATTTGCTTGGCTATTTTGAGAATTTGCAAAAACCTCCTTGAACAATTAAACTTTCTTTCAACCAATCTAGCGGAATGCCAAAGTACTGGCTATAATATACCAGTATTTTTAATATATTGTAAAATAAACAAATAAACAGATTGTAGTCCCACTTAGAGAAAGGGCACCTCCTTATCCTAAAGAAAGACTTACAATACAGACATCAAGATTTTGTAATACTAACAGGTGTAACTACTCCAGGTGTATCTTCAGGACAATAGCTAGCTCACAATGCATCTATGTCACCCCTGTTTCTGAGCAAAAGACTGCATATCTAAATTAGTAGGTGGAATCACACTAAAAACTTATTTTTACAATAAGTTTATGCTACTGAAGCTGTGAATTTGATTCTAGTAACTTACATGCCATGATTAAAATACAATTAATAGGAGAAGAAAAGTAAATAAAATATTGGCCTTGTTAAAAATACACATTCTCATAACAAGCAAGTATAATACACGTATTTTAGGTTATTGATGTATTAGGCAGAAAACAATATATGAAAGTAAGTTCAGCTCATCATCCAAAACAATACTGTGCATGCAGAGCTCCTCTGAGATTTGCTAACAACCTAATTTCCTACAGAAAAAGAAATAGCAGGAAAAATATCAAGCTAATGAGAAAGGTCTGGACAGAACACAAATACAGTAACCCTAATGTTTTTTGTTACAGTTTCACAACACACACAAGCAGAGACAGCCCAAGCACGATCACCAGTGACCGTGAGATGCCTAAGCTGAGTACCCAGATTTAGCTGATTGTTAAAAAAAAATAATTTTAAAAAAAGCATTCCACACTGCAACATATGGATCTTTTAAAAGTATGCTTTGACAAGTCAGTGCAATTATTTTACAGCATTTTATTACCTACTATAAAAACAGTGATTGCAAGGGATTGCAGTGACAGCAGAATGGTATTTTTAATATCTGTCTTACCTAACAGCTTAAAACATTACCAAAAATCCAGTTCTGGCTTACAAAGCTCTAAAGGTTTCTATGATTCTATGATGTATTGAAAGGTGGACCAACAACATTTTAGGTAAGTGACTTACAGTTTGTAGTGGTACTCATGACCTTACAAGTGGTCTTCCTGCAAGACAGAAGAAGATGCAACACAAAAAACTGATACACATACCAGGTAATTATTCCCATGTTTGGATTTGAGCATTCGTGTTACATCTTGTAGGTTGTGGAGGTAAGTTTCCTCAGAACAGTCAGCAGGGAAGGATACAGCAATGATCCGTTCTGTGATGTAAGTGAGGTCAAGTTCATAGCCTTCCTCCATAATGTGATCAAAGTCTGCACTTTGGCACTTTCTGTGAAGAAATTAAATGAGGCAGTTCAGAACAAAGCAGCACAGAACAAATAGTATATTAATGAGAAGAAACTGCAACCTGGACTCATACAATCAGCATCTGATGTTTTTCAGAATTTACACTGAAAATAAAAAATTATTGAATACCATACAGTTCAAATTTTTCAGTATGTAAATGAAGTAGCCAAATACCAGAGTTCTCCACATCAAAACAATAATGAAAAAAAACCTCTGCAATCGATAATACAGAAAAACAATAAGGTTAATACAAGCAATTTCTGTAAACTCCAGCACAAAAAAAGTAGGAGTAGAAAAAAAAACAACAAAAAACCCCACAATATACAAACATGACTGCACATCTCTCTCGTTCTACAGAATTCTGCAAATGCTTTCTGAACTGGGAGATTTACTGGCTGTCTGTGAAACACTGCAGATAGACTCCATCTCGAAATCTGCTCTGACTAACACTTGGTGGATCTAAAATTAGCCCCCAAACTGTAACACACACTAATACAACGCAATTAATCTCACAAGTTAGTCAGTCTGCTACTTCCCCAGGTTGAGTGTGAAAACAGCCACCTTACCTGATCCTTCTTAATGGAATAATCAGAAGATGACAGTCATACATTAGGTTTGAATGACGAAAGGAATAAAAACAGACCTGCTATAATGAGCTTAGGAGCAGCACTCCAAAAAGTCAGGGGGAGTCAGGGGTGAGACCAATAGCCCAGATGAAGTGCATCTACACTAACACACACTGCATGGGCAATGAACAAGAGGAGCTCAAAGCCATGGTGCAACAGGAGAACTATAACTCAACTGCCATCACTGAAACATGGTGGAATCATCCTCAGGACTGAGGTGCTGCAATGGAGGGCTATAAGCTCTTTAAAAGAGATAGGCAAGGAAAGAGGGGCAGTGGGGTGGCTCTCCATGTCAGAGAGCATTTCAATTGAATAGAGCTCAATACTGGAAATTATAATACAGAGTCATTATGGGTGAGGATCAGGGAAAGGCCAACAAAGCTGCCACTCACAATGACTCGAATGACATCCTAGTAGGAGTCTGTTATAGACCACTCAACCAGGACAAAGAGACAAAGTGTTCTTCTGATAGGCAGCTTGCAGAAGTCACATCAGTAGTGCTGGTTCTTGTGTGGGAGTTCAACTCACTCAGCATTTGTTGGAAATACAGCAGAGAGAAAGCAGTCTAGGAAGTTCCTGGAGTGCCTAGAAGAGGACTTCCTGACACAGATGGTAAGAGAGCCCACTAGGGAAACACTGTTAGATTTGCTGTCTACAGAGAAGGAATCACCAGATATGCAGTGGCTGGAAGCTGTCTTGAGCATAAAATAAGGGTCAGAAAAAATGGTACCCTGAAATTCTGGAGGCTACACTTCTGTTTAGAACAGATAGGAGAATCCCATGGGAGTCAGTCCTGAAAGGCAAAGGGATACAGGATGGCTGAACACTGTTCAAGAAGAAACCTGAAAGGCACAGGAACAAACTATTCCCATGTGCCATAAGATGAGCTGGTGGGGAAGAAGACTGGCCTGGTAGAACAGGGAGCTTTTGCTGAGGCTTAGAAAAAAAAAAAAAAAAAGAGTGCTTATGATCTTTGGAAGAAGAGTCATGCAACCTGGGAAGAGTGTAAGGATGCCACTAGGATACGCTGAGGGAGAATTAGAAAAGCAAAAGCCTAGCAAGAACTTCATCTGGCCACCACTGTTAAAGACAAGAAAAACACTTTTTTAGAAGTATATTAACAGGAAGAGGGGAGCCAAGGAGAATCTCCTGTGTTTACTGGATGCAGCAAGGAACTCTGTCACTGGGGACAAAGAAAAGTCTGTGGTTCTCAATACCTTCTTTCTATCTTTAATAGTTACACCACTTATTCCCAGGGTACTCGGCACTTTAAGCTGGAACATTAGGACAAGGAACAAAATACCCACAACTTAGAAGGAAACAGCGAGCTGATACTCCATCTGGCCTGTCACATGTTCATGGGGCCAGACAGAATCCACCCAAAGGTACTGAGGGAGCTGGCAGAGGTGACTGATAAACCATTTTCCATCATTTACCAGCAATTTAAGTCAACTGGGGGTGAAAATGGATCTGGGGTCTTAGTTGACAGCCAACTGAACATGAGCCACCAATATGCCCAAGTGAACAAGAAGGTCAACGGTATCCTGGCTTGTGTGAGAAACAGTGTAGTCAGAAGGACTACGGAGGTGATCATGCCTCTGCACCTGAAACTAGTGAGGCCACTCCTTAAGTATTGTGCTCAGTTTTGGGTCCCTGACTACAAGAAAGACACTGAGGCTCTGAAGCATGACCAGAGAAGGGCAACAAAGCTGGTTAAGGGTCTGGAACACAAGTCTTATGAAGAGAGGCTGAGGGAACTGGAATTGTTTAGTCTTGAGAAGAGGAGGCTTAGATCTTATCCCTCTCTATAAGTACCTGAAAGGATGCTGTAGCAAAGTGGGGATCAGCCTCTTTTTCCAAGTAACTAGAGATAGAACAAGAGGGAATGGCCTTACATTGCATCAGGGGTGGTTGGATATCAGGAGAAATTTATTCTCAGAAAGAGTGCTGAGATATTGGAAGGGGCTGCCCAAGCAGGTGGTGGAGTCACCATCTGTGGAGGTGTTCAAAAAGGGTAGATGTCACACTGAGAGTCATGGTCTAGAGTAACCACAGGTATAGCTTGATGGTTGGCCTAAAACATCTTAATGGTCTTTCCAAACTTAGTGATCCTATGATAAGGCAAAAGTAAGCTCTTCACATAAGCCCTGTTCTTTTCTCAGAGGACCATATAAATGTTCTTTGCGCAGCAGAGTATGTCTTGCAGAACACTGTTCTTAAAAACCACAAATAACAAAACCTAAAACATGACAGCAATATGTGACATTACCATGCCAAATATTAAAGAAATACCTACTGTGATCCTTTGTCACAACTGAAAGAGTTCTTCAAAACACTGCTGGAATTCTGGAACAAATAAAATAGAGAGGTCAATACAGTAACTTTCTTGTTGTGTCTATGTCAATGTTACCATCCTTTTTCCCCACCTTTATTATGATCCTACTGTGGAAAATTATAACAACAATAGGATAAGAGAGTATCTTTTTCTTACGTTTTAACCACAATTGTAAACACTGTGGTTATGACCTGTTTATGTCCAGCTATTCATGCAGAACATACATGGTCAGAAAAAGTACTGGCTGTCTAATACAGTTAAAGCTTTTTGTGCTTTCCATGGTAACTGTGCACTAAGATGAGATGTTCAGAGGATTTCTGAGAAACTGGAACTTCTATTTCTGTATAAACCCATCAAGCTGCTATCGTGAAAATAGTGAAAAACATACTGAATTTATTCCAGTAACAGTACTGCAAGTCTGAGCAGAAGAAAGAGAATAAATGATTTTGTTTTGTGAGAATTTAGTGTCATTTCTGTAGTCCTTTTTCTTCACTAACAGCAAACATGCATTAGAATGCCATAATTTTTTCCCACATGAACCTTACTAATAGCACTTCTCTAATTAAATTTTAGCCATCTCAGAATTAAGTATTAATGTGATAGTCACCTAAGCTCCCTCTGTACATGATGGAGAGAAATGAAGACACCTAGAGGGGACAGGATCCTTCCAGTATAATTTTTAGGGAGAAAAAAAAAAAAAAAAAAAAAAAGATACCTGTTGTGGCAGCAACATTAAATAAAAGGGGAGAAGATATTTAACATTTAGACATCTTTTTATACAGAAAATCAGAAATTCATTTTAATATCAAACATCAGTAACTTCATTAGAAGAAAGATTTCATTCACCTTCCTGCCCTGAATTTATATTTAGTACACAGAAAAATGCACAGAAAGGAATGTATAGAAGAAGTGTAAGAGCTGGAACTCTAATGAACTACCTATTTTGGCTACACGTACAATGTACTTCCAAACCAAGTGACTTCTGCTAGGCTTTAAAACTTTCTATTCAATGGTCTAAAGCTAGGATACATCCAAGCATACGACTAGCATGTCCCCTCCCAAAATTTCTGGGTATCAGCTGTTTCTGTCAGTCTCAAACAAGCACATCTGATGGCATAAGGTACACCTCACTGAAATGCTTGGTTTCAGTTCCACAAATTCCTCTTAAAAAGAACTACAGAAAACAGGAAAAATTTGTGGTATTTTCAGCTTCTTTTTACTCAATCCCTTCTTACAATCTAGAAGACTGCAGGTAATACTCCATAGGTGCTATAGTAAGTAAACAACTATAGTAAGTTTTTGCAGCATTTCTCACAAAAAGGAAACTCTGTAATCTGTACAGAACACAACGGCATGGAGAAGACCATGCATAAAGGGAAAATCATCCCCATCTATGGGCAGCCATTTAGGACAGCAACTGCAGGCTGGTACCCCCCCAGAATGGATGATTTTGAAAAAAATCTTGTGAAACTAGACCTCATTTTCATTTAGTGTTGAGGTATAACAGGGAACAAAAAATAATGGCTCAAAATAGGGTGTTTAATTACACTGTGATAACAAAACTGCAGTAGTAATTAGAATACATCCAGTGGAAACAGTACTTCGCTAGTTGCCAATAGATCAGAATACCCAGATGCTGTTCTTCCTTTCAGTTTCTCACACAGTTCTTTTCTCCTGCTTCAAAGGAATTGCCTGGCAATGCAAACAGTATATCAGTCATCTGAGAGGCAGATTTCTGAATACAGAAAACTTCAACTTACCTACAAATTCACAAATTAAGGATTTTTAGGTATATAGACACACAGATAAAATCCAATTACATAAAAAATATCCCTAAGTAAGTAACAAAAGAGTTATTTGGCCATATAAATTTAGCTACAGTCCTTCCACAAAAGCCAGGGGTGAAGCAATTGCTTTTCAAGTGCCAACTGTCTTTTCTCTAGACACAGAATCATGTCACTGGGCAACAGTTTCAGAGGATCCTGTGTCATTGCCCTTTCCCTGTGAAAACTCAAGTCATGCACAGCCTTTTATCATCTTTGGCTCCTGCATCCAGTTTGCTGTAGAGCCAGTTCTATCCACTTCAGAATACTGCAGAAAAAACAGGACAATGAACTACTTTAATCATTCAAATGTTTCATGATGATGACCCCTACTGAAACAGTTAAAAAAAAAAGCTGCAGTGAAACATAAGCTTCTATTTCTTGGATGAGAAACAAAATTCACATAATATTTTGGTGCATGTTTATAGATTGGTTTCTAATGCAATAAGGAAAAAATGTGCACTGTGAATATAAATGTATTCTGTTACTGATTCAGAAGAGCACCTATGCCCAAAGCTTAACAGCTTCTGGCACAGCTGGGTGTTCGACCCATTTCCTCTTTGCCTCTTTAAATAACTGAAGTTTGTAATTCAGAAAAGGCACATAACAGTTTTTTTTCTATTAAGGGTACTTCAAACAAGAACACTGAATGTGCTCAAAGTTTATACTTAAGAATGGAGTATAATTAATGCTGTACTTCTCATAGAGCTATACGTATACTTATATGTGGGAATTCTAGTATTCCTGAACCCTTAGTTGTACAATGTCAAGATCAAGCTTTCACACTGAATGTCACAAAGCTAACAAACTAGCCCTAACCACCACTGCATAACACTACAGAAAAACCTTGGCAGATGCAATCTGTCTCTTGCACACAGAGCAGGAACACAACATCACAGGTGAGTTAGCCATGGCAACATTCAAAGTACAAATGCAGCCAGGATACTCAGAAGTTTCTTTTAAGTCATTAAGTCACTCCTGCTGAGTTCCATCTCACCAGGAAGTAACATGTGTATCTCCCTTAATACACACCATCATGTCAATGCTAGACATTTCACAGCACTGTATTATTGTATGTTATATCAGTTAAAACAGAAAAAGACGAAAAGTAGAGAGCTCATTGCATCTCTTGATAAAAAGATGAGAGTAGGTCACAGTGCTGCTAAAATAACACTAGGATTACTCAGAGAGAAATCTAAGAAGCTAGATCACCCAAGGAGGACAGCAAAGGAACTGACCAACACTTCAACACTGTCATTAAGGGAAGCAGACAAGAAGATGAGAAGAAAGCCAGCAGTCACATGGTGTTTACTCCATCCCTGAGGCAGTGGAACTGGAAGTACAGAAAAAGCCATTCTTGTTCCAGTGAAAATGCATTCAGGGATTATTGAACAAACTGAACAAAATCCCCAGAAAAGTAAAAGCCCACGTAGCAAGATGTGCGCTTTGCACACTGCTACCACCCCTTTTCTGTATGTAAACTTCTACCTGAGGCACAGCTCTAACCTTACAGCTGTTTCACGTAGCTCCCTACAAGAGCAGAGTTGCACTGGGAAACTTACTATGTCTGTATTAAAGTGTTATCATATTAAGTATTATGTAAGGAATTTACCTCTAAACTAAAACGATACACATGCTCCACCTGTGATTGTAGTACAGTTTCATAATTAATTCAAAGATCTGAATGAGTTTTCTGATGAATACTACCCACAGGCAATTAAACCAAGCACAGAAGACACAGTAGGACACAAAAATATCTACACTACTTCACAGCAAATGCATTAAGGAAGAGCTCTGTACAAGTCCTGCACAGCATGACTTTGTAACACCTAACCCGAAATCGGCTATGTATAAACTTGATTTCCTCACTCTGTAAAAAGAACAGTGATGTCCACAGTGGAAAGAAAATAATGTGGTGGCAAAAAGGAAGACTTCAGGAGAAGATCTCCTGAGTTTCTGTCTGACTTAGATGAAGATGCAAACTGAAACAAGCTTTCATCCCAAATTTAGCCCCTTACTAAGAGGTAACCACCTGTACTGCTGCACTTAATTCTTAGACAGAAAGAAACAAAACCACTTCTGGCGCTTCTTAATACAAGAAGCCTCGTTTATTTGGCTTTACATTATGTTCACATTGAAATGCAATAAAATGTTGGTTCTGACACTGTATAGAATTCAAGCAAAACTCTCTATATTGATGCTTACACAGCAATAGGGATTGATGTTAGAAACATTTTTTTAGTAGCCACATCGGTGGGTGAAAGCAATACAGTCTTTCCTCTCCTGGACATTACAGAACAAGATGGAAAGGCAATGGAAGAAGAGAGAAGAAATCCCAGAGCAAGAAAAAATTTTCAGCCAGGTTAAATCAATCTCTTCCAATTTTGATAAAAGGAGAAGAGTATATGACAGCTTCACACTAAGCTGCACCACACTGCTCTTTCAATCCCCCTCCTCAAAACATCACAAGGAGCACATATGATGAATAAAGGCTCAAAGGTTGAGGTAAGGACAAGGAAATCACTGACCAATTACCATCACAGACGAAAGATACTTTGCATGGGGAGATTAATGTAATTTATTGCCAAATAATAACAGACTAGACTGTAGACTAGAACAGTGAGGACTCAAAGCAATTTGAAACACCTTCCTTCACCATCCATCTATTCTACATCCTCCTTCAGGCGGTGCAGGGGAACAGGGAATGTAAACTGTTGTCAGTCCATAACGCTTTGGCTCTGCTATTCCTTCATCTTTACTCTCATCCCCTGCTCCACCACGGGATTCATCCTGCGGTAGATTCGTTCCCAAACAGATCCCACGTGGGCTTCCCACAGTTCTTCAAGAACTGCTCCAACTCGGGTTTGTATCACAGGCCCATCCTTCAGGAGCAGACTGCTCCAGCATCGGTCCCAGACTTCCTGCTCCACCACATGCTCCTCTCTACTGGCTGCAGCTCTATGGCTCCTGGCTCATACGGGCAGCAGCTGCACCTCGCCCTACTGTCTGTAGACATCACTTTCTTACGAATCCCACAGCCTTCCAGCTTTATACATCCCCTGTTTTCCCAAACAAGGATGGTCATTCCTAGTGCATTAGTTGGTAACTTTCTTCTCTTTTCCAACAACCTGCTCACACGCATCCACGTTCTGAGTACCACTCTGTGGGAAGTAGCCAGTAAATATTTCAGGCACTGTATCAATGGAGCAATACTAACCAGTACAAAATACACTAGGTGAGAATGCACAGCTGAAAAAAATGCCAACAGCCTGCCACTAAGCCTGTCTTCTAAATGGCTGGCTGCGCATGAGCTACAGAAAGAAGAAAAAAAACCCAGAGAGGAGAAGCATCCTGGCCTGTCTAATAAGTTATCAGTACAAAGAAAAAAACCTCCAGCTCTTTCAGATGTAACAGAAGAAAGCTAAAAGTTCTCAACTAACAGAAAATTGTCTGCAATTAACTTCCTCACAATAAGTTCACTAGAAATCTGTGGGTAATATTATAGACACAACTAAAGAGATAGCCTGAGTTGTAGAAAAAACATTATTGCTACCCCAAGAAAACAAACTATACCACCAATAAAGAAACCTCTGTGAAAGCCTCCTGCCTACATATGTACACAGCCAAGGATCAGAACTCTTTACATTCAGCAACTGACACCACAAGAAGCCTGCAATACCAAACTACAGACAACAATGGAAAACAAAAGCAACATGCACAAGAGCACTATGAAACAGATGTTTATTTACTGCAATAGAGAGCTGCTCCTGAATGGAATAATGAACTGGTGAAGACTGTGCATTCAAGTCCTTCCTTCTGCTTCTTTTTAAATGTCAACTTCACCTTTACAGAAGTGAATCAAATACCTGCACCACAGAGTTAACTATACATATCTCCCACTACTTATTTCAGCATCAAAGAAAATTGACATTTCTAATGAAATGACAAAGGATCCCCAAAATTCTTTTGTTCTTTCCTTGTTTCACTTATTTCAGAGACTGTGATGAAAGTATATTTATAAGTGCTATCAGTATTGAAATATGAAATACTTCCCATTTGCAGAAACTTCTACATCACTTAGAAGATCAAGTTCTACTGCAGTAAATGCATTTACTGCCACTTGTACCGTTAACACTACAGCAACAATGATAACAAAGAGCTGGGAAGGGACATTTCATTTGTTCTGTAACATGGCACACTTGAACAAATTAAGGCAAAAGGATAGCATACTGACCATAATACAAAAACTTACACTTTTCTTGCTAAAAAAAATCCTGTCTAGAATATCTTAAGTCCCTTGAATGCAATCAGTCTACAAAGATTTTAATATTTCTCTTTAATTCTCCACTACTTGACTTCAAAATAACAAACACAGAGTCCATTACCTGGACAAAAGGTGAATGGGAAGGTGGACACAACACTACATAGCTAAGAATCCTAATCAAAAACACTTTCATACAGTGTAGAAACCAAAGCGTGTGCCTTGAAAAAGGCTGGCAAAGACATTGTGAGGATGTAATAAAAATGAACCACCACAGAAAGTAAGTAAATCTGGTCAAGTAAAGGAAAAATAAATAAATAAAATGCAATTACTTACAGTTCTGGTTACATGATTTTCAAAGGCTTCCAAGTTATTTGCCTGCAAATGAGAAAAAACGAACTTTATTTTTTCAGCTAATTTAAACATGTGCTAAGAAAGCCCTCGTACTGCATTCAAACAACAAAAACTATTTGTTCAGAAGTATACATATATTCTACAGTACTGATAATCAAACTACCTCTCAAGCACAAATTGGTTTTACGTTATCACTCCCTGAATTCACATCTTTTAAGCCAACATTCAGCACTGAGGGTTCTTTACTCCAAGTTACAGCACACACAGAAAGCAAGGTATGAAGCCGTGTATTCCCTTGTACTTGTTCAGCCTCCCACCCTTTGCCTTTCTATGGAACACAACACACGTGTGGGTGTTGATAAAAGTGAAGCACACAAGGCACATTCTAAGTACTCTGTAAAATCTACGTTCACAGCTTTAGAACACATTAAGTTTGATCTGTTGAAGTTTAAAATAAACATTTTTTAAAATTCAGAATCTACTAGTATGAAAATATGACAGGAAAAAAAATCACCAGAGGTAAAACCATCCTTCAGTGCATTATTTTAAATTATAACTACAATCACGAGCACAAAAATAAGACAATGTAATACAGCAGTAAACTTGGATTAAAAGATCTCAAAATGTTTGTTGAAGAGTCCAGTAAGGACAAAATTTGGCAATTCATAAAATAACCTCAGTTAAGTATTTCACCATTCAGGATTATATTGTGAGAATAACACAACCATTTCATCTTAAAACAAAAACAAACAAAAAAAAACCAACACTAATACAAATGAGAGAATTAAGTTATAATGGAACTAAACTGGTGCTATGGAAGCTCCCAAGGTTTCTGTAGTCCTTCATGATACACCTTGGACTGCTTGGACTGCCCTTGACAGTGCTGTTGATGCCCACACGAAACAACCAGTTTGCAGTAGCCTATGTGTTCTATAAGGGTTACTAGTCTTAGCATCCTTAACATAAAACTGGGTAGTAACATACCCCGCTTGAGACTGGGTCAGGATAGCATATGCCTGTCCTCTGTACATCTCAGACGAGGGTCACCTACAACTATCACCTGTTGTGTATTCTTCATTGCACTGGCTGTTACACAGGGAAAAGACCAGTTGAAGCCATCACGTACAAGTCCATTCTCTTCGGTCCACACAGAAGTGAAACAGTTCTGCAAAAGCAGCTGAGGCTTTGGGGCAAACTCCTTCTCCTCCTTCTTCTGGAAGTACTCTGGGTGAGGGAGAATGTGGGTTTGGGCAACTTGATCTAGTGGGAGGCATCAGAGACCTGGGAAGTGGCACAGTGTAACGTTCTACTGAAGTCCCTTACAACCCAAAGCATTCTGATTCTTTTGTTCAAACACCTAGCTGATCAAGGCTGGATTCTCGTGGTCCATAAACTTCAAGACAGCAAAGTAACCAACAGCTTGATAAAGACTTTAAAATGAAAGATAAAGCAGCACGTAGACACGAAGGAACACAATGTGTGCCCATGCTAGGAATAGCAGCATCTGCCCAACATGGGTACCCCAGAGTATCTGTTGACCCCAGTACACTTGCATGCCCACACAAGTCCACCACACAGATATCAACAGTCAATATACCGAAAATATGACTTTAAAGCCTACTGTAGGAACAGCATCTTGACACAAAGATGATGCTTTATAACTGCCAACTTGTTTTTTTTTTTCTTGGCAAGTCACTGCTGTACTTATGTTCAGTTTCTCACCAGCAAAATTCTACCATTGCAAATGAAAGTAAACTCCTATTTGCAAGTTCAGACACACGATACACTCTAGCACAAATTTCAACTGCAAGTGTAGTTATGGATTTTCAGAGTGTAAATTACAGCAGCAACACCCTGCTTACTTCACCGAGCCTGCACATAATTCAACAGGTGTACAAGCTGCACTAACCATAATCTTTATGTATATGCAAACTTGGCTAACTAAAGGTTAACTAACCCTTCATAATAGTCTTTGAAGTTACTGTTTTTTGTTTAAAAACTTGACTTATCTCCTCAGCCAGGAGATAAATACTGTTGAGAGTTGACTTATCAATCAGAAAAAACTAACATAAACTGAGCAGTGATATTAATTACACCCACAAACCTTGATCTAATTGAACATTCCAAGTTTTTCTCAGCAGAACAAAGGTTATATGTCTAAAAGAGATACATATATAATTATAAACTTATCTACTATTATGTTACAGTCTCCTCAGGGACACTGCTATTTAGAGAAAATGAACAGACCCACATGGAGAAATGCAAACCACACCATTTTTGTATTCACTGGGGAATCTCTTCACAAAGAGATGAGTGCCATACGCAATGTGCTTGGGACACCACCTGTTCTGCACTTCACCAGCAGGTTCATACACATGCTGAACTCACTACCTATCCTAAAATATAAAAAAAAAAAGCAGACTATGTGGTATTTCATATAAAATAAAAACGTAAGTTAGGTATATTTAATATCTGTCAGTTCAGAGGGATGTTCTTACTGCTCAGTTTAGCGCTGGATTGGTGTAGTGCAAAGGTTTCTTAGGATAACTAAAATATGAAACAAGGAGTAGGAATAGTTTTAATTTTTTAAGTTTTGAAGTTGCTCTCCAGCTTGCTAAGGCCCTACAAAAACACCTGATAATGTCTCACTCTAGTGGAAGTGACAGCTCTCTCCACCTTATGAAAGAACAGAGAATGCCAGCAACAGTTTGACATTAACTATCTCCAATAGCATGACCAATAGCATTTTCTTCTGACTTAAGGGGAAGAGTGCTGGAATGAGTTATGGGGAGGGAAAAAAAAAACATCTAGTAAACACATATAACACACACAATGCCCAACATTAATTTCTTTCTTTCAAACCTGGTCCACCTGAGGACGTACACTCAAATCTCCATACCTTTAAGCTATTTGCATGGCTTTAAAAGGTTTGCTCCAAAGCCAAGTGCTGCTATTTCTGCTGCTTGTCAAACTAAGAATTTAAACTATAAATACATCTCTTAAATAGCTAACTAACGTGGTACATTTACTTGAGATGTAGAAAACTCAATTTCAAGTCTCTACATTTGCAAAAGGACTGTGGTTTTTAAATAATAATCTCACATCCAAGCCAAACACATTAATCAGTGTTTCACATTAATCAGCCAAACACATAATCAATCACGCTATGACAGAAGAGCTGCTTATCAAAGAATTCACTGCACATTTGACAGAAGTACAACACTGCTTTCATACTGGCATGGAACAATCATCTTAAAACATAGTTGTATCAATTATAAATCTCCCTGTCTTTTAGTTCTGGAAAGAAATCAGGAAGGAGACTGCAAAGCCACCATATACATAAGACAACTGGATATCCCAGTGACAAAAACAGATAAAGCAAAAAGCCACATTTTCTGATCTTAAAAACTCCATACCAAAACTGAAAGTTCTCCCCTCTCTCTCTCTACCACATCTTCCTACTTCAGTTTTCTCCATCTCCTTACAGAGAACTTGAGTTCTTATCATCTCAGTTATATCAGTTCCTGTTCCTCAGTTCTCTCCCACTCAGAAAATACACAGTCTCCACAGATAAACTGAGACCCATATTAAGGGAATGATTTTCCAAGCAAGATAAATATGTGATTAAAAATATTCAATTTCAGGAAAGCCATATTAACCAAAGGCAAAAGAATATCATTTACACAAATGTTCATCCAAAATCCATATATTTCTTTTCATGGAGACACAGGCATTGCAGTTTTCGAAGGTGACAAAGCAGAAACTGAATGGGAAATACAAAAAACTTCACTGGATATTCCCACCCTTTGCAAACAAACTAGGGAACAGCACAGTAATTCTGCACTTCCTTCTCCACAAAGCACAGCTTTTTTCAATGAGTTATAGACCAGAGGACTGAAGGGATGAGGCAGGAAAAATCATAGCAACAGGGAAGTCTGGTGGTCTTCATGTGTCCATCATCTCCACCAAATCACACTTGTTACGTGTATATAGTGCCTGATTTGTATACAACCTCACAAGCTCAATCCTTCGAGCTGTAGTTTGGATGTAGCAGATGAGACAAAAAGTCCCAATACCATGGCTGGGTATTTTCCTAGTTTTTCACACCTAACCTTTCCATCCTGTTGCCTGAAAGAAGAAATAAAAAAGGAAAAAAGAAAAAAAAAAATCCTGCAATGAATTTGATTATTAGATTTAAGTCACTGAAATATATAACAAATCAAACCCACTTTATGCTGTTTTCCAATAGATTTCTACTGACTTAAGCAAGAAACCAAAATTGCAGCTGACAGAGCAAAGTAGCTGCATGTGCCAGTTCAGCTTAATTATTGTCAATGTATTCCAGGGCATCTGAAGATCATGCCTGATTAACTCAAGTTAACAATCTTCTACTTCAGCACTCAGATCACATTTAAAATGAAACTGGAGAATCCAATCCTTCATCTACATGCTCAGGCCTCCTCAGCAGCACCAGTGGTAATTCAGCTTCAGATTTCTCAGGAATTCTTTTGCACGCTCACATTAACAACTGATGGGCTGCACTTCATGGGAACAACAGATTGCTTCACATCTTTTTTCAGTGAAGATGCATTTGAAAAGTAAATGCATGCAATAAGGATTTTAAAAAGTAGTTTGTCATGCCTACTGATGTTTCCCAGTCAAAGCACGTGGGGAATTTATCAAGTCATCACAGGAAAAAAAAAAATAGAAGAGCTTTTGCTAAAAAACTTATTTTCTCTCAAACACTGTTACAATATTTAGTTTCCCCAACTTTTGTTCTCCTTTCTTCCCCTTGATTTTTTCTTTATATCGTAATGTATTTCCTCTAAAATTCACCTTCTGAAAAAGCGTTTGCACATTTCCCTCATAAATGAAAGTATGAGAGTCTCTGAACAAGTAAAAATGAGATATATAATTAGTCTGAAAGTCATTAGCTACCTTTCTGACTCTACTACTCACTTCTTCAGCAATTTTTCATGGTATAGTCTCCTCCTCCAGCAAAACAAAACAAAATACTTTTCTTTGACAATTATCTTTATTCCATTTCCCTCCTCCTTTGGGATAAGCCAGAGAACAGTCTGATTCAATGTTCAAAATCGGGTGTTTGGTTTCTTAGAAGGGACCTTAATGTGAAAATCTTTGACTTTTCTTCACAAGCAGAGAAGAAGTTTGCATACTTTATGAAAATAGGATGAAGCAAAACAAAACAAAACGAAAATACAGAACACACCTCCTAGTTTCTCCCTCCACCGTCAATTTTTGTCAAAATGACTAAGTTTCCACCTTGGTAAGATTACTAAACAAAGTTCAGTTTATACTGATGCTACAACAAAACACAGATGGTTGGGCAAGTGTCCTCTCAGCCTTTCTGTATTACAACAGTTGGTTATAAAATGTGATGTTTAAATGGCTGTATTACAGAAAAAAAGATTGTTTTGGTAAAAAGCTGGGAAAAAAAAAAACAAAAACGAAAGGTTAATCACAAAACAGAGGTTAGAAGAGCAATTCCTCTGGTAAAGATCTCAACCGTGCCTTAAAGGTCACATAGCAGTAAGGACCATTCAATCAATAGAGTCGATTCACGATAAGAAACCATAAATGCTAAGAGGCTCAAGCCTTCACATCACAGCTCCTTAATGCAAGACGTACAGCAGGGCATGTTGATGGGTCTCTGAGGAATTAAGATTTAATTTTCTTTATTCTTCTTTAAAAAACGCTGCCATGAAGGATGAAAGAAACATAAGTAGAAGAGACCAACTTACCACATTCACGATACACCTGAGATTGTCATGGAAGATTTCCAGATCTTACAAACTACCTCAAAATAATACCCTTTCTTTGGCTTTCCCCTTATTCTTACATTTTTTAAGTGTTGCATGAAATCAAAAGCATTTGGAACTCTAAGTTAAGGATCTCAGCCTCCTCTCTGTTTTTGCTCTATTGCATAAGACGATTCTTGAAAAAGCATATTTGTTTCCAATTACTTAAAAACACTGAATTTAGAAGATAAGATCAAAAACTTCTTACTCTTTCAAAACAAGTTTCAGAAAAGACTGTTAAACTTTGATATTTATAAAATTTTAGGAGAACAGTTACATAGACTAATAAAGCTCTCACACACAAAGACAGCGACCATGGCATCATAGCATCTTTTCCATTTTTTTTCTTTCAAATCCTTGGGTCATGCAGTATATATTTCCAATGGAAGTCAACAGCCACAAATAAACCAATGCCTCTTCATAAAATAAAATGGACTCCATCAGAAAAACACTTATTTTGCTAAACATGTTCCTTGAAATAGGAGAGTACAACTAAAATCATCCACCTTTCTCTAGTCAAATACGTGTATGACAACATAAAGCAAATAGTATTTGAACACTAAACAGCTGGTATATATTGGAGCAAATACAACTCCTAGCAGCTGCACTGGGTTAATATGTGACAGCTCTGATGTTTCTACAAAACTTCAAGAGAACTGGTAAGGAAGGGCCTTGGAAACAGACAACAAAGCTGAAAATCACAGAATAACAGATTACATACAGAAATACATAAAGGTTTGGGTTGGTAGGGACCTTTAAGCTCACCTAATTCCAAAACCTTCCATTAGACTAGGCTGCTCAAAGCCCCATCCAGCCTGGCCTTGAATGCTTCCAGGGTGTGTGCATCCACATCATCTCTGGACCTTGCACTCGCCTTGCTGAGCTTCAGGAATTTGGCATGGACTCACCTCTCAAGCTTGTCCAAGTCCCTCTGCTTGGCATCCTTTCCCTCTGCTGTGTCAACAGCACCACTCAGATTGCCTCACACCACTCATCTGCAAACTTGTTAAGGGTGCACTTGATTCCACTGTCCATGTTAACTACAAAGATGTTAAATGGCACCTGTCCTAGCAGCGATCCCTGAGGAACACCACTTATCACTGGTCTCCTCTTGGATCTTGAGCCGCTGACCTCTCAGTTGACTCAGTGCGTCACCATCCAGCAAATTCCTTATCCAGTGAGTGATCTGTCCATCAAATCCATCTTTCCCCAATTTGATGACTAGGATGCCTGACACTGTCTTGCACGATGCTTTGCACAAGTCCAGGGAGGTGCTATCAGTTGCTCTTCCTTTATTCACTGACACCGTAACTCCAGCAGAGAAGGCCAGCAAGTTTGTCAGGCTTGATTTGCTCATGTTGGTTACCACCAATCACCGCATCTTTATTTTACATGTGCCTTAGTGGGGCTTTCAGTTAGCCCACAAACTAAAGAATTTCCTTCTTATGTTCACAAGGAACTTCCTATGTTCCAGCTTTGGCCCCCTGCCCCTTGTTGTACTGCTGGGCACCACTGTAAAGAGCCTGGCCCCATTCTTTTAACACCCACTCCTGAGATACTTATAAGCATTGCTAAGATTCACTTTCTGCCTTCTGCAGGCTCATCAATCCCAGTTCTCTCACACTTTTTTCATAAGGGCTCCTAATCATCAATGTTTTTTGGCCTCCCATTGGACTCTCTCCAGCAGTTGCCTTTGTTTTTCGACCAGAGGGGCACAGAACTGGACACGGTATTCCAGATGTGACCTCACCAAAGCAGAATAAAGGGGGAGGAGAACCTCCCTCAACCTGCTGGCCACACAGTTTTTTTAAACACATCCCAGGACACCACTGGACTTCTTAGCTACCAGAGCACATTCCTGGCTCATGGTCAACCTGTTATCCACCAGACAGCTAGGTCCTTCACTGCAGAGCTCCTTTCCAGCTTCACTGATGCATGTCATTATTCTTCCCTAGGAGTAGGACCCCATACTTCCCCTTGTTGAACCTCATAAACCCAACTCTTCAGCCTGGAGAGTCACAGAAGATTGTACTTCAAAAACAGAATCCCTCACTAAGCAGATACATTTTATTTGCGCACAAGGCAAGCTCCTAATTCAAAAATATAACTGCATGGAAGAATATTAAGTGGAATTCCAATCTTTTTTATGACTAGAAGTAGTAAACACTTAATTCATGGACCAAGTTTCATCTCCACCAGTAAATTAAAATAGGCCTGGCTACTTTTACCATCCACACTGTTTTAATCTTCGGGTCACAAGGTTACCTGGGCCCAAATCAAACAGCACTGTCCCATGTTCACTGCTCACATAAACCACGTTAAACTGCAATTAGTAACAGTGATGAGTGGTATCATATTCCACAAGTTGCTGCATGTTTAAAATTGTTGCTGAATCACAGGGACAATTTTTTCATGTCAGAATCAACATTCAGCTTCTATATATACAACAAAAAAAGGAAAAAGCAACCACAGTTGACAACATACATCTGAAACCATGAGCTGTAAACCTAAGAAAGAGCTGCTTATAATTTTAGCACTAACATCATACAGAATCTTCAGACTGTACCATAGATTAATTCATAGAAATACTGTGCCAAAATGAGGAAAGACCTTTCATACACTCATACTCACATTTCTAATAATGACACAAATCACTGATTCTGTTTTCCAGCCTTTCTTTTAATGAACAATAATTAAGAAAAGCATGAACCAATGCTTCTACAGCACTTTTCTGCTTCCACAATTCATACCAACACATCACTACCTGCATTTTGCAAGCAGGGAAATCAAGACACAAAAATATGCAGTGAGTTGTCCAACTTATACAGCAAGGCAGAAATGAGATGTGTGATTCATAACCACCACTGACTGCATCACATATTTAAAAATACATGGCTACAGTTGAAACTTAAGAATCAGCTGTTGAGTGTCTAGTTCTGGTAATGATGTTAGCAAGTAGTAGCACTAGTTCAACAAATAACAATTACATGCCATCCTCTGGGCGGTATTCATGTTATCAATACAGCTAAAATAACCAAATTCAGCCTGAAAAAGCTCACCTGCTTTTTTAAAAAAGACATAATGTAGGAAGGACAACTACACATGAGTGCTGCTGCATCATGGACAAATCACCTTAGGAATAATCTTCAACAGCAGAAAATACTTGATCCAGAAAATCCACAGCTTTGCAAAATGCTTAATAAAACAATAATACTGCTGCATGGATAGAGCACACTAAGAAGCTTCAGGATTACACCCTTTATTTACTGTGCCACTCACAGGAGAAAGTGGATTGCATAGTACTGAGTCCATAGGTGGTTATGGGAATAACCTAATCTATAACCTAATAAAATTTGATGGCTATCACAAGAGCCAACAATACTTACCAGTTTGTAGTTGCTCAGAAGAAAGCAAGGTGTCACCACCTACAAATAAATAAATAAATAAATAAATGGAAAAATATTTCTTTAATTCTATATATTGAGCTCCCTCAAATACTGTCACATCGAGTTACTGTCATCGGGACACTAAGACCAGCTGCAGAACTGTAGTGTCCATAACTAAGTGCAGCTATATTATTTGCCCTCAGCTTCCTAAATAGTCAGTAAGAATTGTGTGTGCCATGCTCACATTTCCATAAGCAGTGAAAAAGTTTCAAGAGTAACCCATTCCTTCAGGTCACACACATAGGAAAGCATCAATAGCTTTCTCCACCACCACCAGCCTTTTTAGCATTCTTCTATGACCAACTCAGTTTTAAATTAGTAAACAACTACTCCACTTTTTCAGGAGACTAGAACATCAGCAATTCACTTAATCTTATCTTTCTTCTCAATTCTGTTATGGTGTATGGGCTGAGCAGAGCAAGCAGGTTACTCTGTGGACCCACTTAATTTCACAGGCTTTACTCCAAAGATCCAGAGACACAAAACTGCAAGTAACCACATCTGTGAGGAGGCAAGTAAATACACATCATGTTCTCTATCATCTGAAAACACCTTTACACAACATATAGACAAATAAGTCACTTTCATCTGAATAAGTATTTTAAATTCACTGATTATTACTGTTAATACACTTCCTAAGAATAGTATGTTCTGTGTACATGACAACAAGGATTTTGAACATTCCTCAAAAAAGAATAGAAAGAAAGCCAGGAAAAGTACAAGTGACTAGGATTACCTGATGACCTAGAGAAACTGACGATTCATTTATTTCTACAGACCCACACAGAAGGCTCCATCAGACCTCACACATATATATGACTGTAGCTAATCAATTTACTCTTTTTCAGCTGAGCTTCAGTAATAGCCATCAAGCATACTAAATTATTTTGAGATTAATCCTCACAAATGCAGTTAACACATCCAACTTCACTGCCTCTCCTGGACAGGCTCACCTCTTACTCAGCAGAGGTGATTCAGAAGCTCTATGACAACATTTGAAATAAAAAGAGGTTCATTAAGGAATTGTTGGTGAGCTCTAAGTCATACTATATGGAGTGGCTTACTAAACAGAAGGGCTCCAGTGTGGCATTTATAATCCTTAGATTAATAAAAAAGAAGATACGGTTTATATAATAGAGCAAGCTACAAGAATGAAAAGAAACATCTAGACCTGGTATGCATAACAGACAAAAAGAAGCAGACCTGACCACATTGTAACAATATATTCACGTATTCATTCCCCAGAACCATCTTTAAGCCACCAGTATAGAAGGTATGACTTTGAAGCAAGGAACATATTTCTCCTGTAAGACAAGTCTTATTAAAGTTCAGTAAAAAAATGTGATCAGATCAATTCTTCTTCAAGTTCAGTATCTGACTGCAACTCTAAGCATTCCACAACAAAATTTATAGGTAAAGTATTAATATCAACTGAAACAGAGTCACAATTACACCAAAAAACTGATGACTTATCTTGAAATCTGTTCTCAAATTCCTGAATCAAAATGAAATCCAACACTGCCTATTTTCTGCTCTGCAGACTGCTCTGTTTAGCCAACGTAACAAAATGCAGAAAGCTTTTTACCATAATTTGAGCTTGTGTTAACCTAAATTTCATTTTGAACACTGTTATGTTCTGAAACGTGTTCTGAACATCTATCCAGTATGAAGAAAGGCTGAGAGATCTCATACTTCTGAGTCCGGAGAAGGGTAAGAGAGGATCTCATTAATGTTTACAAATATCTCAAGTGTGGAAGTCAAGTTGGTGGAGACAGACTCTTTTCGATGGCACGCAGCAACAGGAGCAAGGGGCAGAAGTTGCAACACAGGAAGTTCCATGCAAATACAAGGAAGAACTTCTTTACTGTGAGAGTGATGGAGCAGTGCACAGGTCGCAGAAGGAACACTCTTCCTTCATCCCTGATCCTTCAATTCTTGGTTTCTGTTTTGAGTTGGCATTAGGTAGGTATATTAACATAACTAAAAATATCATTACTGACAATATGTCTTTTAATAATCAAATGGCACAAGCGCACGTAACATGTAATACGTGCAGGTTTCAATACAACTGAGTGTGTGTGGCAGGTGTGAGAGGTGGAGTAAGCACTGAAATGTGCCCTAACCATATCTTGGTGCCAGCTCAGACAGTGCAAACAATCACACACTGACGGTTTGGTTGTTGTTGAGTGACGGCTGCACGCCTGGGGCAAGGCCAGGTCACTTGGCAGGGAAGAGCTGCTGCCATGATGGCATAACATCAGGGGGTGGCCCACATTACTACTAACTGTCCAGGCTGTATGTGGGCCAGAGGTTGGGCATGCCTGATTTAGAAGGAAGTATACATCTAGAAAGCAAAACTGCAGAACTTCACTTTAATATCAGGGCAAAGACAGAAAGAGAAAGAAAAAAAAAAAAAAGAAAGAAAGAAAAAAAAAAGGAATTCCCACATCCATTGGTTTTAAGAAGTTACATATACTGCTAGTAACTACAGAAAACAACAAACTTCATATTTTCTTGATCCTCGCTGAACACAGAGCTAACCCAAAGAAAGGTATTTACAATCTAGAGGTTTCTCAGCTTTCAACATACTGGCTATGAATGTATTCAGCAAAACGAAAATACTTAAAGGCTCTGCACTTTCACATACTCATTTATAAAAGAAAAAATAGAACTGGGGAAATTCCCAAGCTCGGCTTTTAAAACAGGTAGAAATTCAGTGCCTCTCCATCTCCACCTGGCATACAGACACATGTCTGTCCACAGACAACGAGGTAAATACCTGAAAGTCAAATAACCCATTCTTGCATATATAATTCAGCATAACACAGAAAACACGTTGCTAGAATGATACCTCCAGAATCAAGTCTTACACTGAAGAAGTCCTATCTTGATGGAAAAAGGATTTAAAACAATTTCCGTAATAATTCTGATTCCAATGAACAGGCAGGTAATTTTCCTTGATACAACTGTCACACTGGTCACGTGAGTTAATGAGTAACTGACCAATATGAGATAAATATTAAGTCAAACAAGAAAAATGTCAACAAACAGCATGATACGCGGCACTCAGAAAATAAATATATCCGCACTTGCTCTATCAGAACCACAACCAGTACTCCCTCACAGTTGCACAACATGCCATTTGCTTGGATACTTACATTTCAGTATGTTTTTCACTTCTCCATGCGTCTTTCACATTGTACTTCTCCTTTTTTTGTTTTCTTTTTATGAAAAGTAGGTGCCCTTTCAGAGTAAGAACCGTCTTCAAAGAATGAGCCAGCTATTATCAGGTCTGCATCTCAAAGTCCAAATCTCAAATACTATCATATCTCTACTTCAAAATTCTTACAACTTAACCATTTAGCTATAACGACTCACAGTCATTTCAGTATGGATTATCAGGCTGGTCAAGCATGACTTCTTGCTGAATCCATGCTAGCTATTCCTGATTTTCTTGCCCTTCATGTGCCTGGAAATGGTTTATACAATAAGCTGTTTCAGCAGCTACCCAGAAATCAGCAAGGCTGACCAATGCACTAGCATGTCCTACTTCTTGCCCTTCTTGAAGGGCATTTACCCTCCTCCAGCCCTCAAGCACTTCTCACAAGTGCCATGATTGACCAAGCTTATCAAGAGTGGCCTCACAATGACATCACACTCATTCCCTCCTCCCACTGGGATGGGGGAGAGAATCATAAAGAAAAAACAAATTAGAACTCATGGACTGAGATAAAACTATGTACTAAGCCAGACAAAAAGAAAAGGATAATAGTTATGACTGTATTATACATATATATATATATATGAATGTATATAACAAGTGATGCAAAAACAATTGCTCACTACCTGCCAACCAAAGCCCAGCTAGCCCCCAAACAGCGGAACAGGGAGAGATGGACTCCCACCCCTTTCAAAACTTTGCTTTCACATGACAGCATATGGTACGGAACATCTCTTTGGCCAGCTTAAGTCAGCTGTCCCAATTCTGTCTTCTCCCAGCATCTCAAATGCTCTTTTTCTCCCACATCCTTGTGCCCTCCCCCACTTTGTTGGTGGAATGGTAGGGGAAAGTAAGAAAACTTAAGTGTACAGCACTGCAGTCTTTGTACAGCACTGCTCAGCAACAGCTAGAAACATCAGTGTGTTATTAACATTGTTTTTCTCCTAAAAACAAAGAAACAAAATAAACACTCTGAATAAAATTCAGTCTCAGCTGAAACTAAAACAACTATCTATCCTTAGATTTCATCTGGTCACTTCCATATTTTCAGAAGCCCTTCTTGGTTCTAATGAAAAAAATTAAAAAACATTGAGCGCAGCATTTTTGAAAAATAACTCTGTACTCTCAAAGTTTGTAATACGCCTTAGGAGACAATGCTAAAGGGCAAAGGAACCCAGGATGCTCAGACATCCTTCAAGAATGAATTCCTGAAGGCATAAGAGATGATTATGCCCACACGCCAAATGACAACCCAGCAGGGAAGAACTTTCACATAACTCTAATCATTTCTCTAATCATTTTAACACATTTCTTTCCTTCCAAAATGTATATTAAGAGTAGTTGACAAGTACATTCTAAACGTATCTTCAATTTTGCAGCTGTTCAAAAGAGACAACAAAATGGCACAGAATGTTCCCCCTATAATTTTTTATCATCAAAACTTCTGGTTTTTATTTATTTATTTATTTATTTTGTTGGCACACTACTTGGCTCCGGAGCAGACACACACCGTGCCGAAGCAGGAAAGTGCCACAGGTGTTTGAGGGGTAGCCGTGCCCGGGAGGAGCCGCCGGTCTGACGCTGCGGGGTCAGTCAGGCCAGCGGTAGGATCAGTCCCTGCACAAATAAAACCTTCCACTAGGGAGCGGAGCAACCCAGGAGCGGCGTGAACGGGATGGACAAACCGGGCACAGCACGGCAGTTTGTGCAAGCAGGGAGGGCGAGAGGGGAATCTGCGCGCTCAGGAAACCGGCTCACCGCATGGCTGCCTCCCAGACAGCTGATCTAACCGTGGTCTCCACTAAGCAGAAAGCTCTGGCAAATCAGATGGAGTACCCAGCTAAAAATGAGGCAGTCCACGTCTCTGGCTGCAGCGAATGCCCGAGCCTGTCACTGCTGGTGAAGGGCAGCAGAGATTCCACCTGCATGAGGTGTGCACAGATGGACGATCTGCTCAGCGTGGTGGCAAAAGGAGGAGAAGGAGAGATGGAGTATCAGAGAGTGAAAGCAGAAGACAGATTGGTGGAGTAACTCCCTGATGAATGTGTGAGAAGGACACCAGGGTGAATACCCCCAGAACAGTGGTAGGCCCCCACCCCAGCCACTGTTGAGCAGAGACAGCGGAATAAAAGGAGAAGAAACAGGTCCCATCCTGACCCTCCTCAGTTCCCCAGGTGCCCCAACATAATGGGTTTGAGGCTTTAGAACTTGAGGGAGAAGTAAGTGAGGGTGTGCTGAAAGGACCACGTTCAAGGTTCTCTGGGGCAGGGTGGTCAACTGCACATCTCAGGACAGCCTCCACCAGGAAGGATAGAAAGGTTACTGTCACAGGTGCCTCCTTTCTGAGAGGAGCAGAGGGCCCTACATGTCATCCCAACCCTACCTACAGGGAAGTGTGCTGCCGCTCTGGGGCCCAGGTGAGAGATATTTCTAAGAAACTTCCCAGTCTGATCTGCCCCTCTGGTTATTATCCTTAATTGATAGTTCAGGCTAACAGCAATGAAGTCCCTGAGAAAAACCTGAGGATTATCAAAACAGACCTCAAATAGGGGAATGGGATGGTTAGTGGATAGAGTAGAAGCATAGGTCACATTTACCTCTATCCCTTCAATGGCAGGGAAGGATACCGAGAGGAGCAGGAAAACCATAAATCATACATATGTGGCTGACAGGCTGGTGCAAATGCAAGAATTTTGTTTTTTTTGACCTTGGGGTGGTTTACTTGGCACTTGGCCTGATAGCAGCTGATGGATCTCATGTCTCAAAGAGTGAAATGGATCCTAGCTGAGGAGCTGGCAAGGCTTACTGAGAGGGCTTTAAGCTAGACATGAAAGGGAAAAGGGATAAAACCAGGCCCAACAGAGCTGAGCCTAGGGGAACAAAGACTGGGTTGGTGGTGAGGCATGGGGCTCAGCTGAAGTGCATCTACACCAATACGCCCATGGGCAACAGATGGGAGAAGCTGGAAGCCACACTGCAGCCGGCCAGCTATGACTTAGCTGCCGTTATGGAAATGTTGTGGGATTGCTTCCATGACTAGATGGCTATAAGCTTTTCAGAAGGGACAGGTAAGAAGGTAAGGACAGCAACATAGCCCTCTAAGTTAGAGGGTGTTTTGATGTTGAGCTTGGGGCTGGGAATTATTTCCCTGGGAAAGGATCAGAGGGATAGCCAACAAGGCAGATATCACGATTGGGATCTGTTACATATCACCTAACCAGGATGAAGAGACAGATGGGGTAAAGGGGTCCAGGAAGCCTGGTCACTCAAGAAGGAAGTTTTAAAGGTACAAGAGCAGGCTGTCCCCATCTGCCATAAGACGAGCTATCACAGAAGACAACAAGCATGGATGAACAGGGAACTCTTCCTGAAGCTCCGGGAGAAAAAGAAAATCTCCTGTAGAAGACGGGACAGGAAACTCAGGAAGAGTACAAAGTTGCTAGGATGTGCATAGAGAAAATTAGAAAGGCAGAAGTCCCACTTGAACTCAATTTGGCTGCTGGTGTAAAAGAGAACAAAAAAATTCTTTATAAATACATTAACAGAAAGAAGGCGGCTAAGGAGAATCTCCTTCCTTTACTGGATGTAGCAGGGAACATGACCACTGAGTTTAAGGAAAAGGCTGAGGTTCTCAATGCATTCTTTATAACTGTCTTTAAAAGTCAGACCAGTTGTTGCTGGACTACTCTACCCCCTGACCTGGAAGTCTGGGATGGGGAGCAGAATAAACCCCCACGATTCTTATGAAAACTGTCAGAGACTTACTACTCCACCTGGACTGCCACAGGTCCATGGGGCCAGATGGGATCCACCTCAGGATGCTGAGGGAGCCAGTAGAGATGATAACCAAGCTCCCTTCCATCATCTTTCAGTGTTCCTGGTCACCTGGAGAGGTCCCAGAGGATTGGAGGCTTGCCAGCACAACTCCCATCTACAAGAAGGGTTGTAAGGAGGATTTGGGGAGCTACAGGCCTGTCAGCCTGACCTCAGTGCCAGGTAAGGTTACGGAGCAGATTATCCTTAGGGAGATCATAGGGCATGAGCAAGACAACCAGGCGATCAGGCCTAGCCAGCATGGGTTCATGAAAGGCAGGTCCAGACTGACCAACCTGATCTCCTTCTATGACCAGGTAACCCACCTGGCAGATGAGGGAAAGGCTGTTGATGTACTCTGCCGAGACTTCAGCAAATCCTTCAGTACTGTCTCCCACAGTATTCTAGAGAATCTGGCAGCCCGTGGCTTGGACAGATATGCTCATCACAGGGTAAAGAACTGGCTGGATGGCTCAGCAAGCTGGACAGCTGGGTTGAGGCCAATAGGATGAAGTTCAACAAGACCAAGTGCCAGGTCCTCACCTTGGCCACAACCCAGTCAACACTACAAGCCAGGGGCAAAGTGGCTGGAGGACTGTGTAGTGGAAATGGACCTGAAGGAATTGGTTGACACATAGCTGAACATGAGCAAACAGTGTGCCCAGGTGACCAAGACGACCAACGGCATCCTGACCAGATACTCAGCACTGGTGAGGCTGCACCTTGAGTACTGTGTTCACTTTTGGAGCCCTCACTACGAGAAAGACATCAAAGCCCTGGAGCACACAAAGAAGTTGGTGAGGGCCTGAACCACAGGCCATATGAGGAGCAGCTACAGGAGCTGGTATTGCTTAGTCTGGAGAAGAGGAGGCTCCGGGTGATCTTATTGCTCTCTACAAGTATCTGAAGGAACACTGGAGTGAGGCGAGTTGGCCACTACTCCCATGTATCTAGCAATAGGACTAGAGAGAATGGCCTCATGTTGCGCTGGGGAGATTCAGGCTGGACGTTAGGAAATACTTCCCTGAGACAGTGATCAGGCATTACAACAGGCTGCTCAGGCAAGCAGTGGAGTCACCATCCTTGAAGGTGTTCAAGAAACATTTAGATGATGTACTGAGAGACACAGTTTAGCAGGAAGTATTGGCGATAAGTGGTTAGTGGTACCATCCAGATGGTTGATCTGGATGATTTTAAAAGGTCTTTTCCAGCCTTGGCGATTCTATGATTCTACACTCCTGTCAAACAGGTTTGTTTGTTTGCTTATTTATTACCAGGACTACACTTTCATTATGAGGCTTTAATTGTCTGAGGTATTTTAAGGACTTTCTAACAAGGCATCAGAAGACATGTGAAGTGCCCTTCTAGAAATAATTTCTAGTAAAGCACTACAAAATAGTGTTATAACACAGGGTAGAAAAAGCAGATTCTAATGAAGCCTAGACATTTCAGTTTGCTGATATAAAACACAAAAGAACTTCTACTGGAAAAGACATATTACTCACTTCCTCATTATGTGTTTCCAAAACATTTTTATTATTCATGTGGTCTGCAGTGAAGTTTCCATTCTTTCATTAAATCAGTAAGGCAACTGCACATAATCAAATGCAGGGATTGCTCCAGTCTTAGAGAATCAGTATTGCAAGAGGGAATTCATGTAGTTTCAGGCCATAGCAATCAAGTACACTACAACAAACAGTGTAAAATACTACGTATCACGGGGACATTGTGATTACTACCAAAATACTGCTTTAAGAAAGGAGTGGTATATGCTGGTAAGCTGCCTGACTTCCTGCCCCCCAGAGACATAGTTTAACAGTCTGTTTAACATAAAAATGAGAGTATTCCAAGCAACAATAATGTAAAACACATCCCACTGTAGAGGACTAAAAAAATCATCATGTCTCTTGAAAAAAATTCAAAATTAAAATTTACAAATCAAGATCAGAGCCAGACAGAAAACAACTGGACAAAACTCCTCAATTTTCAGGGCACAGGAATGAAAATCAAACAAAAAAAAACTCCTACATCATCTTGATGTTTTCCAGTAGAAAATTTACATCTGTTATGAAAATATAGCTTACTCATGTTTTCACAGTGAACAAAGGAAAAACAGAAGCAGCTTTGTTTCCTTTGCTCGGTACCATCTTATTTTCCTCTTGCCAACTACTAGAACCTGTAAAGATACAAACACTTTGAATTTGTACAGGTACCACATAGGTCTTGCTAACATAGCCAACAACCTTGAAAAGAGAGACTGAACTAGAGTTCCTGTCTAAATACACTAACGTATTTTTCAAGTACTTTTCCAGTTTTGGAAAGCCCTAGCAAATTAACTGCCAAATACACAACCCAGCAGCACAGCACTTCTGTTACTTAAAGAATGCAATGTTTATGCTCATAGAAAGCACCTTCAAGTCCTTATGCCACTGAATAGCTTACAGTTCTGATTGAATCAGAAGGCTTATTCATTGAATAGATCACTACCGTATACTGTAACTAAACAAGAGCAGAATATTTTGCAGGCAGGAGGATCTGCAAAATACTGCTATTGAGGACTATCAGGAAAATTCTAATGACCGCTCTGAGTTGCAACTATCAGTTACAAAACTCACACAGTAATCTAAATTTCAACTGCAAACATTTTTATTCTAGTCCAGTGCTAAGCAGCATTAAAAATGTTGCATGCATGCTAATATAACATACTAATTGCTTCCCATGAGGGGAAAAAAAAAAACATTAGAATCTTAAGCCTTACTGAATGTGTTTCTATGTACAGATTCCTACAAAAATGTGTCAACTACAGAGGTTCACATAGTTGTCCCTGGAACCAACATGGCACAAGTTTTCATTTAATGCCTTGATTCCTTCTACCCAAAATCTGAGATAGTTAGGGAGAAAGTATACTGCTCTAGTCATGCACACTGATTCTTATATATATATATATATTTATTTATTTATTTTTTAATTAAAGAAAAAAGCAAAGCAAAAAAAACTCACATGAACCTTTTAAGAAGCAAAGTCACAGTATTTAGTCCACAGCTGCTCATGGCGTGCTGTCCTATACTTTCAACTGCTGTATTAACTAAGTTGTAGAAGCTGACTGTTTTGCTGTACTGAAAACAATTTTCTTCAGGGTTGCTCAACTATTTTTAAAACAGAGTTTTATTTTTAAGTCACTTGCAAATTAGCAAACACCAAGTATTCAGTGAAAAGGTTTTACAAAAAAATCTACTTTGAGGGAGTTTGAAACATTAATCTGTATTCCTTGAAATGCAAATGCACATAAACATGAAAACTAGAGCACTAAGAGAAATACATAAAGATTTTAAACTGCCTCAACACAAGTAGCAGCCTTTTCTTTAAAAAGTAATACACATTTTTAACATCTTAAAAGTCTGATTTCTCTTCCAGTTTTGTATTATTTTAAACACTCAAAGAGAAATTCTTTCCACTCTTCTGAACAGATAGTGAATTTCCTCAATAGCAAACTTTGGGAGCATCAAGTTAAATAGAAAAGAAATAATTGTCACTCTCAAAGAGAAAGAACATTGTCAACATTTTGAGAAAATCATCAAAAACAGTCACTTTCCTCTCAAAACTGACCAAGTATCACCATGATCATACCAACCCAACCTTTCCTTGCTGTGTGACAGTGTGCCATACACTTCTCTCCTAAGTATTTTTCTTAAATACTAATTTTCTAAGTGTTTTAGTCCTAAAACCAGCTGTCACTCCTGACTTATTTTTATTGCCATGATTACTGTCAATTTCCCCATTGCAGTAACATTTTTACAGTAATCCAAACTGTTGTTTTTGTTTTTTACATTTCTGTGCATTTCTTTTTATAATCATGTTCGCTTTTCCTTTACTTGTGAGAGAGCCTACAAAAGAAATGAACAATGCAGTGAGGGATGTAGGACAGCCTCACTCCTATTCTCTAAACTTCTTAAGCTGTTGCTGATCAAAGAAAATGGGAAACCAAGGTCAAAGGGAGAATTACAATTACACAAATATAAATGCCAGGAAAATGAGAATCAGACAAAAAAAAGTGGCCTCTGAGCAAAGCAACAGGACAAAAATGTCATGTCTGAGTTTATAACTTTTATGATTACAGTTTTGTAAGTGGCAAAACACTAAAAACATATCATACATCTTACTTTTCTATTAAAAATAAGTTACAGAATCTGAAGGTAATAAATTGCTTGACCTAGCTATAACAGCATTAAACTGGCACACTACTGCTCAGAAAACGAGTCTGTCTGAACAAGGATTTTAGATCACTAAGACAAAATCTTGAAGCTTTAAGTCTGCACTCCACTGAGATGTCTGAATTGCTCCTTGAAAAGCAAAGAAGGAAGAGTGTTGAGTCAAACCCACAGAATTTAATTAATCCTGTTGGAGAAGAAAAAGATAGAGCTACATGGATTAGTATATTAGTTTCTCTGAAACACCAAGTCACACTGGTGAAGTATCGCACTGCATTATGTAAAAAGTAATGGCTCAAACAAGGCAAAAATATCTTCCAGGTTGAGTTGAGGACATAGGTAACGCTCAGCACAAAAACTGAAGTAAGGCATAAAGCTAAATGATACTGCTGAATGATACTGTTGTCTTGACCCAGCAGAAGACTTCAACAAATACTCAAGCTTACTGATACGAAGATAATTTAAGCATTTGCTTACAAACTCGATAAAATCAGTCAGCTCAGGAGGGACTTATCAGCACATAAAAAATGTGTCAAAAAAATCATGTGTCCTATTAACATATCAAGTTTTTGAGGCTCAGAGCAACAGTGCTGTCATTGCTCAGCACTCATAATGCACACCAAACTGATGAATAAGAGGCCCATTGAGCACTGTATGCAAAATACCCGAGGTCAAGCATACGCCAAGATCTCTCACGTTGCACTGGCAGAGACACAGCAAACAAATTCACAGATAGGTTATGAGAGTTCAGTGACTTCTTCAGAGAAGAGTGATCTACTAATCCCTCCATGGCAGAGCCCATTCATAGTTCCATTTCTCCAGGACGTGATTAGATTACTTCAGTGCTCAGAAACCTGTCTGCTTTTCACCTAAACAAACATATCTGGAAAACCTGTTCACATATTTGTAAATAATCACTTTTTCATGTAGAAAACAACTTTTGTTCTGAATTTTTGGATCCTTAGCTTCCATTGATTTATCCCCCAGCCACATCTCCTTTCTCATCTAAATTGCAGATGATAACTTGACAGAGATGGATCTCTCTCCAGGTTTTATATTCAGATGCCCATTCTGTATGCATTTGTTCTTCCCCCATAAACAATACCAATAAGTAGGGGGGGAGGTGTGTGTGTGTGCATGCGCGCACTTGTTTTAAATTAACCTTACTAAAGACTGAGAGAGCTGGGGCTGCTCAGCTTGGAGAAGAGAAGGCTCTGAGAAGAGCTGACAGCAGCCTTTCAGTATCTAAAGGGGTCTTTAGATAAGGAAACAGACTCTTCAGCAGGGTCTGTTATGACAGGACAATGGGAAATGGTTTCAAACTAAAAGAGGTGAGATTTAGAATAAGGAATTTAGTATAAGGAAAATTGTTCCCTGCAGTAAGGGTGGTGAGGCAATGGAGTGGTTAACCCAGAGATGGGGCAGATGTCTCATCTCTGGAAACTTTCAAAGTCAGGCAGACCAGCTCTGAGCAACCCAATCTAGCAGCACACCTCCCTGATCGCTGCAGGGAAGTTGGACTAGATGACCTTTAAGGTTCCCCAGATCAATCTCAAAGTTTTTCACTGAGCACAGTTCTTAACTTGAACTTATTCATATGTTTTGGAAACACTAACATAAGGAAATCTTTCCACAGAGCTAAATACCAAGTCAACAATACAGGCAACTGAAATAGATCTGTGTTCTCCAAAAGTTAAGTAGTCTAACTATAAATATAAATGTAATGTTCATTCAAAGCAAATACCAGTCTTGTTAAAAACAGGGAACATTATCCCAAGAGGACAGGAAAAAACAAAGTAACCCTGTCCAACACCACAAAATTTATGCATTAACACTCCTTGGATATCTTTGATTTACACAGATCTAGAGATGCACAAATTTTAAGTCATCTGAGACTATGGAAGTACTTATGTCAGCTACCAACAGCATATTATGTGACGAAGAACTTCACACCTACGGCTTGTCCAATACTTGTGCAATACCACATGAACTCCATTTTGGTCTTTCTGGCAATTCGTTTTTCAGATCTCTATAAAAACATAGAAACATTTCACATGGTACCAGCATGTAAAATGATTTTTACTCTACAAAATTAATCTGGGAAAAAAAATGCAAAGACAGTATTAAAAGGAAGACTTAAATGAAAAAAAAAAATCAAACTTTTAGAAAAAAGCATATGACTTCTCCAGTTTTATTTTCTTTCATATTTGTTTTAACAAAACAAATTAATGTCAATGTATATCTTGAGTGTTACATTTTTTTCCCCCCACTGTTAAAAGTGATATGTTGAAACAGAATTGTAGAAACAACCCTTCCTCTCACTTTTTATTCATGCTTACATGGTTCTTGTTCTATATTGTATGGCATGGAAACCATTTAACTACTTGCATAAGTGCATCAGAAGAACTTAGCCACTAGCAAAGATATATATTAAAATAAAAAATATTTTTAATTTAAAACATTTAATATTTTAAATGTTTTAATTCCAAGTTTACAACTATATACATACAAGTAACAGAAAACTAATTCTTGACTAGCATGGAGTTTATTCTCCCTTCAGATACTCAAGTTTTAGCCTGGTTAATTTTCCCATAGCAACATTTTTCAGAACCCACAAAAATTATCCATACATAAAATAAGTTCAAGCCAAAAAAAAATCAAGGAGCTTTATTTTTTTTAAATGTTGAGTGTTTTTGTTATGAAAACCATAGAAGAAACTGAACTCTGGATGTGTTCAATATTTATTTGATCCTTCCTATACAGACATCTTTGAATCATGAAAACACATGGAATGCTAAGTGCAAGGGGTGTTGCTCCCACCTCTCCCTTTCAAGACTGCTCCTGCATGTTATGGAAAACATTCTGACTTTCAGCAGCCATAAAATATCTCTTTTCCTTTTATATAGATTTGTGCTGCCTCAACACTCAATATCTACATTTTGATATTCAACATCTACTTTCAAGTCAGAAACAATTACAACTCACCAAGCTTTGAAAACATGCCCTGAGTAATTATAGTTGAATTAACCTAGTGGCCAACAAAATCCAAGACAATATAAAACAGTGAGAAGAAATAAAAAAATGAAGCCAGCTTTCTTTTTTGTAGAGTACAAGATAAAGTAGGAGGCTGAGCTGGATATTTCCTGACGCAAAAGGCACTCTTTTTAAAAATATCAAAAATTCAATTATGAAACTGAACATACTGGATACAACTTACAGTGCATGCTGGACACATTACTATGTTCTCATATTTTTCTTAAACCACCACTAGTTTCCATTAAATCTTGTTGCTGTAAACTTCAGATACGCACCCCAAACTCATATTTTTCTTTTCCTGGTAGAAGGGTATAGTTTGTATTTGGCCCAACTTTCTGCTTTCAACTTGAAACTTGTCCTCTTGTGGGAGGAATGAGTAGCTTTGTTGCAGATGTTACAACTATACAAGGACTTGTTTTACCTTAATGACAAACTAACAGCAAGAAGTTGCTTTTTTTTCCTCCTGTCAACTTGGCATCTGATTTAATCATCATCATGACAACTTCTACAATCTAAACCTCAGATACACATCGACTGTCAGCAAAGAGAGAGAAATAAATAGGCTTACCTTCTCTTCGCATTTCCTGTGACAGGCATACTTGCAAACTAAAATAAAAGCAAAGGTAATATATGAGTAGAAGAGCAGATGGATCTTTTTTTTTTTTTCCTGTAGATCAATCTTTTACTGGAAACACAGCCAATCATAGATCTTCATATAAAACAGTATTTACATAATACAAAAAAGACCCCACAACCTCCTTTCAGGTATTTATAGAGAGAAATAAGGTCTTCCTTAGCCTCCTCCTCTACTTCGGACTAAACAATCCCAGCTCCATCAGTTGCTTTTCATAAGACTTGTGCTCCAGATCCCTCACCAGCTTCACTGCCCTTCTTTGGATATGCTCCAGGACCTCAATGTATTTCTTACAGTAAGGGGCCCAAACTGAATACAGTACTCAAAGTGCAGCCTCACCAGCATAGTGTAAAGGGGCAATCACAGGTCCCGCTCACAACAGCACTTCTGACATAAGCCAGGATGCCATAGGCCTTCTTGGCCACCTGAGCACACTGCTGGCTCATGTTCAGATGGCTGCTGACAAACATCACCAGATTCCATTCCTCCAACACAGCTTTCCAGCCACTCTGTGCTAAGCCTGTGGCACTGCATAAGGTTGGTGTGACCAAAGTGCAGGACTAGATACTTGGTCCTGTAAAACTTTATAAAACTGACCTCAGCCCATTCATCCAGCCTAACCAGATCCTTCTGTACAGCCTTCCTATCCTCAGATAAGCAAATCAACACCTTCTCCCAACTTGGTGCAATCTGCAAACTTCCTGATGGTGCACCCAACCCCTTCATCCACGTCATTAATAAAGATATTAAACAGAGCTAGTCCCAATACTGACTCCAGATTAAACTCCATTTGCTACCATTATCTGATCCTGGCCATCCAGACAGTGTTTTGCCCAGCAAAGAGCATACGTGTGCAAGTCACAAGTTGCCAGTTTCCCCAGGAAAATACTGGGGGAAACAGAGTCAAAGGCTTTGCTAAAGTCCAGGTTGACTACATTCACAGCCTTTCCCTCACCCACCAGGTGAATCACCATGTCATGGAAGGAGGTCAAGGTTGGTCAAGAAGGACCTACTTTCCATGAACCTATGCTTGCTAGGCCTGATCCCCTGGCTGTCTAGAAGATGCAGCATGATCACATTTAAGATGATCTGCAATGTCTAGGTCTGGCTCCTCAGGAGGGTGATGACCTTGGAGGGAGACTATGCCTTCCCTGTCTACCTCAACTGTGAAAACTGCTGTGCCATATCGTACCGCCATGCCACACCTTGTTTACTTGTCCTGGCCACTCTGCCCCACAGGGGTTCCCCGTGTGTTCAAGAGCATTACGATGCTGCACCTAGCCCCACCCACCCCTCACCAGCCCGCCCTCTGCCCCAACAGCTGTGGGATTCTGCCTGCTCTGGGCAGCCCTCTCCACACCCTGACAACTCCTTCATTTCAGGACCCCCCTCACACACCATGATCCTCCACTCTGCTGCACAGCACACCCACACTGGAGCCGTTTGCCTCAGAACATTTGTGCGTTCTATTTCCCTACGATAACGTACGTCTGGTTAAACCTCATGGGCTGATGATCTTGTTATCTATCTTTACAACTGCACATACACCAGAAGCATTATCAGCTAAATAACACAGATATTAAGTTCAAATTGTTCACAACGAGCCCAGTGAATCTTAGTGATATCTGCAAAAGCAGAGACCTAAGAAAAACAGGGTGACTTACAGCTCACAAGCAACTATGTCTCATCAGAGCTTAATTTCTTATTGTGAAAAAAGTTCACACATTGCTGCTAAATTATCTCAAATAGATTAATACTTTCTCTTCATTTCCTGCTGATAAACTAGCAGGAAAGGCTGAATCACTGAATTTAGAACACAGCATTCAAGTAGCTAGATGATGAATGATATGATGCCCAATATCTAGAATCTGACAGACAGGTTTCAAGAGTATATGCACTTCTTTCCTTATTCCAAAAAGCTGTTGGATTTTTATTTTTTTTTTCCCCCATGCACTGTTTTTCCTTTGGGTAATACTGTAAATTTAAATGCATTCTAAATTCAGGTAAAATTTACTTATTCAATCCCCAGGATCAGAAAGCAGGAAACCCCCACAGAGGTTTACATGGAAGATTAGCTGTATCTAACCTTAGACCACTAAGGCTGAAATACACTCCCAATGCTCTACCAAGAGTTATATTCCACAGCCTGATTCACCAGAAAAGATGCAACTATCAAGACATGAGCTCAGCTCCAGAACAAACCGCACTAACTGCTTAATGAAAATCCTTCATGCTCCAGTGACTTCTCAGGTTAATAAGCCCTAGAGATTGACCTACTTTCTTAAGCAGTCTTGTACATACTATGTTGGTTTAGTTTTTCAGCACATGTTAGAAGCAAAGAACTCTTTCCTAGCATATAACAGGATGAACATTCTTTTCCATTAAAATTTTCAGTGTTTGTACAAGTACACTGCTCTAACATTAAGTAATTGATAACACGTTTCTTTAAAAGCTATTACCCTTAAAGCATGTGATGGATGACTTTAAATTAATGAGGAAAAACATTTTCTCGCATGACTGTACGAAGCATGCCTAAATTTATAAGTGATTTCATGCACAGAAACAGCAGGTTAGGAGAACATGTATTCCTCACCAGTATAATTTATTGTGAGACTGTAAAAGGCTAACACTGTTGTCCAAAAGATCGATTTGTTTACGCTGGGTGGTCTTCCACAAAGCTAGAATACTCTCTGATTTTTGTCACGTCTTTTAAATCCATTTTCTAACAACCTTGACCACTTCCCTGATACAGCCTCTGGCCTACAACTGGTCAGTTAAAGCTAAGGCTGATCTCCCTACCCGCAGGCTAGCTGGACATGCTCATTAACTACGCTTTTTCAGGATACTCCTATCTTCAAAGAAATTTAGTCATCACATACAGCAATTAATAGTTCCTCTACTCAGTCAATTCAGCAACTTCAAGGATGATCTTTACATAACAGTACGTATTTGCTATATCCAAGGAAACACAAAGATATGAACAAAGGTTAGTTCTCACTGACAACAACAGATGCCCTAGAAAAACATGCATATGTACTTATTTGTTTCTCCCATAGCCTACTTATAGACCTGCTGTACAGCAGGGAAACAAACAAATAAGAAGAGACAAGTAATACAGCACTTAAAGTCTGCAGATTTTAGAAGACAATCACAAAAAGTAAAGAACAAAGTAGTATATCCATCCAGAAGCCCAGCCATTACAGAAAAGATTTGTGCATCTTCTTTATTGATGCTTATGCCTAGATTTCTGGGGTGGTACGATGAAATACAGAACAAAAATAAATACAAAATGTCAAAACGAAATTAAAAAAAAGACAGCTCGCGTGATTCTGCTACTGGCTCATGTAAAAACAAATCATGAATGTCGTCAGCAGTAAATTAAGTTCTTATTAAAAATGTAGATAATAAATGCAGCTTATCCTGTTTCCACATACAGCAAAAAGCCAAGGTTTGCCTGCTCTTATATAACATAACATTACCATATTTGGTGGGAAGAAACCAGAGAGGTCAGATGTGAGTTTACTCGAAATCACAACTGCAGGACTCATTAGTAACAAGGAAATACAACACAGAAACTCCATGCATTAGTAAAAGAAGAAAAAAAAACGAAGCATTGCTTATCTCTATGAGAATCAAAGGAAACAAACAGAGGGAGTAAGTTAAATATAAATCAGGTTGAGCTCCTTGACCAAAGTAATTCCATAATTGCTTCTTCTCCCCAAGTACTTAACTTGGTAACATTTTGAGGGTAGAAATTTGATACATTCAAAGAGACAGCTTCACTCTTCTTCAGCATCCAGAAATACCCTGTTCATACCTCAATCCAGAAATTCACGGATTGTACTGACTTCAGCTACTGCCTTTTCTTCTTCACTGTCTAATAATGCTAATGATCATTATAAAACTGGATAAAACAGACACTCTGAAATGAGATCACTGATCGTCCAAACACTGGGAGCTAACAAAATATTCCTTTGTGCTCAGGAGCAAAAAAAAAGGTTCTCTCCCTTCCCTCCTCTGTGAATGTCAAAGCATTAGTTCCATTAGTTCCAATGCTCCTAACGGGCATTCTGGATACATCCTGAGAACAGGAATTGATCCACAAACAAGTGAAACAAGCACCAATTCCCTTCTCCTGACGGGTCTGAATTTTGCTAGTAAATCCCTGCCAAGGGCAAGAAAACTTAACACTCCTAAGCTCATTCTGACAGATTGTTCTGTGCATCTACCAGAAGCTCAAGACTCACATATGCAAATCACTCCAAAAGTAACACACAATCACAGAATGCGAGGGATCAGAAGGGACCCTGAAAGATCATCTATTCCAATCCCTCTGCTGGAGCAGGAACACCAACTTACTTCCACAGAAACTACAATGTTACAATGAGCACAATCACGCTATTTGATAGAGCACATTCTCAGCTACGAAACTGTTTTTTGAACACAGTCACCACCATTAGCTGTGTTTTTCACCAGAGATGTAAAAGAGCTTTGCTACTGAAAATGTGAATGACCATCCAGAACATGGCTTCTACACTGCTGCTGCCACTGCTGAAACACACACCTACTGCATGTATTAACATTTAACCTTCCAGCAAGCATCAATGGCAACAGCTGCCATTTTTTACACATGGAGGAACTCCACAACACACCTTTAGTTCATATGCACCATTCTGTCACACTGCCCCCTCTTCTGACATCTGTCCCACAACTACAAAATGCAATGGAATATTTGCAGGAAGGTTCAACTTCTACTGTCATACCACCAACATCCACCTCTGAGTCATGAGTCAACAATAATAAAACAGGAGGCAGAGAAGTCCTCATAGATGTCTCAGTGAGGCACAGCAAGCTTTACCTCTTCTACACAGAAGGGACAACTGTATCAAACCCACAGAATATTTCACTGGAGAGAATAAATAACAAACACTAGAATAGAATCTCTTCACTAGCAGTAATCACTGGGCCACATCACAAAACTGTGTCTTCCTACAATGATGAGAAACTGCTTGATAAACATTGTGTCAGCAGAGCACCTTACTGGCAAAGACACTTATATACAGTGATTATACATAAAGTCTCTGTGTGTATATAACTGTATATATATACACACACCTATAGATTTGTGTGTATGTGAATGTATGTACACAAACACATACCAGAAGTGGAAGTTATGTTCTTAATAAACATACAACTGCTTGCTTAAAACCAAGTAAAATTTAGAAAGCTGTTAACATATAACATTGCTTGGGAATTAACATCCAATGGGAAGAAAGCATACCTTGTATCACTAACCAGCAGCTAATTATCAACCTCTAGATGATAATTCCTACCAACACCTTTATTGCTAGTATTGCAGAATCTTTAGAACAATCTTTAAGAATGTTTTTTTTCAACTACAGACAGAAGTTACAACTACTTTTAAACTACATTTTCCTTCTGTTTTCTGATGGTTGTCCTATTTCCTATATTCTCTCTGTTTTTTCTGGAATGGAAAAAAATATATATGCAAACAAAGCATTGTAATCACAAGAACTTTAAAGAAAGTGAGGAATTAAGAGAACACCATGAACCAGGTGAAGAGAAAGCATGCAGGCATACAGAGAAAAAGTCAATGACTGAGGGCTATGCTTTGAGAATCAAAACTCTCCGAGGACCTAAGCACAGAAAACAGTACAATGAACCACTGCTGTCATCTTTTTACAATAAAGCTCATACGGTTTTATACATGTAGCTGTTAACATCACAGACAATGAAAGAAGCCTTCAACACAAACTAATTAAAGACTTGCCCACAGAGAACAATCAATATTCTTGACATTTCTCAGAACTCATCTTACAACAGCTAATGCACAACTATCTATTCTGCATGGATGGCAGCACCCCCTCAGCCCACGGTGACTCAACCTAAATATTTATGTTATTTCCAGAGAAATGAATTACCTCAAAGATAAGACTTCCATAGAGACTGAATTACTTTTCAGTATGTCAGCTGTCACCTCTAAATTGGAGAGAGAAGGATCTCAAAGCAGTATTACTTACTCACTGAATAAAGAATTGGTTGGATGGTCACAGCCAGAAGGTTGTAGTCAACTTTTCTATATCCAGATAGAGACCAATCATAGAATTATTAAGGTTGAAAAGACCACCAAGATCATCTGGATTAACTATCAACACATACCTATAACCATGTTGTTCAGTGTGACATCTACCCTTTTCTGGAAAATCACCATGTATGGTGGCTCTACTACCTCCCTGGGCAGCCTGTTCCAATACCCAACCACTCTTTCTGAAAATAAACTTTTCCTAATATCCAGCCTGAACCACCCATGGTGTATTTGGAAAAAGAGCCCAAACCCCATCTTGCAACAACCTCCATTGAAGTGATAATAAGGTCTTCCCTGAGTCTCCCCTTCTCTGAAGAAACAATCCCAGTTTCCTCAGCCTCCCCTGGTAAGACTCGTATTTCAGACCCTTTACCAGCTTTGTTGCCCTTCTCTGAACATGCTCCATGATCTCAATGCCTTTCTTGTAGTAAAGGGCCCAAAACTGAACAGAGAACTCAAGGTATGACCGCATGAGCATCACGTAGAGGGGGATGATCACCTCCCTAGTCCTAGTGACTACACTATTGCTGTATACAAGACAGGATGCCACCAGCCTTCTTGGCCATCTGGCACACTGCTGGCTCACGTACAGCTGACTATCAGTTACTATTCCCAGATCCTTTTCTTCCACAGTTTGCCAGTCACTCTGCCTGAAGCCTGTAGTGATGCACAGAATTCCTGCAACTGAAATGCAGGACTCAGCAACTCAGTCTTCTTTAAGCTCAAACAACTGGATCCCAGTTCTGTGTTTGGTTTGGAAGAAAATATGCCAAGTAAGAAACGAAATCAGGATGTTCTGACAAACGTATAGAGAGGCTACCACAATCAGAACGCAATTCTTCTCCTGACAGAGCCCAGTACAGAAAGACATCTGCAACTAAAATGTTTCACATGACAGAGAGAGCTGTGCAGCACATTAAAACATGTGTCTAACAAGGCTTTAACAATACTAACACTAATTATTAGAGAGAGCCTCAGTAAACATACTGTCCTGCTGACCTATTTGTACTAGCTCTGCAGCAATCTGAAGAGAGTGAAAAATTAAAAGAAATGATTAATTGAATCATAAAAAAAATAAGGTTGCACATTGAAGGGAGAAAGAGTCCCACAGCTGGAAATAATGGGCTTTAGTTACAAAAAGAAACACTTCTGTTTTTATGAGTCACATGCTAAAGATGTCGCTAGACTAATAAGCCACACAGTACAGTAGCAAGAAATGCTTTTCTACTTCTTATACCCTACATTATCTTGTAGTGGGTCAGGTCTTTGTGGGTCTTCTGCTGTCATTTTTGTTTTACATATTCAGGCAATGACTGTCTCTTCATCTGAAAGTCCTAGCACTCCATGATAGACTGTAAGCATGGAATTTTTAAAAGATTCAGCTTTTTTTTTTTACTTGACATGACTATACAGTAAACAGTGTTGTAAATGAACTCCTGCAGATGAAACATTCCACTCACAGACAAAAGCAGTGGAAAATCTTTAGTAAGAAAAAAGTAGTTTGGCACAGTTACTGCAATAGTTTGCCTGTTCTTCTTTACTCCCACATTCTTCCTAGTTTCCAGGAACACTTTAACCATTTTGTTTCCTAATGATTTTGCTGCACAATATATGTTTGTCATTTTAACTGCCTCCTGCAAACCCCAAGGTGTTGCAGGATTTATTTCTTCATTTCTGGAGTTTCGTTTGTTTTCTTGATGCTGGTTCTGTTCCATTCCCATTTATACTGTTAAAATTGCAGAATGTTAGCAGTGTGAAAATGTTTACTTTTTTTTTTAATTAAATACAGCAACTATTTAGTCACATTTTTTAAGCTACACACGGCAAATTGGGTACAAAATGATTAAAACTTAATCCAGTCTGGAACTGAAGGCTGGTTTTAGACTTCCTTCATCCGACTTAAAAAGATCTGATGTTGCAATACTTCATCCAGAAATGCATTTCAACAAGACTACGGCTCACTGTTGCCAGTAGCCCACATGAAACAAAGGGGGAAGGACAAAAGACAAAAGCTAGACTGCCTAGTTGTTTTTTTTCTTCTTGCAGCTAACAACAGTACAAGCAGTACTGTGAGGTCTAGAAAGTTTGCAGGCTCATCATGAATTAAGGACTTACACTAAAAGAAAGGATCAGACTAACGCTGGTTTAAAATGGATGACTTTCAGATTAAAAACAACCTCTCTGAAAAACTGTTCATTATACAGATGAGACCTAATGGGTGTTCATGTTTTGATTCACAGCAATTTTTAAATCTCTTACATAGTAAGAGAGTCCCAAAGATCTTCAAGGAAAGAAACCATCATCAGCTATAAAGATCATAAACATGATATTTAAGTTGTTGGTATCTACTTCAAGTGTTTGGATTGTTTTTAATTTTAAAAATGACAAAAAGAAACAGGGGCTGCATAAAAATGAGCTAACTCCCCTTCCAGTTATCTACAGGGCTCAGATTATCAATGTACTGAAATGCAGTTACGTCTTGAGCCCAGCTTACTTTATGGAACTTTCTTCAGTTATCTAACTCATGCCTTCACTATATGCTATATTCTCAAATGTGGTCTAATATCTATGATGCAGCTTGGTCGCTACAATCATTAAACATTACACTATGTTTCCCCTTAATTTTTTTTTCCTATTTAATTTTCTAAGGGAGTAGGAACTCACCTTAAGTTAACATACGTAAAGTTCTGTCAAATGCCCACACACTTCTCAGGGTCACAGGAACAGCACACCAATTTTAAAATGCTGTGATTTAGCAGGTGGCTAAACATGACAGCTTTTTGCTCATTCCTCCCCCCTTCCCAGTGGAATGGTGGAGAGAATCAGGGGGAAAAAAAAGAAAACAAGTAAAACATGTGGGTTGACAAGATAGAGAAAAGGATAATTGTTTATACATATATATATGAATACGTTAACAAGTGATGCACAAGCAATTGCTTACTACCCCACAACTAATATCTAGCCAGCCCCCAGCAGCAGCAGAGAAAGAGATAAAGAGAGAGATGAACTCTCATCCTCTTCAAAACTCCTTCTGCTTGATATCATATGGTATGGAATATCCCTTTCATCACATTAAGTCAGCTGTCCTAATCATGCTTCCACCCAGTTCCTTGGGCCTTCGCTGTGAATGGCTTTGTCTCCATACACAGACGGTGGTGAGGCAGTGGAACAGGTTGCCCAAGGAGGCTGTGGATGCCCCATCCCTGGAGGCATTCAAGGCCAGGCTGGACATGGCTCTGGGCAGCTGGTTGGTGACTCTGCACATAGCAGGGGGTTAGAAATAGATGAGCATTGTGACCCTTTTCAACCCAGGCCATTCTAGGATTCTAAACAACATTTCTTAGCTGCAACTACAAAAATCCGTGTGTCATCAACATTTATTTTTCTCCTAGAACCAAAATACACCATGATGCCAGACACTCACACAAAAACAATTATATTCGAGCTGAAACTAAGACACACAGACTCTCTCAGCTCACCAAAGTGCAGTGTTTTAGCAGTGATGCTTATGTATATCCTTCTTTAGGAACTAAAATTCTACAATCAGTTCTACCAGGACCACCTCAAAATATATTTCCTGAACCACTGTGTTCATGGCTAGGTTACATTAATAGAAAGATACCCAAGATCATCTAAAGAAATATTATCTTCAGTTCAAAGTCTGGATTAAGGATCATTTGTATTGCATGTGAGTCTCAATGCCAGCATTTAAACGTTAATTTAATCATTACCTGGACAGGAGGGGTGATTCATCAAACAGAAGTGTGACAAGTGTTTCAATTCATCATTATTTCACTTATCAGTGACTTAAGCTATAAAATACTACTCCATTATTGACAACTACTCCTATTTCCCAAACATGTTACCAACTTTCTAATTTCACAGGAAAGGCCTGGGAAGATTCAGAGTATCTAAAAACCTCTTAAATCTTGCTCTACACTAACACTGGGTTACAACATAATAAAGCTGGGACAAGCTATAATTCAAACAAGCAGAGGAAAGTTAAATAAAAATAAAAAAAACATTTCTGCGTTGATCAAATATAACAGCAATACAATAAAGATTAAAAAAATGAAATTCACATGGAAAATACATAAGTTGCGCAGTTACAAAAGTTTCTTGATGCTTTTTAAACCATTTAGCCTAGATTACAGATATTTCATATTTTACTTCATTTGCAAGCAAGCTGTTGTAATACTGCCCAGAAGTCTGCAATTACGCAAATATACACAACCAGGTTGTTCATCTGCTCAGCCCTGCGCCAAACTGAGTTGTAATGCAGAGAAATTATCAACTCTAGCTCAAAAGCCTTCAAGTCTGAGGTTCTACTGAGGAGACACAAGTAATCATACGGTCCTCAGTTAAATGAAGCATGTGCAGGTATCACAGACATCAACTGCGAGATAATCATTCCCCATAACGAGTAGTTACAGCTAAACTGTTTGATGCAGCTATGTTTCCCAGGCAGGGAGGAAATGAGCAGCTCACTCATTTTCAGATCTTCCATTTTTACTTCTGTTTAGGTCGAGCTAATGAAATATGAAATCGCTGTTACCAAGTATGCTTTTCTGAGGTGGGACAAAGTATCTAACAGTATGCTAACATATTCATTCAAGCATACCTGACAGTTAACCATTCATTCTTCACAAAATTTTTAGAACTGGACACCAAAGGACACATTTTGCAAGACTGAGCTAAACACCTGCAAGAACAACAGCTGCTACATACTAATGAAGCTCATTTAGCTGTTACAGTATTGAATTACAGCCACCTTCTTGCAACTCATCTCTAGACAGACAAAATGCTATGAACTGACCAACCTAGAACCTTTCCCTTTCCCTCATTTCTCTCCACATTTCTTTATTCTAGCCAATAAATTACTACAAGTTCCGGCAGGAACCTGCATTCAATACAAACAGCTATCGTTTTCTCAGGACAAATTACTAAGAAGCAAGGCTTTCTCGTTAATACACAAAGGAACTTCAGCTGTTCTCAACTACAGGCTTTTCTTCTCCCTCTCTCCCTCCCTGTGTCAACTTGCTCACTCATATACAACATTAGGGAGAATTTACCAGAAGCAGAAGAATTGGGATTTGGCTCTGTAACAGTTAGTTTATTTTTCTTCATATTTAAATTAACCGCACACGGTTTCATTTCAAGCACTCCAGTGCTGGCAAAGGAACAGACAACTTACAGTTCTATCTTTTCCAAAACTCTGCTTTACAAAGCCCACATTGTAAGTTAAAATAAAAATGGATTCCTACCAAACTGAAACTACTAGTAGTCATAGCTCCACTCTGTGCAGCTCTTTCTTTTTTTTCCATCACTCACAATTAAGTACCATGTAACTAAAATCTACCAACACTAAATAAGGATGGCAAGTCTGCTGCATATTTGCAACAGAAAAAAAAAAAAGAGAAACAGAGGGAAAAAAAAGGCCTAGTGTAGTGGTTGGCAACCCTGCCCACAGCAGGAGGGTTGAAACTAGATGACCTTTGAGGTCCTTTTCAACCCAAGCCTTCCTATGAACGATTCTATGAGAAGGATAGGAAGGGTGAAACACTACATACTACCAAGGGTTCCTTTCGTATATTGCACCTATAAAACCTGTAAAAAGTTATCCCACAAAGACCTTAATATGGAATTGTCACAATCATCAATCCAGCCATTCAAGGAATGTTTTCAAAGGATCTCAGTAGAAATGCTTGTAGAATTTTAGGTTTTGCTTATTTTTAAATCTCAAGCAGGGTTACAGAGAACAGGCAGCACAGGACCACATCAAATATCTCCAGGGAGACACTCCACAATCCTGACAACCTGAGCCAGTGCTACATCATCTCTACAAGAACAGTAACAACAAAAGTGCTTCCTGATGTTGCTATGAAAGAGGTCCAGCAGAGCAGAACTGGTAGGTCAATACACTAACACAGTGCCATGGTTTCATGATTTTTGTTATCAGTATTCCACACTGTGTAGTGCACTGGGAGTTAAAGAGTTGATGCTCCAGTTCCGTGAACTGACTGTAGCTCAAGATCTACATGTCTCAGAAGAGAACAACAGCATATCCCAGAGTGCTGTTTACTGCTCTCTTCCATTTTCCATTAGAGGAAAAAATAAAGCTGTTTGCAGGTCACAATGCACCCCTTTTCCCTTTCTGCTCATCTCTATAGCATATGTGCTCCCCGGCCATCCTGCCTTCAACATTAGAAGTGCACAAAAACTGAAGGCCCCTCTCGCATTTTTCTTATTAGCCTCAATTTCAACAGTATTCTAGTATACTGTGTTAACTTCTATCCCAATATCTTTTTTAGTAAATTAGCTTTCCTCCTCAGATCGTTCTCGCTGTTATGTTTTCAGGCACATCTCCCTACCCTCTACCTTTCCTCCCCTTCCCTCTTTCTTGGGGTGTGGGTCAGTGGGTCCCCCCCCGCCTCATTATCACAGAATGATGCCCAGGTTGAAAGGGACCTCAAGGATCATGGATCTCCCACCCCCCGCCACATGCAGGACCACCCATTTCCACATTTCATACTAGACCAGGCTGCCCAGGGCCCCGTCCAACCTGGCCTTGAACACCTCCAGGGACAGACAGGGCATCCACAGCCTCTCTGGGCAGCTGTTCCAGCACCTCACAACTCCCTCTGAGAAGAACTTCCCCCGACATCCTAATCTCCCTCCTTCCAACCTAAATCTTCCCTCCCTCAACGTAAAACCATTCCCCCTCATCCTGCAGTTATCAATCCTGTCAAAGAGTTGACTTCCCTCCTGTTCATAGGCTCCCTCTAGGTACTGGAAGTCTGCAGCCTTCTCCAGTCTGAACAAGCTCAGCTTCCTCAGCCTGTCTTCATAGAGGATGTGCTCCAGCCCTCTGATCATCTTTGTGGTCCTCCTCTAGTAACAGAACTGGGCCAAACCAGCCCATAAACCAGTAACACATAGTTTTAGTTTCTTAATTACAGTCTTGCAGCTCCGAGCTATAAGACTCAAATCCACAGCAACCTGGCCAAAACTTTTTCTATTCCCACTTCCAGAGGCCTTTTTCTGCAGGAATACCAGTACACTGTTTCTAACAATAAATCTCACCAAGAGGGTCTTGACAGAGTTCTACTAAGCAGGCATCATGGCTTTATGATTTTACTGCTGGTATCCCACATCATAACATCATGTAGCACACTGGGAGTTGAAAAGGAGTTAATGCTACAGTCCCACGGATTGTCAATAGTTATGGGTACCTGTCCCAGAAGAAAAGAACTACAGCTTCCAGAAGACTTCATTGTTCTATTTTTTTCATTTAAGGGAAAGATAAAACTGGTTGGGAGTCACAAGACTGCCCTTCTCCTTCTGCTCTTCTCTGCAGTGTGCACTCCCTGGCTGTGTCACCTTCACCACTGGAGAAAGGCCTTTGGTTTTTGGACAAAATCTCTCCCATTTTATCTGTTTTATTAGCTTCAACTCCAATTATAGTGGATTCTGTCGTGTTATCTCGCATTTCTCTATTATATTAAATAAAATAGTTTTCTCCCTTGGCTTGTAGCTGCTGGTTGTTTTGTTCATTTTTTTTGTTTGTTTGTTTTCACACCCATCTCTCTACCTTTTCCCTACACCCTCTCCCAAGATTGTGGGTTCCTCTGCCCTATTAGTCAAGGAACTAGGCCAGAACCGTGACAGCAGGCTTCTTTCTCACAATATTAGCAATTTCTACTCAGTTAAAAACAACTAAATCCTTAGAAATTTGGGACCAACCTCCAGAAAGGCAGAATAGATGTTTTAAAGACATGCATACATATAACTGTATATGATAACTGTAACACTGAACAAGTGAGGTTCATCCACACTGTTCACCCACGAATTCAGCAACACTTGTAGAAGGTAAATGGCGCATTCCTTCCACATTCAAATATCTTACCACCTTTCTATCCCTCAAAAGAATCATAAGGTGTTGGAAGTGTGTGGGGAGGGAAGGCACGTGGCAAGAGATCCATCTCAAATTTGTGCATGGTTCTAATATCACTAAGCAAAAAGATACTGTTTTTCCCACTACGCATCAGATAAAAAGATAAAACATTCTCTTACTAGGAGGTAAACCATGCATGCAGAAAGTAGATAGACTACTTTACTAACACACAGTTACAAGAGTTAAACATTAACCAGACTAAACCAGTACACTGGATTAAAGCCCCTTTATTTCAACAGCTTGCACAAATCACTTAGGAGTTTTCTCCAGATTTAACTTCTGCGTAAGGTCTGTCCCACAAGTATCCTATGGAGAAGAGGCAAGGCTGTTCAGTCCTACACAGAAAGGTGGAAGAGTGAAGAAGAACAGTAATAAGCAGAGAACAATGCCAGAAGCAGTTAAGTCTCTAGTCCCTGCATCCAGAATGAGTATCTCATCATCATTACAATGAGTGATTAGGCATGAAGACTAAGCATTAGACAGACTATAAAGCAGATACAAAAATGAAACAAATGACTGTTCTTGGGAATTTTAGCAAAGTAACGCACAGAAAAGCCTTCACGGCTCAGTGATTCAGTGTCACTTCCTCAGTCTGAGGCTGAATTCCATCTGCCAACCACTGAGCACACATTACTTGCATGTTCCTAAGAGGCACTGTCTTAGTCTGGAACTCATCCTAATAGCACAGTAATAAAAACACATCATTATACAAGTCCAACTGCCTATAGCAGCTCCTCCCCCACACTAAAACAAAACAAAAAACATAAACAAAAACAAGGCACAGTACTGTGTAAAGGAAGTAAAGTGAGGTAACATTTACATTCAGACCAGAAGGAAGTCTGGAGTCACTGATTCCTACAGATTTTGATATTGATATGAATTTTATTTTCTTTTAATTGCAAGAAATTAAACAGAGCACATCACACAATACTCACCTCTGCATGAAATGCCTTGGCTATCAATTGCTTGTTTGCAGAATCCACAAATTTTGGATTTCTTAAAGGATTTGTTTTTGAAAGTATGAGACTTCGATGCTGTTTCCCGGGGCTGGAAGAAAGGGAAATAATTGTCAGATCTTCTCTCAGTTTTTCAATTATGCTTTTAAACGTAACAGCAGCATGTCTGTCTCTGGTACTCCCTTTTTCACGTGAGTTTTCCACTCTTAAACAAGGGAAGTCATAAGAAACTTCTCATGCAAGGCATTTTACATCTTAATATCAGATTTCCCTACGACAGTCTTCTATAAAGAACTAGAGAATAATCTCCCCAGTACGAACAGCATTCTGACCTAAGGTCTCACCCGTATGAAAAGTTCCAGTGGTTCAGCTTATACAGGTTAAAAATTAGCTAAGTAATGCACTCAGTTATCATGGTAACCAATATAACTTGCCTTGCTGCAGCAGTTTAGTTTCCTTACTAAGTGAAAAGCACAAAGAGCAAACAGGCAAGTTTGGTTTTGACAGTTTACTACATTTAAAATCAATTTTGTTTTTTTTCCCCTTGCATAACAAAATACATCGAAGTTATTTCCTCCCCCCCCCCCCACTGTATGTCACAGTCTGAAATATATGTCACATAACTGAAATATATTAAAAAATAACAGTGAAATCTCTAAAGATGACAGAAAAGCAAAAAATGCTGTATCTCCTACGGCTTCTACATGGCTAATTATTATTATGGCTTTAAGTAACTACTGAAAGTCTGAAACAGAGTCCATATGTCCTCTGGAAGGGTATAACAACCTTCAGTTTCACTGGCAGACTTCTGGAAAAATAGCATTAATTGTGGAAGTGAAAGATAATTAATTTTTCTGGTTCCTTCCTTTCATTAAGTAGTATTCAGTAAATCAAAACAATTACAAAAAATAAGGCCATATTTCATGAAATGGGTTAGGCAAGTGCAAAAAAGGAACTTGTAAAGGCAGTAATGATAGGACAAAACAAATCCTGCCTTTCAACGTATCAGTCACATTTTACAAATTATTTCCTTATGAACATCAGAACCCCCAGACCCTTTCTGCAAAGCTGCTCTCCAGTCTCCCAACACTCAGTCCACATGCAGCTGCAGAACTGCACCATTCCAGCACTAGCTTCTGTTAGATTTCACATGGCCAGCCCCCTAATTTGTCCCTGCAAGGTCTTCCTACTCTCCAGAGTTAACAGCTACTCCTATTCAGTAGGATCTGCACTTCGTAGCCATTGCAGTCCTGCACTCAGACCATCCAGATCAAACTGAGGCCAGCAGAACCCCACTAGCAACTCACCACCAGCACAATATCACATTATTTACTATAACCTTCTGTAATACAATTACTATTCTAAGCTTCAGTACAAATGAGCTTGCATTCAATACTTCAATTGCACCAATTTTCAGAAACAAAGGTGTCCAAAAGCATAAAGCTGTCTCTCAGTATACATGCAGGCCAGATCACCATACTGCTGAGGTTTCGTTCATACACAGAATCACAGAAGGGCTGGGTTGGAAGGGACCTCAAGGATCATGGATCTCCAACCCCCCGCCACATGCAGGGCCACCAATCTCCACATTTAATACCAGCCCAGGCTGCCCAGGGCCCCATCCAACCTGGCTCTGAACACCTCTAGGGATGGGGCATCCACAGCCTCTCTGGGAAGCTGTTCAAGCACCTCACCACTCTCTCTGTAAAGAACTGCCCCCATGCTTTCCCATACGTGTTAAGGGAAAGATTCACTGCATGATGCAAGGAGGTTACCTGGGATTTCTTTGTGGCTTCGAGCAATATGGCCCTAGACAAAACGTTTAGTCATCTCTACACGTCCACATTGAAGCTGCTACACAGGTACAAGAAGTGTCTTAAAAATGATGTGTCACTGACCTCAGCTACTTCTACATGCTGTTTCAACAGGGCCCTACCTCAAGCTTCAGAGGAGCCCTTAAGAGCATAAACGGCAGCAATCAACTCTGAGCAAGCCATTTAAGTGTATCAATTTGCAGAACTTAATGAGGGAAACAGCAGAAGATCCCTTGTCAGTAGAAGTACTAGACAAAATATTGGACAAAAGTCTGAATTGCAGTTAGTGTCACATTAGACATTTCAATCACTAACCACAGAAGTCAAATTCCCTTACACCTCCCCATTTCTAAACTTGTTTGGATTTACATCATGCTACATCATATTAAATTGAAGGCTGTAGCCATAATTTACATCAAATTAACACTCACATAGCAAAAAAAATACTTAAAATCTGCCAGGTCTTTTTTTCATAGAATCACAGAAGCCTTAGAGTTGGAAGGGACCTCTGAAGGCCACCTAGTCCAATGCAATGAACAGGAACACTACAGCTAGACCAAGCTGCCCAGGGCCTTATCCAGCCTCACCTTGAAAGTCTCCATGGACAGGGCATCAACCACAACGCTCCGTAAACTGCTCCAATGCCTCACCACCCTCCGTGTAAGAAATTTCTTCTTTACATCTAACATAAATCTACCCTCCCTGAGCTTGAAGCCAGTTTCTCTTGTTCTATTGTCACAGACCTGCTAAAGAGTCTGTCCCCTTCTTTCCTGTAGCTCCCCTTTAGAGACCAAAAGGCCACCTCTCAGCCTTCTCCGAGGTGAGCAGCCTCAGGTCTCTCAGCCTGTCCTCATAGGAGAGGTGTTCCATCCTGTGGACCATTTTTGTGGCCCTTCAGTGGATGTGCTCCAACAGATCTACAACTCTCCTGCACTGAGGACTCCAAATCTGGATGCAGTACTCCAGGTGAGGCCTCACCAACACAGGATAGAGGTGCAAGATCATCTCCCTAAACCTGCTGGTCACACATCTTCTGATGCAGCCCAGGATATGGTTGGCTTTCCAAGCTATGAGGGCACACTGCTGGCTCATATCCAGCTTGCCATCCACCAGTACCCACAGGTCTCTTTTGACAGGGCTGCACCCAATCATTTCATCCCCCACTATGCACTGGTAATGGTGGCTGCCTCAACCCAGGTGCAAGATCTTGCATTGGGATTTGCTGAACCTTATAAGGTTCTCCTGGGCCCACTGCTCAAGCCTGTCTAGGTCCCTCTGGATGGCATCCCATCCTTCTGGTGTATCAACTACACCCCACAACTTGGTGCCATCAACAAACTTGCTGAGAGGGCACTCAACCCCACTGTCAGGGTCACTAATGCAGATATTAAAGAGTATTGGCCTCAGCTCCAGGTGGTGGCCCCAGGGGACACCACTCACCACTAATCTCCATCCAGACATTGAGCCATTGACCATCACTATCTGGACAAAGAACTGGGTGCAGGATTAAGCTCACTGAACAGTCCTCCTATCAATTCCATACCTTTCCAATTTGGAAAGAAACTGTGGGATACCCTGTCAAAGGCCTTACTGAAGTCCAGACAGATTACATCAGTAGCTCTTCCCTTGTCCATCAATGAGTAACATGGTTCTGGGTTTCTTTTCGTTTGAAAATACAGAAGATGTTATTGAAAAGAATGAAACAACCAGGTAAAAAACTGTCATTACATCCATACAATGCAACTTAGAAAGTTCAAACACTGTGCCCAAAGATCTGAGGGGTTCTCATCTTCACAGCCTCTTTCTACCTTAAGAATTAGCAATGCCATCATCTCCACTGGTATTCAAAGAGCTGCTGTGGCTTCTATGCTTTGCAGATAAGGATATATATGAAGAATCACAGAATGGCCAGGGTTGGAAGGGACATCAAGGATAAAGAACCTCCAACCCCCCTGCCACATGCAGGCCTAACCACTCTCCACACTTCATACCAGCCCAGGCTGCCCAGGGCCCCATCCAGTCTGGCCTTGAACACTTCCAGGGATGGATAGGGCATCCACAACCTCTCTGGGAAGCCTATTCCAGCACTTCACCGCTCTCTCTGAGAAGAATTTCCTCTGATATCCAACCTCAATCTTCCCTCCCTTAACTTAAAACCACTTCCCCTCATCCTGCAGTTATTTACCCTTTCAATGAGTTGATTCCCCTCCTGTTTGGAGGCTCCTTTTAGGTACTGAAAGGCTGCAATGAGCTCACCCCTCAGCCTTCTCTTCTCCAGGCTGAACAAGCCCTGCTCCCTCAGCCTGTCTTCATAGGGGAGGTGCTCCAGTCCCCTGATCATCTTTGTGGCCCTCCTCTGGACCCTCTCCAACAGCTCTCTGTCTTTTTTGTACTGGGGACTCCACACTTGGACAAAGTACTCCAGACGGGGTCTCACAAGAGCGGAGTAGAGGGGGACAATCACTGCCCTCTCCCTGCTGGCCACCCCTCTTCTGGTTCGTGGCTTTCATGTTCAGTTTTTCATCCACCAAGACCCCCAGGTCCTTCTCCACAGGGCTGCTCTCAAGGACGGCTCCTTCCAGTCTGTATGGATGCCTGGGATTCATCCGGCCCAAGTGCAAAACTCTGCACTTTGCTGTGTTGAACTTCATTAGGTTCACCCAGGCCCACCTTTCTAGCCTCTCGAGGTCCCTCTGAATGGCATCCCTTTCTTCCACCGTGTCGACCACACCACGCAGCTTGGTGTCATCAGCAAACTTGCTGAGGGAGCACTCGATTCCATCATTGATGTCTTTGATAAAGATGTTAAAGAGCACTGGTCTCAAGACAGACCCCTGGGGGACGCCACTCATTACCGGCCCCCACCTGGACACGGAGTCATCGATGACCACCCTCTGTCTGCAGCCTTTAACCAGTTTCTTATCCATCCAGTGGTCCACCCATCAAATCCACATCCTTCCAATTTGGAAATAAGGATGTGGTGGGGGACCGTGTCAAAGGCCTTGCTCAAGTCCAGGTAAATGACATCGGTCGCCTTTCAATACACGTATGTGATCTGTGTCTTTTAGATTTTATCTGCTCTTTTCCCTCCAGTATTCTACTTCTGATTAAAATTTAAAAGACATGTCTCCAGCTCTCTCCACAAAGGACAGCTTTACACTATTTACATTTTTTAACAGATTCACAGATGAACTTCCCAGAAAGTTTATTCTATATCTAGACAGACCCACCGCTCCTCACCTCCAACCTTCCCATTTTCCAGTTTCCAAACACTTGTTCTGGAATTGTACAAGACACCTGTCACAAGAACTCACTGTTCAGGTACTGATGTTTAGCATCAACATTATTTGATGTTTGTTTTATATGAAACGTACAATTACTTAGCTGACCAATTAATTTTACTCTTAGATGTTTGGAAAATATTCTGCAACACAGTCTAAGTGACTCAATTAAAAAATATATATGTATATATGGACTTTTTGTTTCTTACCATTTCACTACCAGTTCTCCAAGCAATTCAGCAAAGTAGTTCACCTAGGAGATTCAGTACTACAACTGTTTACATATGAACTCTGTGTAACGTACTGTGAGAACTACATGACCCACAGTTTCTTTGTTATTATCTGGTACAGTTTCTTCAGCTCTTCACTCAGATGCCAACAAAAGGGGAAAGAAAAAAAAACAACAAGAAAACCACCATGGGAGGGAACAAGCAATTACTCCTTTTTTCACAAAGCTCAAGGCTGGAATCTAAATTGGTTGTAATCACGTGGGGCAAAAACTGAAAGAAAACAGTGCACAGAACCACAAATTACAAACTGAGATTTTGCCCGCAGAGCAGAATGTAATTACAGCTGGTCACAACTGCTACCGCTATGAGATGTCTCTTTTTCAAAACAGAAACTCTCTCTGCTTACCACACAAGGAAATAGAGTATTTTTTGCTCTCTGCTCTCTATGGCATACAAAATAAAATGAAGACAAAAGTTCACTCCATGCTTACATCATCATAACAGAGAACACTGTTTCAAGATTTTTACAGTCATTCTCAGCTATGATAAATTTCAAACATCTCTTATCACTGCGCATTCTCATTATGTAACAACATGCCCATGATCATCAGAAAATTTCATAGCAGCAGATCTTATGAAGCTGTACGTAACATTTCTGGGACATTTGACATTTTAAGAAAAGAGAAAGGATTTAAACAGAAGACCCTCTTCATATTTCAATTAAGCCAGTAGCAACTAAAACACTTAAGGTACAGAATTTGCTATGGTATTCTTCTTTGCAAAACAGGCACAGCAAGTCCTCCTTGACGGAATCTTAACACTGGATTATTAATTATTACACCCTTGGAAGAGGCATTCACAATCTAATTTCCAAGCAGCACACTACATATCAGTAACCATACACAAAATACAAATGAAGAACAAAACAGACCAACATTTCAACAACTCCCAGCACATTTCCATCACACAGATTCTAATAGTGTGAATGATGGTTAATATTTTGTTTATTACATGTAATAGCACAAAATCAAACACCTCAAACAATCTTCAAGAAAAGTACATACTCTATCCCAGAAAAATATAAGACTTTTAGTTGGCTACTCACAACTTCTACAAAACTAGTTTCCTCCAAAGTCATCCAGGCAGCAAATGACACTTATGCAGAAATTCAGTTTCCAATACAAAAGATTTTATAAACGAAGCTGTAAATTTCAGATATTACTTCATAAGGAGGAAAAGAAGCATATTTTTTGTTTGTATATTATTTCTCTACCTCCAAAACCTCTAATTATCTATGTAATTACACAAGATGGGAGAAAAACAAAAATAAGGCCCCATAAACTTCCCCTATGTCAGATCATACTGTCAAATTTTACACGGCCTAAAAGCCCTCTCAGCTCAGCAAGCAATTATATAAAGCAAAGATTTGTTTTTATTATTCACTTCCTGCTGATGGTCAAAGAGAACACACACAAACAGCTACTTATACTATTATCACTACCACTTACTACTATTAGTTAGGTTAAGAGAGACAGCAAAGATAACAGTATTTTTTCAGCACTGTATTTATACTGTTTTATTTATATTTATTATATTTATTTATACTAAGTATTTCATTACAAAAGAAAGACAAGCAGTCCAAGCTAGAAGAGACTCATTTGACTTCAGATTACTTTGACAAAGGGAGTCAACATACAGTGTAAGCCAGCCCAACCCACACTCCTCCTGCACTCCTGCTGTACCACAGACATTAGAAGGTCCATCTCTGCCCATTTATTCATTCTCAGTCCATGAACAGACTTTGCTAAGCAGCTTGAGCATAAAGCAATGCGGGGTGCTGGTGACAGTAGACTGACAATGAGCTGGTGATACGCCATGGGAGCCAAGAGGGCAAACTGCATTTTGGAGTACACTCAACACAGCACTGCCAGGTGGTTAAAGGCAATGGCTCTCACACTGTATTTAGCATTGCTGCAGCCTAACCTTGAACACTGTGTGAACACTGCGCAGTTCTGGGCTCCACGATGCAAAGAGGATATTAAGGTGTTTGAAGCATCACCAGAGAAGAACAACTAAACTGTAAAAAGACAGAGCGTGTCTTGTGAAGAGGGGGTTGAGGACACTTGGGCTGTCTAGGCTAGAGAAAAGGAGGCTGAGAACCAATTTCATTGTTCTCTACAACTTTCTGAGGAGGGAAGGCAGAGAAGGAGGTGCTCTCTGCTCTCCGGTAACCAAAGACAGGGCACAAAGGAATGGCACAAAAAAGAGGCTCAGACTGGACATAAGGGAAAACTTAGTTATCAAGAGGGTGATAAAACACAGTAACAGATTTCCCTAGTGAAGTGGTTCGCATCCCATACCTGTGACTGGTCACTTGAACCTACAGTTAGCCTGAACTGGTCAAGAAATGGGACCTGATGGTCTTTGGAGGTCCGTTTGCTATTCTAAGAGCTTGTACTATTGAACCATTCTAAGAGTTTCAAGAGTCCCTACTCTGGACATGCTGGAGCATGGCAGGGATCTTCTACAAAGAAAAGCTGACGGATCTGATCTTATTCAGCCTGGAGAAGGCTCCAGGAAGACCACCCTGCAGCCTTCAAGTACTTAAAGGGAGCTCATATAAAAAAAAGAAAAGGGAGGCCAATTTGCTACACAGACAGATACTGACAGGATAAAGGGAAATGGTTTTGAACTAGAAGAGGTTTAAACTAAATATTAGGAAGAAATGCTTTACTCAGAGGGTGGTGAGACTCTGGAATAAGTTGACCAGAGAAACTGCAGATGGCTCATAGCTGCAGCCATTTAAGGCCAGGGGGGATGGGGCCAACTTGATCTAGTAGCTAGCAACCTTCCCACAGCAAGGGAATTGGAAATGGATAATCTTTAAGGTCCCTTCCAACTCAAGCCATTCTATGATTACAATTCACTACTTTTGTCAAACTTGGAACATGTTGGTTCTTTCTGTCCCCACACTTCTATGGCAAATCCCTGCTAGTTCTAACAAGGGACAATTTCTTGTGCTTTAGGATTGCTATTCTGCTTTAAACTTACCTACCGCGTTTATGTTTTTGTAAAGCCTTGATTACGTTCCTCATAAACTTCCTGTTTCTCAAATTGAAGAGTCCCAATCCTCCCAGACCCCTGACCAAAATCAGCTGTAATATCCCCTCAAACATTTTAGCCACCACTTTCCATTCATCATCTCTTCTTCTACCGTTCATTTGAGGAAGTAGGGATCAAATTTATATTATTTCAAAGTTTCAAATCAGCAATTAAAGGAAAAAAGGGGGGGAAAAATAGGTTTGCTCCACAGTTTGTTCAACTCTTGTACAGCACATGTATCTAGATCTTGATTCCCATTCTCCTAATGGCAGCTGTCAGAAAAAAAAAACACTGGTCATGTATAGAGCTCTGTACACAAAGCTTTGCACATTAGCTCTTCACTTGAAACTCCAAACAGACACAGATTAGCATAAGATATGATAAAGAAGCAGTAGCATAAAACTAGTTTGCCACGGGGTTCTGGAATAAGGGATGGCAGCCTTAACAGCTATATCAAGGGATGCGCAGTGATCTGTCACTAAACAGAACAGCAACTCACTGCTCTAACAAGAGACAAAACCTATGCCCCAGAGAATTAACTATAATTCTTCCAAACAGCTTATATTTATATTTGTCATTTGTATATATTTACAGATTTATAAACTACACTAGTACCAGAATGAGGATCCTACCCAAGACAGCTCTTCATTCCTATTACCCCTTCTTACTTCATCACCACCCACCCTGTACAGGGAAATTCATCTCCACTGGTTACAAGCACCCCACTCCAAATTTTAAATTCTCAAGATAAAAATCACATCAGATACTTCAGCTTTCTTTGAAAGATGCTTTCCATTAAAAAAAAAAAGCAGAAGTAACACAGAGTAAAATGCTTAGGCAAAACTACCGAGTAAATCTCTCTTCTTACTAGCTACTTCAAACTTGAAACACAACATACAAAAATGTTTTCAAGTTTGCCTTCTTCCCAGGTGGCTTCAAATTGTTTCCCATATGATTTCTATGAGATTGCAGTCTAGTAGACAATAGGGTCTATAGCAGAAGGGAGCAGGGGCCTCTCCATTCACTCTTCATATATATATATATATATATATATATATATATATATATATAAAAAACACAACAGCAGCTCTCACATTTTTCCATGTCAACACTTCTTCATATATTAGATTCAGCGCTTTTCTTTCTCCAGCACATACAAATCTGTGTTTGTGGAAAACCAATTAGAAGAAAGATGGAAAATCCATTAAGACCATAATTATTCCAGACTCCAGAAAACTTTTCATTTTCATCCTTGTCTCCTCGGCAAACCAACGCTTTGTTCTGTGTGGGTGTATACATAAATAGGAAACTCCTGAAAGCAACAACAGACTGTGTATCATGAAAGCTCAGTAGCTTTCTTTTTTTGTGACAACTCTGAGGCTACAGCAGTGAATATGTAGAGGTTTCAACCTTTCTTTATATGAAAGCAAAGAAAGATATCTGAAAACTAGATTCACTTCTTGAAATAACAGGGGGGAAAAATGCACTATTCTTGGATGTACCTGGATGACCTTCGAGTTCACATAAGAGTAGCACTGAGGAACATTAACAGGAGTAGAAATTCAAACAACAAAGCATCTACTCTTCTTTTACGTTATCTTCTTTAATAGAAGATCTAATCAAATCTCTTCTCACTGCAGATACATAGTTGCAAGTACATAAAAACAAGCACAAAACTACATGCTTCTACATACATTCACTCCATCTCAATAATCCTTCACCTGTTAACAAAAGCAGCAAACACACACAAAGGTCTCCCACGCCACAGACTGATGCATTCTCACCAAGTGCAAGAGGCGAGATGAAAAATAAACACCCCTTGCTAACATTATTTCTATGCTTCCTGGTGTACCTGCGTTATCTTGTCAACACCGTCTATGGGATCAAGTTGATGAAAAGTGATCTACCCATAGATGTAGATTTTGTCTTTATTTCATTCTGATAATAATATATCATACCTCTCAGTGTTTATCAGGTGGTAACAGTATACTAAATTATAAGATCTCCACCATATTACCTTATTGGTATTAATCACAGACAATATTGTACAGAGCCCATGCTCACCTAAACCCTTACAAGCAAGTCAAAAGGAATTTTAAGGAAGCAAAGGCACATACTAGGTAGCTTTGTATTCTTACCGAATAACATGAACTCTAATCACCGCATCCAGAGTCAAACAATCAATGCAAAACAACCAACAAAATTCTCTGGTTCAAACTGTCATCCATGTACAAGACCTCTACAATGCAAAGCTACTTAAAAAAAGATTAATGGAGAAACTGAGGTAGGCCTGACAGCAACAGGTACATCACTGAATATAACAAACACCAAAGTAAGGCTCCTGCTCTGATCTTTACACTGCTTCCATCTCTTACTGATAAGGTTGAGCATCCTTCCCACTCTGGTACAGGTATCAGTATTACAGTAATCTGGTTTTTCAAGCTTCAGCAGGGAAACAACAGTAGGTATATCTAGCATGCACACAAAAAAAAGCAACACTTAGCCAGTACTTTCTCTTTCTCCATGGATATATCAGATTCAAGATTGGCCTTTATTTGAAAGAGGATCTCACAGCAAATGTGATAAATTACATACTGCAGCACGTGTGTGTGAATATTTGGCTTCCAGTTCTGAGAACAGTAGATAAGTTCTACAGCAAAATATACCATTTTGCTGTCACCTCTTCTCAACAATTAGCACAGAGCACTACTAACCAGCAGTTCTACATTATCCTTTCCAGACAGGAAAAGATCTGATGCTACTGATCTGAGCAGCTTCATCTCACCCATCACGGGAATGAACAAGGATAGCGTACAATCACTTGAGTATGAGAATCACAGTGAGCTACAAGTTCTCAAACTCTTAAGGAAACAGAAATCAAATACAATAAACATTTATAAAACTATTATATATCACTTACTCTGTAGTTTATTAATTGCTCACTCACAAGTATTAACAAATAGTTAAACTCTCATGTTGAGAAGAACTACTATATCAAACAATGGTTACCTATTTCATATCTGTTCCCTCTTTTTAGCTCAAAATAACTACTTACTCCAAATTTCCAAATAACTCACAGTCATTTCCCTGGTACTGAGATTAAGAAGAAAATATCAACTGATAGCACAAAACAGCCCAGGTTAGAAGGGACCTGAAACATCACCACACCAGACATTCCGTGTGGGAATGGAGCCTAGACAAGATTATCCAGCACCCTCACCACTTGCACCCTGAAAACACCCAGTGATGGGTGTGGGTCAGCCTGTTAAGTTTTTGGTCTAATGTAACCCTCTCACTCTCCTTTAAAGAAAATGTACAATTACTAAGTTTCCCACAAACATAAAGCCTTTATGATCATAAACGTCAAAATACACACTGATCTCCACAGCAAGAGTATACTCCCAAAAAGGGAACACAAGAAAGAACCAGCCCATGCTACATTTCCAGCAAAATATTTATAACCCCTTACTTTACCATTTAAAATATCCTGATGTCTCCAAACATACAGAGAAGCCTACTGCCTATATGCCCATTTCATTTACTTTCACTACATACAAAGCTTCAAGGACATAAGCCTGCTTATGTGCTGAGAGTCTGCAACTCTCAGCAGCAGCAAAGCCACAAGGAATCCACACATATGATTAAGTTTTTCCAATTAAAAACATTATCGCAGAAATATCAGCATATAAATTATGGGTTGAAGTGCTCAGAAATGAACATACATACCTTGGTTTGTCCACATGACAACTCAAACAAACTGTTGTCAGCCTGATTTAAACAAAGGGTTGCTTTAATTAGTGAAATATTACTAACTGACAGGGCAAATTCCAAAAATACTTGACTACAATTAGATATCGCCCCGTAACGCAATGGGAAGCACAACAACGATAGCAGAGCTGCAAGATACCGGGCTGCAGTGAGAGAGAATCTGCTCAAACACAACAGCAGTGGGCACAGAAATAAAGAAAAGAAGTTGTTTACCTTTGGAAGGGCTCAGGTAGGGACGGATCTCCAGCAAGAAATGCCCTCGCCTGCACTGCCAACCCCTGTATGAGGTGTGGGAAGGGGTGGATCCTGGCTCCACCCTTCCAGTCACTCAGGCACATCGCACACACCTGAGCCCCCCTGGGTTGGCCCTGCCTTCCTACCAGGTGCCCAATCACTGTTTCAGCTTTGACTTTCATTTACATTATACCCCCTATCCCCAGCATTATAACAGCTTTTAAATAGCAATTAACCTCTACAGGGCTACATGGGCATGCTCTAAGCATATTCATTTACCTTTTGTTCACCAAGCAACACTTAAACCATATTTCCCAAAGCATCTGAGCAAGCTTCCCAATGAAAAGCTGCCTTTATAACAGATCTCAGTCCTACTGTTTCAGATCCCAGCCCGACTGGCTAGGCTCTGGTCTAGTTCTGCACCCAGTCTAGCACAGTGAGGCCATGGCAGAGGGTGGGGGGAGGAGACAGGCAAATGAAAGCAAACAGAACAACTGTTCCAATCGGTTTTTATTTCAGGCAAAGTTCAACTCACAGATTATTACTATACTGCACTGTCTGCAGTTTCTACCTTCCTCTAGCTCTGACTGATTTTTCATCTTTTCACTTTCTAGAAACTTTTCAGTCCAATGTGGTCAAAGAAACTGAACAACAGGAGGTCTGACAGCAAATCAGCAGGCCAGAGCCACTGTGTGCCAGCCCTTCACCTGTCCCTTCACAGACCTTTATTCATACTCATATGGTATACAGCCACCACGTTGTATTTATGCACGATAGATACCTGAATTGCGGAGACCAAGATCACTTCTGTCTAATCCTCTGCTAGCAGAACAGGTAACAAAACACCAGTGCTAGAGCAGATACTTTTGAACAAGGCAATGTTGTCATTGTGCAAACAACAAAAAAAGACTTGTGGTTTTTCTTGGAAAAAAATGACTGAAAATCTTAAAGGCTACACCAAACAAACCAAACTTTGTGGTTTAGTAATCTGAGCTACTGTACTCCAGACACTGACGTATAACAAGTGAATCTCTTCCCTGCAAAACACATACATATACACAAAATAAAAACTGTATAAAACCTGTAGAACAAATATAGATGCCCTTCTGTTCTTAATACTCACATGTGCTGAACATATATGACAATCAAATCCTAATCTCAGTTCATGGAGGTATATATTTTGGGAATCTATTACATAAAATAAGAACTTCCATATCCTTATTCAATAACAGTTAAATACAGTTAAGTCCTTATAAAGAGCCAGAGCAAATTCTTAAATCTCATGCAAAATGTCAAGAAATCTCATATAGTTTGAAGGCATCTTAATGGAAATACAGACGTATAAGTGTCTGTTTCTTAAACAATCACAGATAAAGTAAGTTTTACAGCCACGCTTGCCACCTACATTTTTCTTACATTCTTGCCATCTTGTCTGGAACTCCAGCTCAGCAGACAGAAATGTCTTCCTGGAGGCAAGAATGAACAAACTCTCCCCAATTACAGAGCCACGTGTGGGCTATGAGCAATTTTCCAAATGTAAAAGGAAAGGAGAGAATCTGCTACATATATGAACAAGCTAAAACAAGTCAATCTGCAGATGGAATGGATCAAAGTGTCTATTTGAGTCACCTCAAAATTAATCCCCTGCAAGAATGTCCTCCTCCCCCCACAACAACAGCCTTCCTTTAGTCCCTCTTAGAGGGAAAAGTCAAGCTCAAAGATTCATCCAGGTCTTTTAGATGAATACCATGTTCCACAGAATATATCCATCCTCTTTTCTCCTAAAAAGATTATATTCTTCCCCCCTCTCTCAGGCATGCCATGTAGACAGCCATGATACAATTTTATTCTCATGATCCACCACACACAATATTGTGTTTTATCAAAGAAGTTCACAGAAAGAGGCTTCACTGCGGGTTCAGCTTAGGAATGGTATCTGTATTACACAGATATAAACGTTGTCTTAAAAATGGTATAACAAAGGTAATACTGATCATCAATAAATCAGATGCTTTGAAGTGAGATTGCTTGGAAGCTGGAAAAAGTGAACGTGATAAGTTAAAAAAAATTAGGAGAAGGAAATAAAATCATTATGAGAGGTAGTTCTCAAGATATCATCAGCATCAGGTTGCAACCAACGGACTGTATTGTAAACAAAATCACATCACTGATATCAAAATCTTCTACACCTTCCTCTTAAGCCCGCTGAAAACTCAAACTGTTCTCATTTGGGAGGATACTTGAAAAAGAAATCTTTGTTCTGCTGAACTGTGGATGAGAAAGTCACATTCTCCTATGAAAGCCTTAAGAAGCTCAACGTTAGTATAAGTAGTCCAATTCCTTTTTTGTAGAAGCATTAGAATTCCCTTTTTTAAATTAAAAAAAAAAAAAAAAACCTTTGCAGTGCAGGCGATAGAGTGCTGAGACAGATTGCTCAGAGAAGTTTTGGAGTCTCCACCCTTGGAGATAACCAAAAGCTGTCTGGACATGGTCCTGGGCAACTTGCCCTGTGTGGTTCTGCTTGAGCAGGAGATCAGACCAGGTGGCCTCCAGAGGTCCCTTCTCACCTCAGTCTTTCTCGGATTCTGCGGAACAGAAAACCTACTAGCCGATGAGGTTGCAAAGAATTATAACAGAGAGCAGCCCTGAGGGTAAGGATTGGGGAGTGTTGATTGATGAGAGGTTCAACATGAGGCAGCAACGTATGCTTGCAGCCCAGAAAGTCAACCATATCCTGGATTGCATCAAAAAAAGTGTGACCAGCAGGCTGAAGGAGGTGATTCTGCCCCTCTGCTCTTCTGAGACCCCACCTGGAGCACTGCGTCCAGTTTTGGGGCCCCCAACACAAGAAGGACATGGAGCTGTTGGAGCAGGTCCAGAAGAGGCCATGAAGATGATCAGAGGGCTGGAGCACCTCCCCTATGAGGAAAGACAAACAGAGCTGGGACTCTTCAGCCTGGAGAAGACAAGGCTCTAAGGAGAGCTCATAGCAGCCCTCCAGCACCTGAAGGGGTCTACAAGAAAGCTGGGGAGGTACTTTCTATAGGGGCATGTAGCAACAGGATAAGGGGAAATGGTTTTAAATTGGAAGAGGGTAGATTCATACTAGATATTAAGAAGAAATTCTTTACTGTGAACGTGGTAAGACTCTGGGATAGGTTGCCCAGAGAGGTTGTGGTGCCCCCTTCCTGGAAGCATTCAAGGCCAGGTTGGATGGGACTTTGTGCAACCTGGTCTAGAGGGAGGTGTGTCTGCCTGTAGCAGGGGGGTTGGAAATAGTCTTAAAGGTCCCTTCCAACCCAAACCATGCTGTGATTCTATGATTCTAGTACCACCAATTCCTACACTGGAGTACTGGCTAGATAAAGGAAGCAGCACTACTGGATGCTTGCAAGCAAAATCTGCCCAGCCCTGTTTAACTGAAGAGCGTATAATTTGGCAAATTGTCATTTAGCAAATGATGTGGCTTCACCCATAGGCAAAATCAGTTGCTCCAACAACTCATGTAACACCACAAGCTGTGCCAGGCAACACCAGCAGTGACTGGGAACAGGAACTTCAATCACAAATTCCACCTGTCAGACCCATCCATGAGATTTGAATTTCTCTCGTTTCATTACTGTTCATAAATTTGGCACTCACTCCCTTGCAGAGACCATACAGAAATTTAAATGAAAGGGAAAGAAACAATTTTAGCAACTATTCCTCTGTTTCAAAGAAGCATCCTGGCCACTAACTCTAAACAATCCTTTTCATTAAGCCAGAAATAAAGAAAAAGCATAAAGAATACAATTCTCCTTATACTGTGAAACCACACAAAAGGATTAAACTCCATAGAAAGTTCAACTCCATTCAAGCCCATCTTAATCACTCCCTTTGGTAAACTGTCCAGGCATAAATGAGTTATGCATTTACTTTATCTAGGTCACTGACGAGCAATCAAAAATGAACTGATTTATACACTCTATCAGAGTCTCAATTACTCGCGAATAACTTCAAAACAGTTATAAACATCAGAGTAAGCCATACACAACTAAACAGAATGAGCAGTGAAACTTCCAGCTGTTGTCAAGAGCTGTATTTCATTTATTAGCACTAAGATGACAAAGTTTCCTTAGAGGTAGCAGACGGACTTCTAACTACTCAAGTAACACACTCATTACAGTTAGAGAAGGCAGAAAACAACAACTCTGTGGCAACAGGCATTATATAATGCAGAACCATAGGACATGTGAATATAAAATGATTTATGGAACTGGTATACAAAAAGAAAAGTTTCCCCAGTAAAGAAGAAAGCAGAAGTACTGAGTTAACTGAGGCAACAACACAGAGTTTCTGGATCTTGGAAATAGGGAGAGTTCCTGACCTCACTACAGACTTCTGGCTTAATATAAACAAATGGCTCAGTTTTTTTCCCCATGCAGCTGCATAGCAATTCTAAAATGCAGATACTTTTTTTTTTTTTGCGCAAGATGGGGACAACGCAAAGCTAAGTAACTCTCAGAGGTAACACACACTGTCCAAATACTAAAGAAATATATAATGTAACAAACAAGATGTTTCACATATTAGCGCATTAATTTGCTTGAAACAACAGCCGTCATTCAGTTTCACAGCATTTATAAAAGAAAGTTAGCAATAACTGAAGATGTAGTCAGGATTTGTTTCTGAAGTCACACCGTTACTATTGTGGGGCTTGTTTTTTTAATAACACTGCCGTGTATAAAAAAAACTTAAGGTTTTGGTTTCTCGTTTTTGTCCCCCTTCCAGTGAGCTGCTATACTTCTCTTTCCCCACTAGAAAGTTTCAGTCATTTTGCTGGAAACAAATTCATAGACATTTTTCATTAACGAATATCTCACTGCCATGGCATGAATAACCAGCAGAATATGTAAACTCTTTAGGTTTATTCAGTTGCAAATAACGGAGTACAAATGCATCATGAAATACTTCATCTGATAAACAGTCAGCCAATTAACATATTATGCTTAAGAGCACCTTGCTCTTGAAGTCAGACTCCATGTCTGTATGCGTGAAGTTCTTCAGTCACTGACACACACATCAGGTTTATTCAGTAAGTGATACTGTCCCCAATCACTACATTTCTTTATTCAAATCATTGATCCAGTTATGCCAGAAGGTCACATACCAGCTACATCACACTGAAGTTACAGCACATCAACATGAAAGATAACGCTTTTTCTCTAGGCAACTGCACAGGAATCCAAGAAATTCTGAAAACAGTAATTCAGAAAGACTTACACTTGAACTTAAACTCCCTAATCTATTAGTGCACACAGTACATTCCATGGCCATGGTAAATGAACAAAACCAACGCCAAATTTTATGTCAGTAAGAAATCATCAATAGAGCCAGCTCACCGCTTTTCCTGAGAGCTGTCAGGATTGTTAATGACTCCTATGAGAACCTTGTTTTGCTTTGCACATATGCTTCATTTCTCTCACCACTTGAAGTGGAACAGAGGGAAAAATTCTGCTTGCTTGAACAGACCTACTATTTTTAAAAGTTTCTCCCTCCTCTTCTTTACAAGTCTTTTGAGCACTTATTCACTAGGGAACAAATTCAAGCAAGTCTAGCAGTACTCAACAAGGGTAAGCCAAAGCAAATAGAGAAAACTCAAAAACTTTAGCACAGGTAATGTTTTCTCTACAAGCAAACAGCGAGAGAAGCATCCATCACCTTGAAAGACCTGATGAAAGAAGTTTTTCCAGGCTCTCCAGGAAGTGAAAGAAATTCACAATAGTCAGAATGGAAGCTGAATGCACAGAAACATGATTCAAAGCTCAGAAGTACTAACAGACTTCAGAGTTTGTAAAGAGAAGCCTGTTTCTCACTGGCAAGGGCCTGACTCAAGAGATAAGGCTCAGTTCTCAGCTCTCCCAAAATTCTAGGTTTAAAAGGTGCTGCAATTCCTGCTACTTTAGGTCTTGCCCTGTTAACAGAACCTCCCAGCCCCCTTAAGCAGAACAGAGAAACGACATACGTCACTGGGCTCACCTAGGCAGTCTTTTCCCTTCTTTCATAGGAGAAAGGCCTACCCACCTGCTTTAAGCACAAAATGCGCAATTCCATGCAGTTCTGTACTAACAGGAATCGCCACGCAAGCTACACCTGCAACCCTGAAGTTGCTCTGCAAAAGGCAGGAACTCATACTGCCTCCAAAAAGGCACAAAGTGAATCCCAGAGCTAAATACCAAGCTCTGTCACTGCACGTGAGTTTAAATTGTAAGCTATGTTAGCAGTGACAATACCTGAGTGAATGACACACACTGCGACAGCTGTCTGCTTTGCTTGAATTGCAAACCTCTGTGCCCCAAACATTACTCACCACATTCTTTAAAAGCAAAACAAAGCTCAATCAAAATATACTAAACTCAGCTTTACCATGACCACTGATAAATAGAATACTTAAAACCCACATAAATTCTTACTCCTCCAGGGAACAGTTTCATAATAAGCACATGGATAAGGTACTAACCAGCTCCACTGGTTGATCACACGGTGCTAATTTACTGAACTAGGAATGGCAAGACGCTTTCCCCTTCCCAAATGAGCAAAATCCACTGAAAAGCAACTCTCAAAAAGGCTTCTGATTACTTACCAGTTAATTCTGGCAAGGTAGCTCCTTTATCACACAACTGTTGCCCGCTTTCAAACCATTATCTTAAACTAGGCTATGAATCAATGTTTCACACCTCATTTTCCCCAAAACTGCTGTTCTGTACTTGCAGATTCCATGTCACAGCTGTCACACTTTCCCAATTAGTTTCCACATTTTCTTTCTCTGTGAAAAGCGTTCTATGTGCTGCAGGCCACGGAGCTGGGGTACCTCATGAACTACCCTTTGCTTATGAGGAAGAGTGAGCTTACTGATACTAAATATTTCCCTAATATACAAAAAGAACGTCAATTATCTCCCCAGGAAAGAATGAACATCTGCATTTCAAAATAAAGCAGTAAGCATAACCACAGGAAACAGCTGAAGCGTTACAATTTCATAGAAATAAAAGGTCAAAATGGCATTTTTCTTCAAAGCACCTTTGCACAGCAAAGAAAGGTATTTGCAGAAAAGACCATGCTACTAAAGACAAAGTGACTTTGGCATGCTACTCTTGCACCTCATGCAGGATGCAGTCCTACTTGGTTTCTGGCATAGACCCCTCTAGAGACTGATTTTTCTGAAGAGAACTACAAGTCTCAGGATTTATTTCATCAGCTCTAAAAGCAAAACCATTTTGCTACAGGAAAGCCACTGTTTGGAGAAAGCTCTGTGCTGAAAAAAAAAAAATTGCCACAAATGAAGCATATCCCATGAAGCATCAAAACAATAACAGTAATGCGTTCATTTTTTCAACAAAATTTTCAAGCCTCAAAGGAAAGAACCCCATGGAAGAAAATTAAAATTCCAGCTAGAATTAAATATATTTCTTCCCCTCTGCCATTGTAAAGCATCTTGGAAAGCACATGCAATTCAGTATGGATAGACAAACCTTCACATAAGTTTCAAGTCTACACATGTAAGTATGCTTTTCTATAGCTCAGGCAAAGGAGTGGCGGGATGGTTCCAAAATACTTCAAGTTACCACAGAATGTAAGAAAGAAAGAACACAGTAAAGGAATGCTGGTATCCATTAAAATATTACAGAACATGAACACTCCCCAAATAATGCAGAACAGCTGGATTAAAGCTGCAGCAAGGGCACTTCCAAGCATCTGCTGAAATAAAACATCTGCAAGATGACAAAAAGCACAGAACTTCTTTGAAAACCACTACAGAACTTTATTGTCAGCTCTTTCCAGAGATATCTAAAGAAAATGCATGTGACACTATTTACCATCAAAGTTTACTTATGGATGGAAGATGCATTGCTGAAATGAATAGATGCATTGCTCACATTTGAGAAACACTATTTTCCTTTCAAAAACCACAAGCAAAGAGCAAGAGCAGCTAAAATAAACTATGCATTTCAGACGCTTATAATCTTAGTTAAAAAAGAACCAAAAGCAGTATTTCCAGAGAGGAATATTAACAAATAGAATAATGGATTTCACACATAACACAGATGAATCTAAAAAACTTCTTAGTTAGAAACAATCTCTTACTTAAAACCTACACTTTTCTCAGGGAACTCAGTCTCACATATCCAGGTCTGTTGAAACTGTAAATGGAAATGCTAGATTTCCCAAAAGCTGCAGGAATAGGTTATGATTATTTTTTTTAATATCTTAAATCAAATCCATATTAATGAAAAAAGCTCTTAACAATTAAAATCGGGTTGCAGGCTGCATTTCTAAATCAAAATCAGATCCCTCCTTCATTAAACTCTGGAAAGAATATTTTGCAACCAAAATCAAGGCACCTAAAATTAAAAAAAAAAATCATCAACTAATTTGGTGAAAATACAATATTATCAATCTGGAAAATAAATTGTCTTAATTTCAGCTGGGACAGAATTAGTTTTTTTCAGTGTGTCTGGTATGATGCTATGTTTTGGTTCTAGGAGAAAAACAATCTTGATAGCACAACAACACTTATAGCTGCTGCCAAGCAATACTGTATAGACCTGAGACTGTTCACAGCAAAGGGCCCAAGGAGCTGGGAGGGAACATTACTAGGACAGCTGACTTAAAGTGGCCAAAGAGACATTCCATATCATAACACACCAAGCAGAAGTTCCAAAGGGGGCGGGAGGACACCTTGCTGTCTTCCGCTGCTAGGGGGCCAGCTGGGCATCAGTCAGAGGACATGGTGAGCAACCAATGAGTCCTACTGTTTTTTTCTCCCTCGTAGCACTGGGGATGAGAGGGAGTAAGCAAACAGCCCTGTGGTACTGAGCTAACGCTGTAGCAGTCTAGAAAGACTAAGATATTTAAGGTAAACAAACCCTGAACCAAATACTCAAGAAGTCATTCTCCCAGGTGCACAAGCACACTATACCCACAAAGATATTCTCTGCTCTAACAGAAACTATTTTCAGGATGCTGACTGCTAGGGATTGTAGCCCACTATAGGATGCTTCACCTATTCATCATTAAAGTTTGAGCAAATGAAAGTTCATTCCAACTGAAAACAAAAACATATGTTTATAGGTTGAAGTCATTACCGCTTGCTTTTTCAATGTATCCAAAAGCACAGACCTTTCAGTGAACTGAGAAGAAAACCCAGATGCCTTCAGCTCTACTCTTCTTGTTTGTTTCTAAGAAGATAGGTTGTTGGGAGATATCACCACCACCTCTGCCTTTCAGAGAATCAATGCAGAATGACAGATTAAATCATTTATAAATGCCAAGTTCTAGAAGGGCCTCCTGAAATGTAAACTTAATAGAATAATAATGTTCAGAGAGCAATCTTTCCCATTATCCAAAAATAAAAAAAAAAAGAATTAAAAAACCACAGACACATTCCCAAATGTATTCAACAACCCCTTGCTGCCATCCCCAAAGTTTGAATTGCGTCACTTCAGCCTAAAACTTCATCGCTCCTTAACTGCATCTTTTCTGACTCCAGGGCCACGTAACTTCCTCACTGGTCATTAGTACACAGCAAATCAATTTATTACCTTATGCCTCCAGCAATTCATCATCTCAGCTGTGGCAACCACACAGGTCTGTACCTCAGGGTAATTAAATAGTAACATAGGCAGGGACAGTAGGGAAGGAACAAAAGGTGAACATCTAGTCCCTCTGAAGCTAAGCTAAGCTAATATTGTATTAGTGGCACTACAATGGGAGCTGTAGGCTACGGAAATTCTGCTTTAACACACCAAGCATGCAACTATAAGCCTCCACAGACTCTCCCACATTGGCATAAAGATTGTTTAATTTATGATCTTAACCCAATCTCCTTGCTTTCTCATTTAGCAAACACAGCTAAAATGAATACAATGAAGTATACTCCTGTCAGTGTGCTATGGATGTTGCATGAAGCAGGGTAATATACTGCTCTATTCCCAAGTAGAAAATATCATCTTCCAGGGTGCTTTTCTGAAAGTTAGTTTTCATTCACAAGGCAGGCCTAACTTTAGGAACACTGGCCTGCTAAAACTGACAATTCCAGCATACCTGCTTCCCCCACCTCATACTCCTCTCCCTGGTAAAATAATTTGCTGCCAAACACCTGCAAATACATGCATGAAAATCACTACCCTCATGCAGGCCCGTGGTATAAAAAAACATTAACCAATTTCCAAGGTCTGAACTGGCTTTCAGGAGAGGATGAGAGCTCATTGTTCCCAGCCTCTTCTGTCACACACATTTTCCTTCACAGTCAGAGTCTGCATCAAGAGGTTTTCCAAAAGAAGGTTATTTAGGGACAGCTCAGGTATAGTTAATATACAAAGACCGCCATTCAGATTTGGTAACTTCCGCATGCTTCAGTCCTGTAACTGAGTCCTTTGAACAGGAGACCCAAGAGCAGATGAGACTTGGAGAGGTTCTTCCTTCCCTGGCATTTCCTCCATTGATGCCAGTCAGGCTTGGCCAGTCAACCCACCTTAGTGGGAAACAACATGCTTTGTTCCGCAGTGCTATTTCACTCAAGCAATTCATTTTAATTCTTACACTATCAGTGTGAGGTAAATAAGTACTTAACATCTGGACAAACGCTCCATTGCAAACTTCCCAACTCTACCTAATGACTCAAAATAAGCAATCATTAGCCATGCAGTACTTCAGATTGCACTTAATGGGTAAAAATGCAGCCAAAAGCTGTACTTGTAGCAAACATGCTGCAGAACATACACGGCCTTTTTCACAACAGAAAAATAAGATGACAAACAGCAAGGTGCAAACCATCTCAGTAGCTTTTTTCAGTTTCCCCCAACCCCCCCCCAAGAAAGAATTAATGCTTTAAGTCTTTGAGAAGTTTTGCAAAGCTGATGCATGAGGCACATTCAGCATTCATTGCTATGACATGAATTGCTCACTCTCAGGAGATAGTCAGTGGGGAATCAGGATCAGCATACAAATGAGTAACAACTTCTTCATTTCAGTGACAGCCAGAAAAAAACTTTACTAGAAATTCTCACTAGGAATAAAGCAGGACAGGAGGTCCTGCATTTCAACATCTAGCCAACCTTTTATTTCCTGCAGTACATTCAGTGACTTCTAAGTTGACTTTTCTTGCATTGCAAATGTTTCGCTGTGTTTGTTTTTCCTTCATTATATCTTTTCTTCAATTTTAACACTGCTTGCTATTTCGGTTTCCATCTGCGGTTTGGAGACACACAAGTAATTATACTAATAATGTTTTACTCAAATAGCCCTCACTGATGCAAAACAAAGTACTTCTTCATTCTCTAGCAGTTTGTCAATTTCAAGAAAAGCTGGACACAGAAGCGATGAAGAAAATCTTTATCCGCTTGTCACACCCAAAAATAATTACTACATTCTTTCAGTCTACCGCACTATTCAGAATCTCTGATACTGCATTTTCTTCTAGCCATAAAACTTCTGGTCAAAGAGAGATCATCTCCTAATACATTTAAGGATGCGCTCATAGCCACCCCACAAGCAGCACTACCACAGTCCCAGTTTATTTTTGTGCCCGGATAGAAATATTTTCTGCACAATGAGGAAACAAGAGCAAGACAGAGAAGCTGATGCCCGCAGTAATTATACCCCTGAAGCATCAAAGCTGTTTAGTAAAACAAAGTATGAACTGCAGACAGATATTTTGGATTAAGTCAGAAATTAGAAGGAAAAAAAAAAGCCTGATTAAACCATTTGTAGCTGCTGCCTGCACGTAGCTGCATATGCTTGTGGCATACGCATAAAAAACGGAATGTTTCAACTTAATGCGTGGAAGGCACTCCACAGTGCAGCACTGAGTCATTAGCACCTGTGCCACCTCCCGATTAAATGGCTGATTAAGCCTTCCAACAAACATCAGTTATCAGAAGTGATCAATTTAATTAGAATAAATCACAAAAAGTCTTCCGGCTACTTAAGACGAAAAGGCCACTACCTGCAGTACTTCAGAGGCTCTATTTTACTTCAGAGTCATCAAGAATCTTGTTTGTTTCAGAAAAAGCCCCATTTGGTCGCCCATACAATGACTGTAACTAACTCACTGCAGCAGTTCCTTTTAAAAATCAGCCCGCTTGAGACATCTGTATTCAGTCACCGTGTTCAGCAATACCCAGAAGTTTCCTCTCAAACCAACAGAAAAAAAGCAGACAAAGCCTCCTTCATACAGGTACAGCCTGTAATAATCTCCCACCTAACAGAAGGCAAACGCTGTATTTATAGATAATAACACAGGGTTTAGCTTGTTTTTTTAAGGCATATCATACAGAATGCTATGACCAGCTGATCACTGCAGGTTTGGGAACGTAAAAATGTATTGTGGCACAACACTTGACTGCTCAGAACAAGGCTGTTCTGATTCTGAAGATTCCGGAGTACGAACCATCGAGAGAGGCTCTGAAAGCTGCTTACAACACGAGCGGCCGGCAGCAGGCACAAGGATTCTGAACCTTGGGAAAAAAAATAAACTCCCCGCGGCAGTTACAGAATTCGTGCTTCCCCTGCTGTAACAGCTGGCGGCTTCAGGGAGCGACAGAAGAACACGGCGAACGGAGGGAAGTCGGCCGTCAGGAGCCACGCGAGTCAGCGCAGCCCGCCCAGCGCCGCCCGAGAAGCGGGCCCCGAACGGCTGCGGCTCGGCAGCTCACAACTCGCCCGGTTCTCCCGCCGCCAGGCTCCCCCGCGCCGAGGCCCATCGCGGCGACCGAGCGCCTCCGGGCCCGCTTCCGCCATCCCGCGGCGCCTCGCGGCTGCCTCCGCCCTCCCCGCCGGCCGAAGCCCCGGGCGCAGTCCCGCAAGGGCCGCCGCCCCTGACGCTCTCGCCCCCCCCGGCGCGGTACTCCCCTCCCCTCGACCCGGCTCCCGCCCGGCCCGCAGTAGCGCAGACGAGCAGGCCGCAGGACGGGCCCCGGCGAGCCCGCGAGCGAAGACCGCGCGGGAAGCGCCTCGCCCCCAGCCCGGCGGCGGCGCGGAGCCGCGCTGCGAGAGCCCGGCCGAACAATGCCCCGCGCCTCCTGCGCGGCGTTCTCAGCGCCCGACGAGCGCTCACCTCCCTCCCCCGGCTCCGCAGCGGGCCCCGAGCCGGCGCAGCCCCACGGCACGACCAACCCTCCTCCTCTTCCTCCTCCCCGCGCCGCACACAGTTGTTTTTTATCTCCTGCGGTCCCGCCCGCCGCGGAGAAACCGCCGCCGCCTCGCTCAGGGCTGAGGAGGCGTGGAGGAGGCGCGTCGCGCCGCTCCCAGCTCGGGGGCGGGGGGCGCGGGGCGCGGAGCAGCCAGGCTTACCTGATAGCGCTCTGCGTGCGACGAGAAACGCAGCTCCTTCCGCCCTACTGCGCACCGAGACCCCCTCTGGGGCCCGCGCTGTGGCGGGAGGCGGGGGGTCCTTGGGCCCTGCGAGGCTTTGCTGGCAGAGCCCGTGCTCCGAGCTGAAGCGTAAGGCCTAGAGTCGCGGTCCTTAGGACCTGAACGTCCACTTTCGTGATGCTGTTCGGTCGACCGTGGCTGCTGAAGGAAAGGAGGGAGCTTAGGGCTGTGGGCAGCCACGTGCAGTGCTGAAGCAGAAAACACGCAGGCTCTGGAGGGGTTAACAACCGTCCGAAGTGCTTCAGCGCAGCATCTCGGGTTCCAGGATGATCCTTAGCTTAGCTGCTGTCTAGTGCCACAGGTTCCTTACACACACGTTTGTGCAAGTACAGTTCTTAAAGCATTGACATGTACGCTGCTTAAACACCAAAACAAAAAACAAAAAAAACCCTCTTTCTTGAGGCAGTTCAAGAAAGATGAACTCCAGTTTTAATAGGATCCACCAATTGGCACCGTCCTTTACTTGCTGGATCACAGCTGCTACTGCTTGCACAATCTTAGATGCCACACAAAACAGCTAATGAGCAGAGTACTTACGAAATGCAAGTTCTTTGCACTTAAAATAAATACATAAATATTCATGGAAGCAATGTGGAACTTGATTAATAGGACAGATCATGCTATCAGCTGATAAATGTAGCCTCACCTGAGGAGTGTGTGCACATCATTAGGCAGAAAAGATTTGAACATCTTTTCTTTGGCTAGGACCTCGTGTAAACAAACGGTGGCCATCTTGACATCTTTCTAGTTTATTTTCTGCAGCTAAAGATCCAAAACCAAATTCATGGATATGAATCCCAAACAGGAACACATACCTTACATTGACAGAGGCAATGGTTTACAGCCTACAGTCCTAACAATAAGAATTTTCCTTTGGCTGCTTAGGCTATAATGTGGTGATTAACATTTGGAAATCTCTTGCTTTAGAGTAAGAAGCTCTCCTGGAGATGCCAGAACTGGGCTTCAAAGCACAAATCTTTGCCTGTTCTTTGCAGAGCATTACACTGTGGTAACAGACAAAGAGGTTATAATATTTGGAAGGCAATGGTATTCAAATACAGATACGTTATTTACTGAGGAACAGCAATATAACAAACACTAACCAGACAAAAGATAAAGTAGGTCCCAGACATGCGTACCATCTAATTTGGATAAAGCTATGTGATACTGAATTGAAAGCTTCAGAAATATTTAGTAGTCAGACATAATCAAAAGTCTTTGTTTATAATCACATCTTAAACTTCTTCTCTCCTTTTCTGACAAATAGAGGATGGGAACACATACTACAAATCTCTTAGATCATCTCACTCTTAAAACACAGTTTCTCCTAACTCTCACCATGTGCATCATCCTACACTACAGGTCACATGTAGAAATACGGCACACATATCCCTAAATAAAGCCAACTCTGAGAATGGGATCAGTCCCTTAATCAACAGTGTGTAAGTGCACAGAATCAGCACCTTTAAAGCCTCACAGGGGTTTTTAAAAAGCACCTTTAAAGCCTCAGAGTTTTTCTTTAAGTCCCACTTCATGGATTACCTCATCAAGTTGTTACCTGAAAATTTCAATGGTCATTAAAAAACAAACAGAAATTATTACCATGAGCTGCAAACTTTTAAGCAAAATGTTTAAAGCCTGGACTCCAAGGAATTCAAGAGCAGAAAGCAGAAATTCTTACATTAAAAAATATATAGATAGATAGATTTCTACTATCATGTGATTTAGCACTCTGACAGATGACCGTTAGATACTCGAATTTTGGAAACACTTAAAACAGATTAGTACATCTCCTTATTTATTACAAATAAATGGCAATAGCCAACGAAAAAAATATTGCTTTTGCATGCCACTTGGAACACTATGTGAATATTTAGGAAGTTAAATATGTGGGTTTGATGCAACAGCATTAGCTTAGCATAAATGCATGTTCTTTACATTTTGTAACTCACAAATACGCTTTGACAAATAGAATATTCTTGCATGTTTAAATCTTCAATTACCATTTCTACATTCTGCATTCCTCTCTTCCACCCTTTGCCAGTAATGGAGGAGAAAACAAAAGGCGAGGGGAAATCTGTGTCTATGTTTTAAGAGCTGAACCTGCACAAAGGGGTAGTCAGTGACTAAGTTAAACATTCATCTCAGATGCACACTGTTCAAATCAAGGAATCTACTGTGTGAAAGGAATTCCTAAACTCCTAATCAAAATAGGCTACTGTTGCACTTTAATAACACCAAAAACACTTTAAAAATTCCAAAGAATGGAATGACAGAAGTCTCTGTGTGACTCATACCTTTTACGTTCTGAGAGTCCTTTTACATTCTGAGGATCATTTGCCCCCGATCTTAAATGGTGTTTTATTCTTTATGGTATCTACAAAAGCAGACAAATTTGGGTAATGTTTCTGCTACCCAAATAAAGCTTTTAAATCAGAAGACAGAGAGACTGCTTATTTGATCATCGGTGAGCTGAAACTAATCATACAGCACTTGCCAGCAAACAAGAAGCTGGAGACCAAATGATGTACAAATCTACCTGTTGCTCCTACATTTAACTATTACAGCTCCAAATCAAAATAGTATTTTCTCATGTGTGTGATGTGATGATACCTGGATGATATATGCTATAATTTTTATGATTACTTGTAAGGCATACAGATGCACATCAAGTTAGTGTCAACATTACTGGATAGGTAGGAAGTTTACATTCAGTTCCTAAACCTCAGTACACTCTTCTAAAGCAGGTCACTTAATACAAATCTGTAATCTGACTTCAGTGTTGGAGATCATAAAATAATAGCTTATTTGGAGATTCTGTAATAGCTTTAAGCTATGCAACACAACAGTAGCATAAGAATTTACATTCCTTCATAAATGTCACTGCAGCAGCTCTGCATTCTGGCATGAACAATGACATCTAGACCCCAACATATGTTACAGGCTCACTATTCTTTGTGCAAAACTTACTTTGCTGCAGTACAATTTTACTCTTCTTCAGTAAGATCTCTTCTGTGGTAACAAATGCAGTAAGCTTTTACCTTTCAGCTTGAGTATTTTAGAATGGAAGGTTGTAAAATAAATACAGGCAGAAAAGTACTTTGTAGAAATAATAATATAAAGATCCCTCCAGAGAATATTCAATGACTTTCTTAAATCCAACATAGAGGAAAACAGTCAGTTCCCTCAGGAGAACAGAAAATTTGTGGCTTGTGGATTGTTCTGCAAATACAGAACTATGTAAAAGATAGTACCTCAGCGTACTGCCAAAATGTGCATTAGTTTCTTACATAAGCAGTTTACCAAGTTTTCTTTCAAGGGATACTTTTGTCTGCATCTGCAAGTCAGGCAATTCCTGGAATTCTGTTTTGAAGAAGATTGCTAGGAAGCTATCTGGCTTGGATGTTAGCTTAATCTTAAAAAAAAAAAAAAAGACAGAAACCAATTCAAATTTAGTCAGGAATTCAGGTCACAAAATTATTTCCATGAGCAAACAGTTAAAAAAAAAAACAAAAAAAAACTACAAATTAACATTGCTGATGTTTTCAACTGCAACATGAAAAAAAACAGAATTCTGCCATTAGCAGGCTTTACTGTTTTATTTCATATTTAATGAAACTTTACAGCTACACTGCTGTACAAGTAATATTCATCTCATTTGCTTCATGTTTACAGAACTACCCCTGCATATGTCAACTGTGGGCCCTAAGCTTCAGTTTCATAATTTTGCAAGCCACCAAACAGACTGACCTTATCTAACACCATATTAAACATTCGAGGAATCGACCCACAGGACCTGTTTTCCATCACCAACTTCCTGGTATGAAACACAATGTTTGTGGTAGTCAAGAAGATAATGTCAAATGTACTGACTGATCAGACACACCGGTGGTGTACTGCAGATGCAGCCACATGAAATAGCAATCTACTACATTAACCTTCTGAAACAGTCAATTGATACGATATCAAAAGAGGAATACAAAATCTCCTTAAACAATATGATTAATCCACTCCATATAGAGAGTGTGCTAAGGAGAATTTGTCATTTATCTGATTATCATTTGGTACTCTGGTTCCTTAGGAAGCACAGAAGAACAATCATCTTGCACCACATCTACAACATATTCTCCTTTTACTAATGTTCCACATTTTCCTAAAAAACAATTGTATTTTTGCAGCCTATCTGCTTGCAAGGCAGAAATAAGGGCACATCTGCTTTCCTCACTAAATGTTAATATAGGCATGCCAGGAGCACATGATTTTTAAGGCTGGTTCATTTTACATGCTACAGTGAGTAGCGTGTATGCAGTTATTCTTGTCATCCAGTAATTAATGATCTGTGATATGGTAAATATTTCCTGGTGCTTAATAGTATCTCATAAACTTTTTGCTATTCTTGATTCTCCTAGAACTGATCCTCTTTTTCATTTTTTCTTGTAAGCAACAAAAAGGCATTAAGATGAAACTACAATGAGAAATGCTACATTTCACAAGTTTAAAAGTGAAATCATGAAGGCACTAATGCACTGCATGGCAGATACTGTGTGTGACCTATGCAAGCACTACTACATCCCAGAAAAAAGTTCCAGATCAAGAAGATGCTTTCAACTCAAGCCTAGTGGCAGTGTATGAGGTAGGCCAAGCTGTACTCGATACAATTGAAAGGAAAAAGAACGAAGTGAAAAATAATACAGTTGCTATTCCTGGAACTCAGTCAGTTCCTCTCATGGGACCTAGTCAGAAGTTTTGCACGCAGGGATCAGTTGCACAATCCTTCAAAACTTGTGATGGGAGGCAATGAAGAGTCAAATGCCATGTATCATATCCTCAGTGGGATATGGAATGGAAATTTAGTGTAGAACATATAAAATTTGTTGCAAGTGGCTACAAAAGGTTCAAGAAGACAGAGAACTGACATGTCTTCACAGGCCTTATCAAGCTTCAGTGCATCACTCCTTGTGTACTTTTAGCACTGGTGACTGCCTTTTCTATGGCAGCTTCAAAGTGATGTATTCCTCTTCTGCAATCTCTTCCCTCCACACTGCAAAATAGGACCCAGCCCAGAAAAATATACAAGGGACTTTATATTGGGAATCACCCACATGGTCTGTCTATACACTCTACACCCTGACTGTTCACCTGGTCCAGCAACTACACACCTCACTGTGCACATATACAAGGGCTGCTTTGAAAGTAACACCTCATTTTTATTACATTAGCCCATGGCATCTGTAATGGAAATGCTAAGTCATGGCTTGAAACAGTGATTGAGCACCTGCTAGTATGGCAGGGCTAACCCAGGGCAGTTCAGGTGCATATAAAGCACCTGAGTGACTGAAAGGGGGTAGAGCTAGGATTTGTTCCTTGCTGGAACCTATTTAAGGGTTGGTGGTGAAAGCAATGGTCTCTCCTTAGAGATCCTTGCTGTGTCTGAGACTTTCTGAAGGTAAGCAGTTTCTTTCCTGGTTTTCTGTGCCTGCTGCTGTGTTTGAGCAAATTCTCACTCACTGCTGCCCGGGATCTTGCTAATCTGCTGTTATTGTTGTGCTTTTTATTGCATTACAGCATCAGAGGTGGATGCTGGTGGTATGGTAGTAAAGGTTGAACCTTGTCAATGATATTCTGTTAGATTTGGTTGCCATGTGACAGATGACAACAGAAGGGCAGTCTGATAAAGTGGCATCTGACATGGAAATACATACTGAAACAAAAGGGCGTCACTGAATTCCTTCCATGTGGAAAAAACTGTGTCCATTAATATTCATCAACATCAGCTGAATGCTTATGGAAACCAAGCAGTAGATATTAGCACAGGGAGGCAGGTGGGTTTCAGGACTTACTCCATAATAGCAGCTGTGCAGCAGCTACACTGGTACAGGCTTGTACAAGTGCAGCATGCAGGTTCTTGTTTATTGCTAGTCAAAATTCATAGCTAATGTTGGTGACTGTATTGAAAAGTAATGGCTTGTAGCTGAGAACTTGCTCTGTCAAAGTGTTGCTGTGCTCTCTGTGCATATGGTAGTTTTCACCAAAATAAATAGGAGACATCAGTTTCAGAGTAACCTACCTATGTTCTCAGCTCCCCGTGTCCAAGCAACTCTGACCTCCTCAGAGTTTCCCAACTAACCTCTTGAAGACCTTTTCAGTGCTTCACAGCACTTCTCACTGGTACTGTGTAGTCATACTGCCTTTTGTACTCTTGCTTCTGCCTGGTATAGCCAGTGATTCTGTGCCACGTCCATGACAAACAATTTTCCTGGCTGTCTGAGTATGTTTTCTTGTGTTGTTGTTTTTTGTTTTTTGTTTTTTTTTTTTTAGCTAACAGCACTGAGTCAGAATCCACTTAACATGTTATGTGCCTCTCAACATTACAATATATATATATACAGTACAGTAATGCTTGGACAAGATCAAGCTGCACCCCAGTGTCCTGGGGGCACAAGTGAATTGAATGGGGACCCAGGCAGCCTTCTCTGTTTTGACAGGTTTTGGCTTCCAAGATCATGGAAGATACTTCAGTGAATATAAATTATTGGGGTGAGATGGAGTCCACCTATGCAGGAAACGGAAGAAGAATCTTCACTAGCAGATTGGCTGACTTAGTATATTGTGACTTAAACTAATGAACCCGGGAGGTGAGGCCCTGAATTGTAACAAACATACACTCATGAGCAACAGGGTGGAAGAGACTAGTGGGGAATGTGCCCAAACCTTTCTAAAATATTCTGTCAAAGATGAGGCAGTCAAAGGGCAAAATGAAGTGCCTCTATACAAATGCATGGAGCATGAGTAACAACAAACACAAAGAAATGGTAGTCACTAACTGAAGAACCATGACTTGTTTGCTATTGTGGAAACATAGTGGGGTAGATAACTTGACTGGGCTGCTACATTTCAATGGCTATAAACTGTTCAGAGGTGACAGGTATGGAAGGAAAGGTGATCTAAGTTGCAGCTTGTGACAGCCTTCCAATTTGTTTAGATAATAGGAAGAGTCTGTGTCTTTCTATTGAATAGATAGAGACTCTCCCAGACTTTGTACTTGAATAGGCAAGAAAGTTTCCACCAGTCTTCGTATGGAATATGTACATACCTCTGGGAAGACCTCTGAGTGTATATAAGTTGAGGTGCTTTTGTGCAAGGTACACGTGACGGGAGGAGAGTATCCCCCATGCTGCCAGGGCTGATATTAAAGAATGTCTACTTTTTATCACTCCAACTTGAGTCTTAGAGAATTTCTTGATCTACTGCTTTATGGTAACAATTTGTCAGCCTAGATGGGATGGAGCTCTTCAGCCTGAGCAGTTCATAGGATCACAGAAGCTCATCAGGCACTGAGGTATTCTTGGAAGGACCCTTATTCCCAGTCTGAAGAGCCCAGGAACCAAGACCTCTGACTAGTATCAAGGCATTCCTTTTTTATTTATTGTTTTGGTTGTCCATAGGGGTTAGAGGTCCCCCTATGTTTTGGTTGCCTGCCTGTCTGTATGTAATAGAAGTTACACAGGGTAGGGCTGAGGATCTAGGTGAGGGGATTAAAAAGTCCCCCAGGGTAGTTAGAGGCCCCATATATTTTGGTTGCCTATCTGTCAGATGTAACAAAAGTTGTTCTGGGTAGGGCTAAAAGGCCTGTGTAAGGAGTTAAATCCCCAAAAATGGAATTAAACATCACTGGAGTAATTGTCATCAAGTGAACTTGATTGTTGGTTTGTGCTGTTATTATATGCTGATCGTTTTTGTTATAGTACAAAGAATTCACCCACATGCATTGTCAAAATGGACACTGGATGTGGTGGGTGAGGGAATTTTGAAAATGTTATCTTTGGGATGTGTTCTGAGTTACTGGGGGGAAAAAAAACTGGATCTCCTTGTGGAGTTGCGCAGAAAGATGATTTAATTAAGTACTGCAAATCAGTGGTGGCCACTGCATAAATTAGAAGATGAAGAAAAATGGCCAGTGTGAATTATAATTATTGAATTGAATTATTGAATTATAATACTTTATGATGTTTTTGTGGAGAGAAGATAAATGGGATGAGGTGTTATATGCTGATATGTTCTTTGGAGCGAGGCAACACTGAGTAGTGAAAATGTGGGATCAGTTTGACCCCCAAATGATACTCTGATTTTTGGCACTAGAAAAGGATAAAAGAGAGGAAGAAAGGAAAGGTGTTTAAAAGGTGGTGTTCTATTTGTAGTATTGCACAGAGATGCTTGAAACTAAATGAGCAGGAGGAGGCCTTAGAGATGTTAGTAGCCCTAAGAGGGAGCCAGAGGCTCCAAGAGCATGGGCTTGGACTCCCTGGGGCAGAGGGATTGGCTAATGAGCCCAAAAGAGGGACTATAGGAACAAAGCTGGTGGCAGAGAGGACTTGCAGCTGGTGTAAGCTTGTGCTACAAGCCCCACTGAGGCAGGCAGTTGGAAATAATGGTACAGTTGTAGTTAAGGTACCCATTTCAATTATGGATTTAATGAACTGGGGGGAAAAAACTTGCTGGCATCTATGTCAATGATCCTGAACAGGCAGCTAAGTCTTTTGAAATGATGATTAAAACTCAAGATCCAGATTGGAAAGATACAGAAGTTATTGCACAGGTGTTATTTGATAGTACAGGAAAAATAAATGATTCACAAGGACCTAAGTGGGGGGTTCAGGTAGTAGCGGGGCATTGCAGAGGTTCTTGTTTCTTTTTTGCTTGGGATATAATGCTGGCAAGGACTAGAGGGGCCTAAATCCCAGAGTGGATTCAGCATCAAGGAAGTGTATTCATCTGCTTCACACCAATTCTGAGTTGGCTGCAAGGTGCTGGCTGAAGCAAGAGCTACACGGGACTCCCCCTAACCCAGATCCTTCCTGAACTGGCCACTCTCTTGTGCTGCTCATGTAGAGCTGCTCAGGGTAAGCATGGAGCTGAAATCCCAGCTAGGGGAAAAAACAGTAATTGTAGAGAGGAGGGGCACTAGAAGTGATAACATTCTTATCTGCAGAGGTCTAAGAAACTTTGTTTCCTGATAATCATGGAAGCTAGGGATAAGGGGACTGGAGGTATTTTCCCCAGCAAGAACTTCTGGTTAAAATTAAGCTAAGGGAAGATGAAACTGAAATAGAATGTTTTGTTGACACAGGAGCTACTTAGTCAGTATTAAATGCAAAGAAACTATGGCTATGATACTGTTAGAGTTGTTGGTGCAACAGGCAAGTCAGAAGCCAGACTGTTCCTTAAGCTTTTGACACTATAAAACTGAGGAATAATGGGTGACACATCAGTTCTTGTATTTACCAGGAGCATCTTTAATTGGTTGAGACTTGTTGGAGAAATTGGAGGTGGAAATAAAATTTGAAGACAGAGATAGAAGTATAATAACAGAATTTAAATTTGTCCAAACAGCAGTGTTGTTAAAGGAAGCCAAGCCAGCAAAGAAAGGAATTTCACCTGAAGGTGAAGCTGCAGCAGTGCCTTTGGGATAGACAGAGGAGGTGCCTGGAAGATCTAAGAGAACTGAGTTAGTAAGGATAGATAAGCCAGGATCGGTTACCACACATCCATTCCAACCAGGAGACTGGGTGTACATCAAATTCTGGACATCCAAACCACTGCAAGAGAAGTGGAAAAGGACCCTTCAAAGTTCTTCTGACCACCTACACTGCAGTGAAACTGGAAGGAAAAGGAGCCTGGATTCATTATTCTCAGATTAAGAAGGCACCTCTTATTCAGAGAACTCAACAGGCTAACTTGCTGTTGAAAGTTAAGATAAATAAGCAAGCATAATATAGAAAGTAACTTTGCTGGTAGAAATTTGCTTCGTAGGCTATGAAGGAGCATGCAGGTACAGTATTCACTAGTAGGAATATTGCTAAACTGGACAGGAAAAAAAAAATAGAATTGGCAACAACATCAGCCTGGCATGTGTTGATATGGAAATACAAAAACAAGTCCAGTTCTAAAAATGCACAGAAATTTCCATTGTTTATGGTGTTATGGGCAGTCAACAGAACAAACAGCACATGCCTTGGGGTAAATTTACCTGGCAGATCCAAGCGTAGGACAAAACTGAATCATTGCATATCTTCACTTTGCAATTTTACACAGGGCCTAACCAAACAAGACAGCAAAAATGTGAATAGAGGCACTTACACTGTTCAGATTATCCTTTCTAAGCATACCATGCTGTCTCTGTAACATGTAAAACCACTGACTGTTCCCCAAGGATCTTTGTCCTCTTCTGTTGCCTGGCTCCTTTTTAACAATCCTGCATACATCTCAACTTAAGGAATTAGCCTCAGTTTTCATTATGTAGCTGTACAAAAGCATTCAGGATTTGACCAGTTCAACTACCACCCTTAGTTTATATAGCTAGTAGTTACTCTCCTGTTGGAATATGTTTACTTTCTAATTCACAATGGCATGATTCAAAGAACTCCCAAAGAGTGGAACCTAACCTGAAAATGGACGTTATGAGAGGGAAATAGAATGATAGAACTACTAAGGTTGGAAAGGGCCTCTATGATCATTATGTCCAACTATCACCATTATGCCCACTAAACCATGTCCTAAATGCCACATCTACCCCTTTCGTGAAAGCCTTCAGTGACAGTGACTCTACCTCTTCCCTGATCAGCCTATTCCAATGTTTGACCACTCTTTCAAAGAGTAATATTTTTTTTTTCATAATATGTGGCCTGAACCTCTCCTGCCACAAATTCAATGTGAATTTTTCTTGTCATATTACTAATTACCAGAGAGAAGAGACCTATCCCCACCACGTTACAGCCTCCTTTCAGATAGTTGTATAGAGCAATCACGTCTCTCCCAAGCCTTTTCTTCTCCAGACTCAAACTCCAATCCCAGCTGCTCCTCATAAGACTTGTGTTTTAGACCCCTCACCAGCTTTGTTGCCCTTTAAGAATGCACTAGGGCTTCAGCTTCTCTCTTGTAGTGGGGGGAGGAGAGGGGTGGGGGGGGGTCCAAAAATAAGACAATACTTGAGTTATAGCCTCACCAGTGCTAAGTACAGAGGGATGATCACCTCCCTAGTCCTACTGACTACACTATTTCTGATACAAGCCAGGATGTCATTGGCCTTCTTGGCCACCTGAGCACACTACTGGCTCCTGTTCAGCCACCTGTCAACTTATACCTGCAGATCCTTTACTTCTGTGCAGCTTCCCAGTCACACAAGCCTACAGTGATACATGGTGGTAACCTAACTGCTGTAAGATCTATTTTTTTTAAAAAGTGATGTTTTTCCATGAGTTTACAGATGTCTGCTTCCAAGGTACAAGCACCAAACTCTGTTTGAAACTCCTTTATCCTTTTTTTTCACCTGCTGCACACTCCAGTGTTGATAAATAAAAACTGTCTTTTCTTCCCCATTTTTAATCTTATGGGAAGAGGAGGAGACACCAGTGTTAATTCTGGGAAGGGAATACATTGCGAGACAAACCAAAACCACTGCACTTGAAATAGAAGGAAGAAAAATCTTTTAACATAGCAGTAACTATAAAACACAAGGGATCACAATGCCTATCTGTGCAATACCAAATCTCAGTGTAGTACCTGTCAAGGCAGCTGTAGAAGATTTAAAAAAAGATAATAAAAATACAGGAGACAAAAATCACCACAGATATCTTTACTGCAGGGATGGAGAGTGTTTTCAAAATTCAAGCATATTTTTGGTGCTCAGATTGTCCTGTTGTCATACTCAGGGCAAAAAAAAAAAGAAACTTTACAAATCAGTACTCACAGTACAGAGGCCTGAAAAATTGCTTTTGCTAACAGTTAGTTTGTGTCAGTCTTACGCAAGCAGAGATAACTATACTACTACAAAGTAGCCTGAAGCACAGGCATGAGCTCTTTCTAGATCCATCCTAGGAAAGACCATAGCTTTGTAGGCTGAGCTTGGGAACCTTTCATTTGTGCTACCCAATCCTTCTGATTATTGCACTAAAATAGCTACCTAGCACTGATTTGTTTTATGTTGGCCCGAGGTGGCTTTTCTGACAGAACAGCCATTTAAACAGCAGCAACTTAGAAATGGAGGCATTTCTTACAAGGATTCCAATCTTACAACACTGCAGTGTGCAGCAAGACAAACTTCTGATATTAACTCCTTCCATCTGTCAGAACCACCTCCTTAATTCGTTTCCTTTGCCGCCTGTTTTATAAGTCTGAAGAGTTCACTCAAAATTTTATCAAGAATCAGAAACCCTCCTTGTAATGAAACTGAGATTAATGTCTCATATACTTAGCGTTACAAAAATACTGAATTATTCTGACACTCCTGATAAACTGAACAGTATAGTTAAGTATAGCAACTTTTTCAAACTATCATAAGGTGTTCTCTAGAACTGCCAAAAGTACCTATGTACAAGGGATATTCACTTGTTTGCCTATGTCAGCAACATTCTTACAGAATAGCTCACATATGTAAAATTTAGTCTCACTTATCTTCTTGCTCTCTCATTATTCCGAAAGCAGCAACACTGAAATAAACTAGGGAAAGTGTTTTTGATTCTTCACTGCGGAGAAGGGAAATAAGCCTAAAATAATGTAAAAGTTACCACATACTCAAATCGCTAATGCAGTAATGGACTTTCTCTTTCAAGTTCTATCAAGCTTATGTCTATTTTGGGTCATTCATATGCTGCTGCAATAGCAGACATATACAGTGGTAGCATCGCTACAAGACTTAGACTTGGATAGCTGTTCTTTTCAAGGCTTTTCCCCTTCTGACATTCACTGTAGCAATTGTAACGTCTACAGTGGAGAAGAGTGGTCTTGGAAAAGGGGACTTCAATGAGTTTTTAAGGTTCTATTTAAAGCAACCCACATAAGAAGTTACAAAACAAACTACTTGAAACACACCGAAGACTGTTTTCAAAATACACTGTTGGGTTCATAACTTCACAGAATATCTGAAGTTATCAAGTTCAGTGTTGATTACGTGTGCTAGGAGAGAACTAGAGAGCAGCAAGTGTCAAAAGATACATATGTTATGGTTAGCATCTTAACAAGCTTCAGGACAGATTTTTAGTCACATTAAAATAACATATCTGAGTGACTTTATCCAAGAAAACAGACCAGTCTAGCCTATTAGAAGAGAATCCTTACTATTGGCTCCATAAGAAGGCAAATGTTAACCTCAACAATTCATTCATATTTTTGTCTGGGAAAATATTTTGTGTATACAAGCACAGACATGCGCGCACACACACACACTTCTACCATTTAACCAGAATACACAAAAATTGTTCCCTAAAGGAAACAAGATAAAAACAAATTTTATTGTTTGTAAATGTGGTTACCGAACGGAGGTTGATTCTGCCATCACAGACTCAGCCCGTTCAACCTTGTTTACCATTTTGATGAATTTTCAGCATCTTGATGGAATTGCTGAAATGTCAAAAATGCTAAACAGACACTAATTACATTATCTCCTGGTTGTTTTTTGTTGTTTTTTTTTTTACCTTTGCATTTCTCCTTATACTTAGCACAAACCTTTCTATTTCCACTAATGACCATGTCTGCATTTTAAATTGTCCTCCTTTGCTCAATCTGTAATTTTTTTCTCTTCATTCTTTTTTTCCAGATTATCAGATTTTATACTTCATTTATATTCATTTAAATTCATACAGAATTTCATTAACCTTCAATTTTAGTAGCAAGGGTAACTCTTGTTTAATCTGAGTTGTTTTTTCTGTAGAAAAACAATGCCTTACAAAAACCTATCTGCTAGTGTTCAGAGGAATAAAACTAGAAAAAGTAGCTAATGGATTCAGAACTTCTCTGAATACTAATATCATTTTCAGGGCAAGTCTTTATCAACGGCCTAAATTATTTGCCCACATTTTGAAGACAGTCTGATCTTGAAGGATTTAGGCCCCCTCTCTTTGGACTTCAGTATTCACAGCGCTGCAGGAAGAGAGCTATATAACACTGCCAGTGGTGCCCAGTAACACCATTCAAATCATCCTGTGTTCTGAAGCTGCACTGAGCATTTTGATGTAAGAGTTTTCAACTCCTGTCTCAACCTTACCAGTGATGAGCTTTCTTCCTGATGGATAGATGTGACAAATGCCACCTGCCTCAAAACACAAAACATTCATTATTTCTAAATAATCAACTTGAACAGCTAAATCAGTAAAATTATTCCCACAGCACTTTTGTCTGTTACCTGCATAACTATTATAAAATGTTTAACAATACCAGAAAGCTAATTATCAGAGAAGAAGATATAAATGGTATGTGCTCATTTTAAAAAGTGCCTCTCAGTGGCATCAGAACTGATTGAGGTTTTTAAACGTGTCTATTATGGAACAACCTCATGCAAGTTTTTCAGACTTTCCTGACTCAGCGTTTGCTGTTCATTTATTCCAGAAGCAATCCAGGTTACCGTACAGCTGTTTTGTGATTTTTGATATTGGCATTCCATATCATAAGATCACATAGTACACTGGGAATTACAAAGTTAATGTGTCTGTTGCGTGGATTGTTGATATTTCTGGGTATCTGGTTCTCAGAAGAGAACTACTACATATCCCAGAAGACTTTCACTGTTCCGTTTCCATTATCTGTTTAGAGGGAAATATAAAACTGTTGACAAGTCACAACACTGTCCCTTCTTTTGCTCCTTCAGTGTTAGAGTAAGGCCTTTGGTTTTGGACACTCCCTCTTTCATTTATTTGCTTTATTAGCTTCAATTCCAATTATATTGTATTATGTTGTGTCATCTTGCCCTGCATTATCATATTTAGCAAATTAGTTTTATCCTTTAGCTCGCTGCTGTTTTGTTTTTAGGCCTATCTCCCTACCTCTTCCCTACCCTCCTTCCCCCTCTCCTGATACACGGGTCTGTGGGTTCTCCACCCCAATTAGCCACGGAACTGGGACAAACTGGCACATAAACCACTGACAAAAACCTTCACTTATTTAATGCTTGTGACAAGCTGAAATTTCACAGCATGCTCTAGTATGACAGGCAGCACATCCTAAGCACATAATTACAAGAAACCAGACCATGGTGGTCCTACAAAATATATTTGTCTTTCTTATTTTACATTTAGTATAGTTTCCTAATAAATTACTTATGAGTACAAAAAAACCTACTTGCTTTATATCTCTGTCTTCAGTTTCTTCCTTAACAGTATTTTAACACAGTAACTACAATCCTGGCAAAAGGTTAAAAAGGAATGTCCTCAAGATAGTTACTTCAGGTTTCCTGCAAGCAGCAGCTAGCTGGGAGATGGAAACTATGACACCAGCAAAAGAACACCGTCATGACAACACATCCTTATTTATCGGAGGTCATTTGGGAGATGGACCTCAAGATGAAAACACAGGAAAACATATTGATTTTGCTGCATACAGATAGATTTGTTTCAGATACGTTATTTCTCTTTCCTTCCCTCTCAAACTAACAGGAATTCATTTAACTGCTTCCTCACAGTGCAAACTACAATAAAGAAACACAGCTTTCAGCACCAAGAGCACAGAAGAGAAAAGTTTTTGCTGGATTGTACTGAGGTAGTAAGAAGGACACATATTAACAGCACAATTCTTCCTTTCACAGACCAGCTAAAAATCTGGCCTCTGCTTCTCTCCTTCCTCCTACCAGCCCTGGAATGTACCTTGGCAAGGCTCAATTAATCATTCCTTTCCTGGTCAACAAGGGTTCCTTCCCAATTCCTGCCTTACTACCTCTCTTCCAGGATAAAGGAGGTGTAACTATGAAAATCCCAGAGAATATGTTTAATACAGCTGAAGTCCTCTGACTGACCTCTGTGTTATTGAAAATTACACTATTTTCTTCATGTTCTATTCATAAATTAGCATTAAATGGCTTCAAATTACAAACACACCTGACAGAAGAGAAGCTTTTTTGTCTCTCATTCCTTTCTTCTGGATTATGATTTAACATAACCCTTAATGTTTAGCTGCCCCTCCTCTAAGTGTGAAGGGAATTAAGGACTCTTGTGTTTTCACCAAACTCACAGGAGAGTACAGCGAAAAACAGCAGAGATGTACAAAAACCAGCAGGCAGAGATTCCCTTGTTTTCCATTTGAGAAAAGTTGAGAGATGAAAAAAAGATTCGGGGTTGAGCCTGCTTGCACAGATACCAATCAGTACTGTAAAACCTCTTGCTGGACAAACAGGTGGTTTTTCATCAAATCTAATACAGGCGCAATTAAGGAATGCAGATGGCTTCGGATGTTTTAGATTTCTTCTCTGATTCTTTATTCCAAAAGACTGTGCATAAACATTGCATATTTACTTCTCTGGAATTTTTAAAGGTATAAGCCACGCTTACATCATTTTGACATGGCTGTCAGCAGTCAAAGCTGCATATTTCAGAAGTATCCCAGACATCAGCTTGCAAGCAGTTCAACAAGTCAGGAGTAAGTTACTCTTCCTGTCATAACTCACACAGTATAGTTACAACTGCTGAAGAGGAAGGAATTAACTTTTTATTCTCACTAAAACTTCAAATCCTATGGAGCAGGATATCATTTTGAAGAAAAAAAAAGTTATAAAAATTAATTAGAAACTGAACAGAACTTGTTTATTCCCCCTGATTATGAACATTCAGGGTCCTTTTTCTTTTTTCTCTTAACACAAATCAACCTCTAAAAACCGAAATAGCCAAACTTTAATAAATGGTCCTAGTTCCACTGAAACTGTTTTCAGGACCTCCAGAATCAGTTTCAGACACACACCTTTTAGCTTCCCATAGCAACTCATCTGAATATCACAACAAGCAATGCCATAGCTGTGCACATCACAGTAGTGGGAGAGAAAACAGGAGAAAGAATGCAGCAATTGGAGCTCCTGACCTTTGTTATTCTCTGACAAAAGTGTCATAACCAGCTGTTAGACCGAATTAAAGCACTCAGAAGACTTTTGTTCTGTTTTCCACAGCTATTTCCCTTCACCTACCATTGCTACAGGTTTTGGTTGAAGCAGGCTACATCACATATCAACAAGGATCTCACTCTTTATTAAATCTTCAGTGGCTCTGTACCTCTATAATCCTGATTTCATGTTTATGTCATTAGCATTAATTACGGTAGATTAATCATTAGCTGAAGTGTTAGAAAACATATTCTGAAATATCTCTCAGGATTAATTTTTCTTTATTCACTTCTGTAGGAACCAGCCTTTCTTAGATGTCATTTGCTCCAATTTGAAGCTGACACTTCCTAATACTACCATAAGGAAGATCATTGGAACTGTCAATGCACCAAACCCCACTGCTATGTTTTGCTGGAATTTGATGGGAGGAACGGAACAAATAAGTACAAACTATGATTTTTTTTACCTTGCAATAAGAGGCCGTAGTGAGTATAAAATAGTTATTCATGTGGCTATGCTTAGTTACTGGACTTCACGTTCTGCCTGTGTGCTGAGCCCCAGCTGGTCAGTCACTAGCAGCTGCTACTATTGCATCACCCAGTTTCATAGGGAGAGCATGATACTCTCAACCAACTTCTGCTTCCCAGCTCTGAAAACTTTTGCCACCAGCAAGGCAACCACAGATACTCAGGGATATCCAGACAAGAAACTAAGACAAGCTGCCCAAACTTTCAGTCATGGGGAACTCCAGAGTCTGCAAGTTCGCCAAGTGTCTGAGGGCAGACAGAGAGGGGAGGGGAATCCTGGGTGCAGACATGCTCATCTTAACAAACTTTTTGAGCAGGCAGCCAGGCTGCAAGAAGAAATTACCAGGCTGAGAACTACTCAGAAATCAGAGAGAGAAATTGGTGCATGCTATTGTGCAGTGACACTGTCAGACTGATTGCCCTTCCAAGGGGAATAAGCTAAGTAATCTTCCAACCCTGAGAAGACAAGTCATCAAAAATATGCCAGATGAGGAAGATGAGGACTGGACCCTTGTCTCTGCTTGGAGCAGAGGGGAGAGCCTCCCTTTTGCCCATGAAGTCTCCCTAACCAACAGATGAAAAGAGAAAAGAGTTTGGGTAATGGTTCAGACCTGCAAAGGGACAACTACATCAAGATGATCCGATCACTGATCTCCTCCTGGCTGGAAACAGGGAGTGGAGAGCAGGAGGAGAATGAACCAGTTGAATGAACGGCTGTGTGGATGATGTCATGCTCAGGGTTTTGGATATTACAATCCTGGATCCACCTTCAATAGACTGGGCATGCTGATGGGATGGAACTGCGCATGAGGGGCAAGAACATGCTGGCCATCGAGTAGGCTGGACTGATCACCAGAGTTTTAAACTAGATTTGATGGGTGTGTGTGTGGGGGGGGGGGGGGAGTGAACAACCAGGAAACATTGGCTTTTTACTTTAGGAAGCAGCAGAGGAAAACACAGCTGATAGCCCAGCTGAAGTCCATCTATGCCAGTGCACATGACATGGGAAATAACCAGGACAAGATGAAAACCATGGTGCAATTAGAAAACTATGACCTAATTGCTGTCACAGAAACATGATGAGATGAATCGCACAACTGGAATGCTACAACTGGGGTTTTTTAGAAGAGATAGGCAGGGCAGTAGGGACAACCCCCTGGTTGTTCTCTGTGTTAGGAAGTAGATAGACTGAAAAGAGCTGCCCCTAGTCAACAGTCAAAACCAGGTTGAGAGCTTGTAGGTTAAAATCAGGGACCAGACCAATAAAGGGCATCTGATGGTCAGGGTCTCCTATAGGCTGCTTGATTGGGGGAGGCTGTGGATAAGTCAGCTATAACAGGTATTGTACTTAGAGACTCTCATCCTAGTGGGGGATTTCAACCACTCGTAATTCTGCTGGGAAAGAAACATGGCAGGCTGCAAGCAATCCAAGAGACTCCTACCATTTTTTGAGGATAACTTCCTGGTCCAGGTGTTGGATAGACCAACCAGAGGTAAAGTGTTACCTGGTGCTTGTCAATGCAGAGATCATTGGAGGCAGTCTGGACTGTGCTTACCATGCCCTGATCAAGCTCATGATCTCAAGGAATGTGGACCTAGCAAAGTGCAGTCAGAACTCTGAACTTCAGGAGAGCAAACTTCAAGCTGTTTAAGGAATTATTGGGTGAGGTCCCCAGAAAAATAGTTCTTAGGAACAAAGGAACAGAACAGTGAATGCAGCACTTAAGGACACTTTTCCAAAAACAGAATTGCTCTCCATCCACCAATGCAAGAAATCAAGCAGAGGAAGCAGGAAACTGTTATGGCTGAGCAAAGACCTGCTGATCAAACTGAAGTATAAGAAGGAAATGCATGGGGGGTGAAAGCAGGGACACCAGGAAGAACACGGAATGCCCTCTAAACATGCAGAGGTCATGAAAGTGAAGGTGCAGATGGAAGTGAACTCAGCGAGGGATGTGAAAAATGACAAGAATGGATTCTACAGGTCCACTGTCAGAAGAGACAGACCAAAGAGAGTATACTCCCTCTGAAGGGAGAACTGACTTCTATAGGCATGGAGAAGACTGAGGTACTAACAAGTTCTTTGCCTCAATCTTCACTGTTAGTCAGGCTTCCCACATCTCTTGTGTTCCTGAATATATGGGCAGGGGCCAGGGGAGCAAAATCCCTCCCTCTCTAAGAGCAGAGGAAGTCAGATATTGCCTTATGAGACTGAATGTATAGAAGTAAATGAGGCTGAACAACATATATCCCTGGCTCCCAAAGGAGCTGCCTAATGTGGTTGCCAAACCACTCTCCATCATATTTGAAAATTTGTGGCTGCCTGGGAAGGTCTCTGGTGACAGGAAAAATTGAAACATCACTCCTATTTTTAAGAAAGAGAGAAAGGAAGTCTCAGGGAACTACAGGCCAATGAGCCTCACTTCTGTGCCTGTGAATATCATGAAACAGATGTTCCTGGAAGAATATTAAGGCATATGCAAGTTGAGGAGGGGGATCCAAAACAGCCAGCATGGCCTGACCAATCTGGTGGCCTTCTATAACGGAGTAATGGCATACATGGATAAAGGAAGGGTAACTAACTTCCTCAATCTAGACCTGTTCAAGGTCTCTGACATGGTCCCATACCACCTCCTTACCTCTAAATTGGAGAGAGATGGATCTGAAGGCTGGACTATTCAGTAGATAAAGAACTGGTTACAAGGTAGCAACCAGAGGGTTGTGGTCAAGGGTTCAGAGTGCAGGTGAAGGTTGGTCATGAGTGGTATCCGCTAGGGGTCCATTTTGGGACCAGTGCTCTTCAACATCTTTATCAGTAATGATAATGGGATTGAGTGCGCCCTCAGCATGTTTTCTATGATACCAAGCTGAGTGGTGCAGCTGATAAAATAGAAGAAAGAAATACCATCCCCTGAGACCTGGGCAGGCTTGAAAACTGGTCCCACGTGAACCGAATGACATCAAGGCCAACTACAGGGTGTTTCACCTTGGGTGGAGGCAATCCTAGATATTTGTTCAAACTGGGAAAAAAACTCCATGAAAGCATCCCTGCGGAGAAAGACGTGGGGGTTCTTGTGGGCAAAAAGCTGGACATGAGCCAATAGCTTCCTGGGCTGCAACAAAAGAGAGGTGGCCAGCAGGCTAGGGAGGTGACTGTCTCCCTCTAATCTGCCCTCGGAAGACTCTATCTGGAATACTGCATCCAGGTTTGGGAGCTGTTGCAAAGGGTCTAGAGAAGGGCCACAAAGACTATCAGAAGACTGGAGCAACTCTCCTAAGAAGAAGGGTTGAGGGAGCTGTGTTTGTTTAGCTTGGAGGAGGCTCCAGGGAGCCCTCATTGTGGTACATGAGATAAAGCTACCAGTATACAAGAGGAGGGAGACAAAAGATATACTTTTTATGTGGTCTAATAGTGATAGGACATGGGTGAATGGCTAAAAAGACAGGAGATTTAGGTTTGATGTCACACAGAAATTCTTTACTCATAGGTACAGGAACAGGTTGCCCACAGAAGTTGTGGATGCCTCAACCCTGGATGTGTTCAAGGCAAGGCTAGAAAAGGCCATGGGCAACCTGATCGAGTGGGTAGCATCTCTGCTCACGGCAGAGGGGTTGGAACCAGATGATCTTTAAGGTCCCCTCCAACCTATGCCACTCGATGATTCCTTGACTAATCACTGAACAATCAAAAGGAGAAAGACCAATTTTAAAGAGGCCTTTCCTAATGAAAACTCTGGGATGATGTTCTGTTCTACCCAGGCAGATATTTGCTACTGCAGGGGGTCCAGATTTCCCTTCTTTAATCTTCGTAGTCATCTTCTACGTAGTCTGGACAGCAGCTAGAAAATAAAATAATGCTTACCTCTTTGAAACTTGTTTATAAACATTGATCCTTTCAGAAAAGTGTAACATTAACAGAATGTATGCAAAGTGCACTAAGGCAAGAAAAATGAGGGGAGAAAAGCCAGTCCTCTTCTTTGCTGACATTGATCATTCAGATCCCAATGCTAGTGTTTCACGAATGTATAACGAGTGATGTAAAGAACATCAAGCTGCTGCAACCATTTTCTAAAGATTATCGAAAGCAAGATCTTGCCTTTTGCACTTTCTGGAACTGACAACACCATATCAGTGTCTCAACGAGCCTTAGTACACTTCCTAATGAGAAACACTGCAGCTAAATCTAGTTAACCTCTGTTTTCTAGTTAGTCTGCTGTTTTCACAGAGTAGAAATGTGTCCCTGTGAACCTATTCCTGGGTGCACTTTGCCTCTTATGTTTGTAATCTCTGATATCCAATATGAGTTCTATGTTTCTGATGCTATAATTGTCAACTTTTGCCTCATCTTGCACTTTCATCTGTGATCTCAGATGTCATCCATTTGGCTTAGAAGCCCCTCTCTGAAACAAGGGTTCTTGTTTTTCCACAATATATAGCATCTGACTGTGAGAACCAGGCTAGCAAGGATTCTATAGCTCACACAACATTATATCTAGGCAAATATTTTCATTAAATAAAAAAAAATAATAAATTATTCCTCTTGTGTAGATGTTTGCATTACATCTTTCTGGTAAGTAAAAATAGAGAAGGTAACAGAAGACAGAATAAATGTGCTAAATAAACATGTAGTTCAGCAGCCTGTGAGACTATAATGTAGTAATTACTTTGAGGTGCTTTTTCAGTCACTGTAATATCATGCAGAGTTACAGTGGGTACAGTGTTTTTCCTCAATTCCTCTATCTCTGTGTCCCTTTGAGGAATATACAGTGTAATCTCAGCTGAAGGAAAAAGCTCCTTCTTGAACAAAAGGCTCCAGTAAGAATTTGTAACTCATGTAAAGAAAGATTATATGCCAAAGTAATTCCACCAGTGATTTAGATACTTGTGATATAGCCACTGCTCAAACTGGGCACAGTGCAAAAACTGTGAAGGAAGCGCACGAGTCCAGCTCTTATCAGTTGCAAAAAAGTCTCTTATCAGGACTTTTTGGGAATGTGGTTTTGGATGTTGTCATCCCCATATCCTGAAATTAAATAACCCGAGATTGGGACTTCAGTTGAGAAATCTCTCCAGAAGGGTAGGCAATAATCCAGAGAACAGATGAAATATTATCTGACACTACAAATGACATTTTAGTCTGCAAATCACATCCACAAAAAAACATTTTGTTTTACATGGTAGGACCAGAAAATAGATGCTTTCAACATAATAATAATAAAATAGTACTAATAATAACAACTCTCCGTGTAGAAAGTACTTGGATTTCAAATTAATTGAGTCTCCTGACACTGATACATACATTCTGAAAGAGTGAAAATGGGCTCCTCCTGTAGGATTGATACAGCATGAAAAAATGAAACATATGAGGTTAAATCAGGTCCCCATAATGACCCTATTATTCTATGATTGTTCTTGTCTACTGAATCTTTGACCCACTAGTTTTAATTTATTTAGAATAGTAAAAACATGACCCAGAAAAAAAGCCAATAAAAAGCCCATATTACGCATAAAGCCATAACACTGTACTGCCCCTCCTTTCCTAAGTAATTTCATTTCTATATCCATTAAAAACTTGTCTTCAGTGGAAGTATGATGAATTAATTAGTCGCTAGTATCTTGCAGAACACCCTGAACATTTCTGCTGCTCCTACATTTGGTTAGGTCATTATTCAATCAACAAGAACTTACAGATGAAAAATAACATAAAAAGAGCAGGCAAAAGGTGTGTGTAAGGTGAAAATGAAGAGCCTTGAAATAGAATTGAAATTCCTAATACATTAAATATTTCCTCAGTAAGCAGTATTTGCTTTTCCTTTTTAAAATGTAGCTTAAACGAAAAAAAACAACTCTTCAGATAAGAAAATTGTATTAAAATTTAGATCACAACCGATTTAACTATAAATTTCTGTGCATTCCAGTATCCAACTATCCTCTCAGTATAAAGCATGGTCTAAGAAGGTGGAAGGGAAATATGATGTAATATGATTTCTAAATTTTACCTTATATACTAAGGGGAGTCAGATTTCTTAGCATCTAGGAGACTACATGCCACAGCTTAATATCCAGCTTAAAAGGTTTTGTAAATGTGCAAGTATTTTCAGAAGAATGCTTTCAATGTACTCTGCTTTTCAGAGAGTTTAAAGTTCTAATATGCAAGTAATTAGAAGTGTAAGTTGTGTAAGTTTTCCAGGAAACCAGGAAAAGAAGAATGCTTTGCAACAGGGTTGTTTCTAACTTATTACAAGAAGGGCAAAATGTGCTTCTCCACCCAGCGTTGGTGGAAGAAAAAGCAAAAAGAAAAAAAAACAGGAAGTTCAAAGAGTTTTCAGGAATCCAGTAGCTAACAGTCTATTTATCTTTGTCAAATGCATGTAATGTTCAAGTCAGAGTCCCAGCTTTGTACTAAAAACTCTCCAACTCTAATCTTTTTTCTCAGTAAATCCAGACTGAGAAAATGCACTTTTGGGAAGAAGCTCTGCTTATCATATCTGCCCTGCCAGTGCTTGACAGGTTAAGCCAGATTTTAGTTTGCCATCACATTTGAGACACAAAGGTGCAGACAGAAAGGATTAAATTAAGCAGCTCTTTAGCTCTAAAAAGTTCTGATCATAACTGATCAAAACGCTGAAATAATGCACTGAAATGCAAGTATAGAGCAAGAATGATTGCCACTTATTTATTGCTTTTATCTTTTTTCTAATTAAGTACCATGAATAAATTCCTTAATGAAAATGTCTTCTGCATAAAAATGCATCAGAAAGCATATGGACATTTTGCAGAAATTACTACATCCACAATGTATTTAGGGCAATGAAGCTCATGAAGGGACTGGAGCACAAGCTGTATGAGGAGCAGCATTGGAAGTTGGGACTGTTTAGTCTGGAGAAAAGGAGGCTCAGGGGTGACCTTATCACTCTCAACAACTTCCTGAAGGGCGGTTGTAGTGAGGTGGGGGCCAGTCTCTTCCCACAGGTAACTAGAGATAGGATGAGAGGTAATAGCCTTAAGTTGCACCCAGACAGGTTTGGGGTTGGGTTAGGGAAAAGATCTTGTCTGAAAGAATGGTCAAGCATTGGAACAGGATGCACAAGGAAGTGGTGGAGTCACTGTCCCTGGAGGTGTTCAAGAAACATGTAGATGTAGCATGTAAGGACATGGTTCAGTGGACATGGTGGTGATGGGTTGATGGTTGGACGTGCCGATCTTAGAAGTCTTTTTCAATCTTAAAGATTCTTCTATTTTTTAACAACTACCACTTTATTTTGTGCAGAATCATGAAGCAAGGCTTTTTTTTTTCATTCTTTTTTCATTTTTGTCATTGTTCAGAAAAAAAGTTACATTTTTAAATCTTGTGAACAAGTTCTTTACAATTGACTTTATCTGAGTTGGAATTAAAAGGAGTTTAAAACAATTCAAAATAAGAATACTGTTCTCTAATGTGTTCCATATAATTCTTTGCCTATGCAAAGCCTTCCAACAATCCTGCAACCAGTTCAATTTGGGTTTGGGTTTACCAAGCTTGATGTGCCAACACTAATTATCCTGACAAACTCAAGAGAGTTGCAGATGACAAGAAGAACAGTGGAATCCCATTCAGAGCTTTTCATGGTTCAGTTTCTGCCCTTTAACAAGATCGATCCTCTGCCCCTCAAGATGGGAGCCATCTACAACAAAATCAAGCATTTATTTACAATAATAAATAATAGTAATTCTACATTTTATGAATACTCAGAGTGAATGGATCTTCAAGATGGATTGCAAGTGAGAAATAACATAAACAAGCAAAATATATTTTTGCTTTCAAAACAGTATTCCTCCACATCTCTCCTTTTAAGAATGCTCAGCGCGTTCATTCATTGATTCTAGGTGATACAACAAATGCACATTCCTTTTCCTGTTGGGAAAACTGCAAAGAGTTCAGTTCCAAATGGGCTATCTGATCACTCCTTTGAGAGGGTTTATCAGTGTTGTTTTTGTCTAGACCCTCACATCTTGAAAGTCTTCATGTTAGATGTGTAAATGCATTCCTAAATACAAACCCTTTCCAAATAAGAGATGATGAAAGAAAAGCCATCCCCATACTGTTCTGACATGGTTCCTCAAATTTTGCTTTTACATCACTGGTTTAAAACAACTCAACTCTAAAATCCTACAAGTTTTGTTTGATTTGTGCCAATAGATTATTTTCTGTTCTAAGATATGTATACACAGTTGGTGAAACTAAAACTGACCAGAGGTCAATTGGAAATTAGTCAGGAGTGAGTCTGGGGAAAGTTATGGATTAAGTGTCTCATGAACAGTTTACAAAGGACATTATTTTGTATCACAGTAATTGCAAACCTCAGCTTCCTCCTACTTAGATGGTTTAACAGGTCCTTATGGTAACAGATCAACCACCAAATTAGCTCTGCATAGCCTCTGCCCTCCTCTAGTTAGCAATGTTACTCATGTCATGGCACTGGAAGAGCCAACCAAAGTTCTCGACAGCATATATTTTTGACAGCATATATATCGCTTATGAGCAATGTAACGCTTTAGTTTGCTCAAACACGAAGGCAAGAAATAACAGTTCCAAATATGTTCATGATGGGCTAGAAATACAACCCTTTGTGGAACCACCCATCAAAATTACAGCTGTGTGAAATACAGGTCAAAATCCTCTGACTGAACTCAGTCACTCATCTCTTTCAGCATCATCTTCTTTTCTCTCTCTTGCCTCCTCCCCAGCCTCTAGGTCCTGATGCCACCAGGCCTATGCTTAATGAAACCCTTGGATCAATGCATTCAAGGCCAGGACACGATCGGTGAACTGCTGAAGCACCATACTGAATACATGCATTGAAATCCCATAAACTGGCATAACAGTCTAGAGTAAGCCTTCTTAAATCATACTTGAGAACCTTCAAGTACGAAGACTCAAATGGTTCTAATTTCCCTCAATGTGATAGCCATAGTTAATACCAGATTTGGCAGGAAGCGGGCATTCCATGCCCGCTGGGCTTACACAGACATGAAAAAAGAGTTTATGCTTGACATTTCCTTTAAAAACATAACAAAAACCTTTTGCCCTTTCAATTCCCAAGCACACATTACTTTCTGAGAGTCTATTACTTTAAAAATGCATTTGTTGGCTCTGGTTGCTTGGATAACTGTCAAAAAAAGAAGTAAGGTTAGGCTTTTTGTTAGTGTTTTGTGGTCTGGTGATAGAGAACAGTGAAAAACAATGGCAAGATACTGGACTGCACATTCACTCTCTGGCCCCATAAAAATTGCTTTTGATAAATAAAAGGTGGTGTATGACACCAAGCTCTGATTCCTCATTGCCAGTTCTCCATCAATTAGGAGAAAGATTATGGAGTATTTCCCAATTTTATCCTGTGTTTTCTTCCCCACATTGTTACATACCGCCATACAGATGGTGCCTGAGCCAAACAGACAATGAAGATCCAAAAACAGTTTCCTCAGGTACAGCAGTCCATTTTCCATCAGCTGTGACTTCTGTTCATGCCACAGTTACAGACTGCACAGTGTTAAATGCATTTGGGATAAATCAGTGCTGGAAATGTTTGTGAATGACATTTTTCTCCATGTAGGAGGTAGAAAAAGGCCTAGACTGACAAGTTGAAATCAGGATTCTCTTTTAAGTTCCACAGTCAAAAAATAACCAACCAAGCTCCCCCTCTATGAAATCCATATGGAAACAAAGATTACATCTTGCTCTATGAGTGTCAAAGCTTCTCAAAAATGTCATGGCCTCAAACCATGTGTAAGAAAGTGTATACAAAGGCATAAAACAACTCTTAAAAGTCACAGGAAATGAGCAGCTTTGAGATGTGCTGACACGATCACGATTTACTATTTTTATTATGCTATTTAAAATTAAAAAAAAAAAAACAACCAAACAAAAAACAACAACAACAAAACCTACATTGGCCTTGCAGTCAAATGCATTCTGGGGTTTTGAGTTAACTTGAAATATAAACAATAACCAGTGTGGATTTGTGGGAACATTCACACATGTACTCACATGTACACATACAGATATGTGCTGGGTAGTATATATATACGTATAATAAAACTAAACCCTTGCCACAAGAAATGTATTTATACTCAGGGAGAAAAGGTGCAATTGGAATTACTATTATGACTTAAGTTTCTAGGAAGTGACAAATAAGTTCTAACTTTCATGACTTCAAATGGGATTTGGGACCTAATTATTTTTTCTTAAAGCACACTGAGTCCAAAAGGCTTCTAGAAAACAGCACTGCCTCAACTAAATGCTCTCCTCATGTTATCAGCTGGCTCACACTGGAAGCCAGAAAACATTACAATGGAATAGGGGTTCACATTTCTTCAGAGAACCAGCAACTTCCATGACCATGCAGCAGCTGGACTAGTGGCAAGACCTACACACTGAGTAGCAGTGTCAAGGAGCAAGGCATGTTCATAGGCATGTCAAGTCATTACATAGGAGGTGCTAATAGACTTGGTTTAAAAATACACACTTACCAGACTTAACAACTACCTGACTGTACCTTGAAGGAGCCATCCTTCCTATGGCAAGCTCTAGGGGTTTGATAAGAGATCTTCATAGAATCACAGAATGCCACAGGCAGGGTTGCTATCCACTAAATTAGGCAGACAATCCTGTTCTTCACCCCCTTTTTTAAATGTCATTAAAGGAAACTGTAATGGACAGTTCATAATAAAGAGAAAACTGAAAGCCTTTGAGATAAAAACATAACAGGGCAGGAGAGAATGAAAGCATTTATTTACTTCAGGTATCTCAGATTTCATTCAATTTTTTGTTTCCACATCTGGAACAGCTCTGATAAACAGTAGTGGTAACTGACTCTCTAAAATATGACAGCTATAACAGCTATTCATGCCCTTAGCCCAGAATGGAAGATCTTTAATAAAGTGGTATTTGCCTTTAATTGCAAAGAATGTACAATAATAAAACAGCCAGAAACACATTATCCTGGAATGCAGAACTGATACAGTGCTAACATACAGCAAAGTAAGAAGATCTGTTCTAGGCTGTGCTACAAAGTTGTGGACTTTGTTTTTTTCCTTCAGTATTTTTTTCACTGTCCCATTTATTTCATTAAAGCCAAGATGAAAAAGTACCCAAAAAGTGTGTTGTGACAGAGTGGATAATCTGCAAAATTGGAATTAAAATGATGATTTGAAAATAACCATACTTCTTACAAGCTCACTTCTGAGATTGTGATACGCTTCATTAGAAAACAAATCTTTAGATATGAATTTTATTTTGAATATGCTATCAACTGTGAAGGCAAAGGTACACTCAACTATTATCACAGAATCACAGAACAATTGAGGTTGGAAGGCACCTCTGAAGTCCGTTTGGTCCAACCCTCCTGTTAGGGACACCTGGAACAGGTTAAATGGGATCATGTCTAGATGGCTTTTAAAGACCTCCAAGGAGGGAGATTCCACAGCATCTCTGGGCTACTTCTTAGAGTGCTCAGTCACCACTATACTAATGACGTTTCCTGATGTTCAGAGGAACATTCTGTCATTCTCTGTGCTTACTGCCTCTTGTTCTGATGTCAGGAACCACTGAAGATCTTGGATTAATTGTCTTTGCAATCTTTCTTCAGGTACATTGATGAGATCCCCTCGACCTTCCTCTTCTCCAGGCTAAACAGCTCCAGCTCTCTCAGCCTCTTCTCATAGCAGAGGTGCTCCAGTAGCATCTTCTTTGCAGGCCACCACTGGACTTTTTCCAGAATGCTCAGGCCTCTCTCTCTGGTCAGGGAAGGAGGTGGAAAGTGACAGAAACTGGCACAGTGCTCCAAGAATGCCCTCAGCATGTCTGGGTAGAGAAAGGTCACCTGGTGATACTGGCATGGTGAAAAGAAGACAACAGAATTGCTAGCCTTCTTAGCAACAAGGGTACGCTGCTGACCCATATTTGACTTGGGTTCCATGAGAACCTCCACATCCTTTTTTACCAAGCTGCTTTCCATGAGTGGCTCCCAGGACACACTGGTGCACGGGGTTGTTCCTTCTTAGATGCAGGAGTCTGCTCTTCCCCTTGTTGAATTGCATTAGGTTCCTGTCACCCCAAGTCTTTAGCCTGTCAGTGTCCCTCTGAAAGACAGAACAGCCATCTGGTGCACCAGTTGCACTCCACATTTTTGTCATCTGTGTATTTATCAAGTGTGTATTCTACTGCATCATCCAGATCACTAATGAGTATGTTAAACAGGACTGAACCCAGGATTAAACCCTCAGGTACACTGCTAGTTACTGGCCTCCAAACAGACTTTGTGTCGCCCATCACTACCTTCTGGATCCAGACATTTAGCCCATTTTCAATTCACCTCAAGTTACCTGACCTGACTCTCTTCCGCCAGGAACACATTTTCCTGGCTCCAGCTTTTCCCCCTGGTCCCTGAGATTTGCAAAGATCAATCTTGCTAACAAAAGTCTATGGCAAAGAAGATATTCAGTACATCAGCCTCTTCTATATCCTGTGTAACGTGGTGCCCTGTTTTGTTCAACAAAAATGGGCCCACATTTTCTCTAGCCTATTCTTTTTTTGTTGTTTTTGGTAACATATGTACTTACAGAAGTCCTTCTTGATGTCTTTGAGATTTTGACATCCCTGACCTGATTCAATTTTGTTTGGGCTTTAGCTTTCCTAACTTTATGCACAGATGCTGGGACATCTCTGTATTCCTCCTAGGTTACGCATCCATGCCTCCAACCTCTTTACACTTTCTTTTTGTGAGGTTGGCCAGAAGCGGTTTATCCATCCACACTAGCCTACTGGCATTTCTGCCTGACCTACTGCTTGCTGAAATGGATCACTCTTGACCTTGAAGAAGTTGTTCCTTGAGTATTAATCAGCTTTCTTAGGCTTCTTCTTCCTTTCAGGGCCTTATCCCACAGGAGTCTCGCTGGACTCTTCCAAGAAGACCCCTGAAGATGATAAAGTCTGCCCTCCTTAAGTACAGGATTGTGAGCTTGCTTTTCACCTTCCTCCCTTCCCTCAAGGTCCTGAACTCCACTATTTCAGGATCACTGCAGCAAGGCTGTCTTTTACCACCCCATTCCCAACAAGTCCCTACTTGCTGGTGTTTATGAGGCTTATTAAAGCACTTCCCCTCACTGGTTTCTCTTCCACTTGGAGAAGAAGTTATGATCAACACACTCCAGGACAGGCTTGAAAATCCTGATGGGATGCTTCTGCTATATTGTTCCTCCAGCAGATATTAAGGTGAAGGAATTCTCCAGGAAGAGAAGGGCCTGCAAACACAAGGCTGTTCTTACACACCCACAAAGGGCTCATCTGCTTGTTCTTCCCAGTCAGGTGGCCTGTAGCATATTCCCACTATAATGCCACCAAACTTGGTTCTCCCTTTAATTCCAATCCTCTCAACTAACTCTCAACTAACTCCTCATTCATCCCCAGACAGAGGTCCATGCACTCCAGCTGCACAGCAGCACTCCATTCACAAAAAGAGCACATCTACTGCTTCTCCCTTGTCTGTCCTTCCCAAAATGTCTGCATCCTTCTATTGCAAACCTTCAGTCACAGGATCACATCTCTGTGATACAAATAAGACTCTAGCTCTGCAACCATACACACCTGTCTGTCTCAACTTGTTTACTCCCCATGCTATGTGTGCTGGTGCATAGACACTTAAGAGCAGCACCCCAGCTCTATTCCTGCTGTTCCTAAAATATCTTTGAGGGATTTCTGCGTGGTAACTTGTAGGCATTTATTTGCTAATCTGCAAGTCCTACAAGTGACTCTGCTTAATCCCTATTCTGCTGATAAAGTGACCAAACAGAACATTTAATTAAAGTAATTGTTTCAGACATAGACCATTAAGGTAACATTTCTGTTAATTCTCATACTTTCTGTCCTTCTATGGTGAGAAAATTTGTACTGTGCCTTCTATGCTAAACTTCTTTTCCCAGTTGATCTCGTAGCTAACAAATCATTTAAAAAGAATGCAGGAATTTCATAAACATATGACCTGTTGTGGTTTAACCTGGCAGGTGACTGTGAACCACACAGTCATTCACTCACTCCCCTTCTTCCCAGTGGGATGGGGGAGAGAATTAAAAATAAATAAATAAATAAATAAATAGAACTCGTGGGTTGATATAAAGCTATTTACTAAGATAAAGGATGATAATTATGACAAATATATATATCTATAGGTGTACAACAAGTGACGCACAAGCAATTGTTTACCACCAGATCAATGTCCAGCAGAAAAGAGCCAGATGAATTCCCACTCTCTTCAAAATTCCTCCCGCTTGATGTGATATGACATGGATATGACATATCCCTTTGTCCTCTGTCCTAATTCTGTTCCCTCACAGCTACACGGACTCTTTGCTGTGAATGGCCTTGGGTCTATGCAATGTTGCTTAGCAGGCAACTATAAACATCAGTGCGTTATCAACACTGTTTTCACCAAGAACCAAAACATAGCATTATACCAGTCACACTGAATAAACAACTTAATCCCAGCTGAAACTAAGACAACCAGCAAAAACTAAATAAATAACTTCACAAGGATTCTCATTTTATTCTTTTGTGTTGCATAACAATACAAGGAAATAATGCTAAAGACATATGAGATTGTGGGCTATTTGCTTAATATTCAATCTAAAACCATTAGAAGTATTTATTCACAGGAAAAACTAAACTTCCTATCATTTTCATCTGTGCAAATAAAGTAGGAGTAGCCAGAAAGCTCCCACGGGAGCAAGATGCACCACTGAACTGTGTGATATTGGTGACTGCTCTCTGAGCTGAGTAGCATTGTCATGTTTGCATACATTCTCCCAGTCAGAAATGTTAAGATGCAGTATGGAAGCCTACCATACAGCCAAGATATACAGAGATTGTTTCGGATTGTCCTTTTCTTCTGTATTGCAAAGCATCATCCTATTTTTGGCTGAGATAGTGTTTTCTTCATAAAGGCTGTATTTATTTATTTATTTATAATTTTAATATGAATGGTACTGATAATAAACTGATGTTAAAGTCTTTTCCGAGCAGTGCTGTCACAGAATCAAAGAATTCTCAGCTTTTCACACAGCTCCGCCAGCAAGAAAGCTGGGGATGCACAAGAAACTGAGAGGGACACAGCCACAACAGCTGACACAAACTGGCCGAAGGAATGTCCCATAGAGCACTGCATCAGATTCAGCAGCAAAAGCTGGGGGAAAGAAGGAGAGAGAATACAATTGGAGCAACGCTGTTTGTATTCCCGAGAATCCATCATCACATATGATGAGCCCCGCTTTCCTGCAAATGGCTTAACCTTCCTGTCAATGGAAAGTAGTGAATTAATTTCTTGTTTTGCAATGCTTGCATATGCAGTTTTTGCTTTCCCTAATAAACTATCTTTATCTCATGCCACAAGTTCTCACACTTTTACTTGTCTGATTCTCTCCTTGGTCCCAGCTTGGAAGAATGAGCAAGCAGCTGTGTAGTACTTAGCTGCCTAAACCACAGTGAAGTGATGACTCGTTATTTAAAAAGTAGTACGCTTTAGTGGAAAAGCACTAGGCTGAGAATCATGAAATTTGAAGTCTTATATATTGTTTTTAACTTCAAAACAGTCGCTTTATTTATGTCAATTCAGCTATTCAATTTTCACTACTGCTTTTTTGCTTGCCAATACAAGATAGGCCTGTCGCTACTGGGCCTGATCTTGTTTAGCATCTTCATCAAAGACTTGGACGAAGGGTTAAAGAGTTTGCTGATATACAGTGCTGGGAGGAGTGGTTGAGACACCAGAAGGTGGTGCAGCCATTCAGTGAGACCTGGACAGGCTGGAGAGCTGAGCAGAGAGGGATCTGCTGAGCTTCAGCAAGGACAAGTATAGAGTCCTATACCTGGGGGAGGAATAACCACACGTGTCAGTACAGGTTCGGGGCTGACCTGCTGGAGAAGAGCTTCACAGGGAAGGACCTGACTGTCCTGGTAGTCAACAGGCTGGCCATGAGCGAGCAGTGTGCCTCTGTGGTCAAGAACACCAATGGTATCTTGGGATGCATTAAAAAGAGCATGGCCAACAGGCCAGGGGAGGATATTCTCCCCGCTCTACTCTGCTCTGATGGCGTCACACCTGGAATATAGTCACAGTATCACAGAATGGCCTGGGTTGGAAGGGACCTGAAGGATCATGAATCTCCAACCCCCAGTCACGGGCAGGACCCCAACCTCCCCAATAAATACTAAACCAGGCTGCCCAGGGCCCCATCCAACCTGGACTTGAACACCTCCAGGGATGGATGGGGCATCCACAGCCTCTCTGCGCAGCTGTTCCAACACTTAACCACTCTCTCTGTAAAGAATTTCCCCCTGACAACCAACCTAAATCTCCCCTACCCCAACTTAAAACCATTTCCCCTTGTCCTGAAGTTATCTACCCTTGTGAAGAGTTGACCCCCCTCCTGTTTGTAGGCTCCCTTTAGGTACTGAAAGGCTGCAATGAGGTCACCTCGCAGCCTTCTTTTCTCTAGGCTGAACAAGCCCAGCTTCCTCAGCACATCTTCATACAGTATTTGGTTCTGGGGTCCCCAGTTCATAAAATCTTCTAGAGAGAGCCCTGCAGAGAACCACAAAGATGATAAAGGGCCTGGAGCATCTCCCTTATGAGGAAAGGCTGAGATACCTGGGTCTGTTCAGTCTGGAGAAGATTTCAACCATGATTTCAACCATGTTTATAAATATCTAAAGGGGGAAGAAGTCAAATGGATGGAGCTAGGCTCTTCTCAGTGGTGTGCAGTGACAGGACAAAGGGCAATGGGCAAAAATGTGAACAAAAGAAGTTCCATACAAACGCAAGGAAGAACTTTACTGTGAGGGTGACAGAGCACTGAAACAGGCTGCCCAGGGAGGCTGTGGAGTCTCCTTCTCCAGAGATATCAAAAAGCTGCCTGGATGCTTTTCTGCTCACTCTACTGTAGAAAACCTGCTTTCAGCAAGGGGGTTGGATTCAATGATCTCCAGAGGTCCCTTCTGACCCTCATGCTTCTATGATTTTATAGCAGGCCTGATATACTTTAAAAATGAAAGCTAACTAATAAACAAAAACAAGAGAAAGACAGCAATGCTAAACATGCTCCCTTCCAGGAGTCAAATTTATGCTATTTTCCCATCAAATTTGCATTAACATCTTTTAGCAAATTCTGAGATAGAATGTTTAACATCAAAATTACTTCAAATACCCAGCGGCAGAAATTCAGATGGCCTGATGTATAATTACGAGGGCTGCTCAAAAAGTACTGCTTCTTATTTTACTATGTTAACCCACAATTTCAGAGGTGGATGTTGGTGGTATGGCAGTAGAGGTTGAACCCTCCCAGCAATATTACACTACATTCTGTCGTTGTGCAACAGATGGCAGCAGTGGGAAAGTCTGACAAAATGGCATCTGACATGGAAGTGTGTATGAACCAAAGCTGTGTAATGGAGTTCCTTCATGCAGAAAAAAATGGCACCCATTGATATTCATTCATGCTTGCTGAATGTTTATGGAAACCAAACAGTGGATGTGAGCAGTGAGGCGGTGGGTGGTGCACTGTAGCAGTGATGACAGTGATGTGAAAGACAAGCCATATTTCAGACATCTATGCAGATTTCTACAAGCGCAGCATGCAGGCTCTTTTTCATCACTGGTAAAAATGCATAGCTAACGGTAATAACTGTGTTGAAAAAACAGTGTTTTGAAGCTGTCAGTGTGCTCTGTCAAATGTATCTGTTGTAATTTTCCTGAAAATAAACAGGAGACAATACTTTCAAAGCAATATATATATGTATCTTTCTTCTGGAAGAGAAGCTTCCAGCTATTTCAAGCTGTTATTTACTGTGTATGTTCCAGATATGAAATAAAGCCACTGACATTAATACATTCTGCCCATGTTACTTGTTCCAGCAGCATAAATTGGAGACTATGCCAGTTTTTTTGGTTTTTTTTTTCATTGTTGTTGTTGGTTTTTGAGAATTTTTGGCTCAGATTGCCTTTAATTTACATTAAACTACTTAAATGTAATTGGTTTCAGAGAGGAAACACTTGATTTATACACTAACATTTGAGAGAACACAGACCATCAATTTCATGAAACTCAGTATTTTATCTAAATCTCTCTCACTCCCCCACCCCCTATAAATGGGTATCATGACACACTGGTGCTAATAAAAGTATCATATTTCTTCATCCTTGTTCTTGGCATTTCCCTCTTCCCATCTTGTAGGTAGTTCAGCTTGTTCTCTTGCTTCTGAGTTCATTGCTCAAAGGGTTCCCTTGACCATTCAGGATGTCTTAGCATGGAAAGGAAGAATCTGTTGCAAACTTGGACCTCCTTACCAATAAGGACATGGAACCTGGCTAACCAGAGGATAGTGGGACTGAACTCATGATGAGCAGGTACCACAGCACTGTGAGAGTTTCTGTGCAAATTGGATTACTTGTCCCTATGTCTTTGTAACATAAGTTCTGGCACAAAAAAGGAGAACAGGGCATGCATTTTGCTCCCAAAGACTGTATAATACAGAGTATTTTCTTAATGAGTTTTAAGAGCATTCAGCAAAAGTAGAATTACAGAATGATTTGGATTGGAACAGACCTGAAAGACCATTTATCTTCCAACCCTCTGCAATGGGCCGGGACACCTCCCACTATATTAAGCTGCCCGAAGTCCCACCCAACCTGACCTCGAACATTTCCAGGGATGTGGTATCCACCGCTCCTCTGGGCAGCCTGGTCCAGTGACTCATGGTGATGAATTTCTTCCTAGTGTCTAATCTAAATCTACCCTCTTTTGCTTTAAAATCCATTACCTGCTATCATATCACTACACTCCTTGACAAAGAGTTCCTCATCCTTCCTATAAGCCTCCCTTCTGGGTACTACAAGGTCTCACCAGAACTTTGTTACAACAATTTTTCTTTTCATCATAATATTAGAATTTTCAGATTTAATATCAGGACTAAGGTCACAGGCTAATGTTTCCTTGACAACAGATCACCGGAGAACGCTGGATATGCTTTCAAATGGAATAAAGCTCCTTTCTCTGAGTGAAGGCAAAAATTTCAACTCTTTAAATGAGTCACTTGTCTAGGATTGAATACTGGCCATCTTACACCTCACAAGCAAGCAATTCTGGCAGGAAAATGTACACTCAGATATTTCCTTGGCAGCTTTTTATAATAAAATGGTTATTTGAAACTGCTTGTTTTGAAACGTTATACAAAGACTAAAGGAGATGGTTTCATAGAGCGTACATGAAATGATCAAAGGGAGCCTGAAACCAGTAAAGATTATTTAATGCACGAATCCACAGCTTACCCCTTGTGTGGTATATTATTCATGAACTTCTGGAAAACTAATCCTAAAAGGTTTCAATAGCAGTGATATGTTTTCAGAAGGGATTTGAAATGAGAGGATGCTTACTTAAGCATGTGAGTGGGAAACCTATAGTGGCACACAGAGCTTGAGTCAACAAAAACACTTCTACATATGCTTAACTTAGAACTGTTGCTGAACTGAGGCAATCCAGGAGGAAATGCACGAAACTTCAAAGGTCCAGAGGTTTGCTTAGTAAACCAGAAATACAGATGCATGAATGAGCCTCTGGGACGAGCTGTGTCGTACTGAAACCATCAGCTGGGACTCTAGAGATATTTCTCTTACTTTCCATTTCCAGGTGTGCCTGAAAAGCTGCTCTGCCGGCAGTTTTTTCTAGCTTTGTTCTGAGCCAGAGTCAAAGGCATCACGTGAGATCAAACGGGTTTAAAGCCAAAATAATTTAAAATCGATCAAACTTTCATAATACGTGGAAAGTTTTGTGTTCTTCGGTATTGCCGACCCACCCTCGTGTTCGGACGTTTCTTTTCGGCGACCCGTCTCAAAATACGATTTCTATTCGGAGTAACGCGAGTGTTTAAACCGGTGGGGAGGCAAACGCTCCCCCGTGGAAGCGCCATCTGCGGCAGGCGTCACAGCGGCTCTGTACGCTCAGTTCTCACAGCCGAGCCAGGCGGGCGGGACGGCGCGGACAGCCGCCTCCAGCCGGGGCTGCACTGAGGGTTACTGCGCCGGTCACGTCGCCGGCGGTCGGCGCGGAGCCGCAAAAGCCGGGCAGGTATCCCGCCTCTCCTGCTTTCCGGGCGGCGCCGAACCCGTACCAGACGTCCCCCCCCCCGAGCAAATCCCACGTACCTTAGTCATCATCTCGACCTCCTCCTGCGCCGAGCGGCGCCCAGGCGGGGAGCGCGGTTCCCTCCCGTGGAGCGTCGAGCTCATCCGGCCGCCCATCGGCCGTCCCCGCTGCCGCTCCTCGCCCTCAGCGCGGCCCCTCCGGCTCACGCTTCGATCTCCTCAGCCGTCGCCGGGAGCCATGGGGCACCCGCACCCGCGCCTGGGCTTTCTGTGCCTTCAGCCCCCGCTGTCGACCGCTCTAGAGCTCCTTCGCCTTTTGTGATCGGATCGAGGCCGAACGAACCGTGCGGGACGACAAATCAGAGAGCCTGTGCCTCAAGCCGCGTCTCCGGCTAAGGAAACCTCGCCCGCCCTGTGCTGGTGGGAGGGTTTGGGGATGGTATGGATTCAATAACAACGAAACTGAAAACTCGCGAAGCGAGCTGTTCCAAGAGTCTGTGCTGCTTTTGTGAAGAAAAGCAAACTTTCCAGCAATCTATCAATGAGGCGAGCCAAATGGGACTCAAATACCAAAGTAACTTGAGAATGAAAAATAGGTGTTTAAAGTCAACACCAAGAATGACTTTGAAAACAGAATTTCAGAAGGGGAGAACCTACAGGAATTTCCTGCCTCTTTGTGTAATCTGCCTGCCTGTATCCATTAATTCCCATTAGTTTTAACAGAACTTTTTTGTCCTGTCTGCAAAAGGGTGCGTACTGCTAATGATAACTGGGTGATGGAAACTCAGCACTGTACACTTAAGGTCTCTGCTTCCCTCTTTGCCTAAGATATTTGGTATCTTGTGTAATTCAGGTTTGCTGAGGTGTGCTGTAATTCTGAATCCTTTAATTGTTAGCTCTCCAGCTTCACACTGCTGCATTGCCCACAAAGCTCAGAATCCTCACTTCACTCTCAGGGATCCTGAGAAGTTCAAGTCACGTTTATCCAACTCTCATGCTGTAAAAAGATGCCTGTAACAGAACAACAGTGAGAGTTTATTATCTATTTCCAAACACTTGCATTTCAGTGTTCTAGCAGCAGTATATTAAAAAAGATTTGTACTGTGTAGGTCAGCCAGTCATTTGTTTGTTTTGTTTTCTCAAGGAATAGAAGAAACAAGAATTCTTTTCTAAACATTTAAGCAGTAATAAAATCTGGCATGTTTCGATAAGGAAAAACAATCCATCTTTTCTATAGCCAAGAAGGAAAGTAAGATAAATTTTAACACTGATGTTAATTTGTACATCCTGGATATTCTAATTGAGTATTTGGCACCCATTATGCCAAGCACTCTACTCGTAGAGACTGAAGTTATTTACTTCATAAAACGTTCTGTCCTTGTGCAAGGAGGAATGTAGGTATACACTGAGTACTCTGCATGAGGTCAATTCTAGGCTGTCAGCTTATTTTCACTGCATTAATCTTGTCTGCCCTCCTCCCTGTTGCTTAAACTCTAAGTTCAAAGAGTCTGAATGCATAAATGAATTATTTCTGCAGGACAAGGAATAGATTAAGGGAGAAAAGGTCGCTGTACAGGAAAAGCTATTCTTAGGTGACCTGAAGGTCTGTTGTTGTCTTATAAGGTTTTCACTGGGAAGTCACAAATCATGAGTAATGAGCTGTATTTGAAACATCACAAACTGATTAGAGTCATAATATGGGAAGTGTAGGTGACCTTTACAAGCTAATCAAAAGCAATCTTTCTAACTAGCAGTTGTACTGGATTCCCTACTCCAAGGGAACTCATCATTCATTGACTGATCCACAAATAAAAAGTTGGAGGAGGGAACTTAAATCAGTATTATTACTTTGACAGTATAGGAGTGAGTATTTACAGGTTTTAAATGCCTCTGCAGAAATAAAATGTGGAAATGCCAACCTCTGCTTTATCTTAGTAGAATATCCACTTCCATTGTTCTTGTGTTTTGACTCTACTTTTAATTACTGACACATTGCAAAACTTAACAAACTTAGCCAGTGGTTCATATGGTTCTATTGATTCTTTGTTCTGTTTAAAAATTAATAAATTAATACCAACAAAAGGATTTTTATTTATTTATTTATTTATTTTTCTATGCTCGAAACCAAAGCAGAATCAAGTAGCCAGCTTGTCCAAACATTACAAGGGGACAGAGTCATGCTTACTGGTGGATATCATTGAGGTTATGGCTGTTTGACCAGTGCCACCATTTCCTTTTTCACAGAGATTCTTGAATGGTAGCCTGTCATCTAATCTTGAGAAAGAGACCATGGTTTTATTACAATTTTTCCTAACAAAATTCTGAAGAGCACTGTGGGACTCAAATGCCAAATTCCCTTCAGTATTAACCCTTATCTCCAGCACCAGTATGAAAAAAAAAAAAAAAAAAAAAAAAGCTTCATGATTAGAACGGATCTAATTGGAATTCAATGAACTTGTTATCACAGATCAGATCCAGTTCAGTACCTGAATGGAAACAGTGTATTGTTAAAGAATACAGTGAATAAGATCTTATTTAAATGAGAGCTAGGGAAGTATTAATGACTCATCATCATTCAAGTAAATATGACTGGAAGAAGAATTTTCCTTAAGTATTCATTCCCGTGCCTCCTTTATCCACAACTGTTAGCAGTTAGAAAAGATGGCTTTCAGCCTTGTCAGAAGCAAAATTAGAGGGAGACTGGGGTAGACCAAGGAGTGAGGGGAAAGAAATAACAAAAAATACACCGATACCTAGTGGATTCAAATTAACAAAGTAACTGTGGCTAAGAGATAGGTCACTTTTTAGAGAATAATGACCACAGCCTGCGGCAAAGCTAGGCTTATAATCATCAAATCTGCCATTAACTGTGCAGGAAATGCATTACTCTGGAGTCATCAAAGAAATTATAGCCAGTTATTTGCTGAAAGAGGGATTAGTAAGGCCAGATGAGCATTTTTCTTATGGTGCTATTATTTTTACTGAGCAACACAAAAATTATATTCATTTCATGACCCTGCTTCTGTGTTGAAACATAAAGAGAGAAAAATTGATTGCACAACAGTTATTTGAAATTCCTTGAAAAGCCCAGGGAATTTTTAGCATTGCTGAACTACAAACAGGAGCAGCTCCTATGTTTTGCACACATTGTTAGGGGTTGTGCAAACCACAGCCTTCCATTCTTCAAGTACTTAGCTTCCCTCTGTACTGGACAGTTTTGTTGTTAAAGTGTGTAACTGTCAAAAGACTTCCATTAGCTTTAGCAGCATGTATTAAGAGACTGTATCTTATTATTCAGATTACTTAGACATAACAAAAATTATGTTTGGTAGAATTAGAAAATGGCTTGGATTGGAAGGGACCTCAAGGATCATTGAGTTCCGACCCTCTTACCTCTTATGGTGTTGCCAACCACTCGATCAGGTTTTAGTCCGAGCTGCTCGGGGCCCAATCCAAGCTGGCCTTGAACACCTCCAGGGATGGGGCATCCACAGCTTCTCTGGGCAGCCTGTTCCAGCACCTCACCACCCTCTCAGTAGAAGCCTTTCTCTTGACATTTAATCTAAATCTTCCCTCCTTTAGTTTAAAACCATTCCCCTTTTCCCTATCATTATCATTATGCAGCTTTCCAGATCACAAATGCACGCTTCTGGTCCATCTTAAGTTTTTTTGTCAACCATGACCCCCAAGTCCTTCTCAGTGGGGCTGCTCTCTAGGAGTTCTTCTCCCAGACCGTATGCATATCTGGGACTAGTCTCTGCCTGACTCGTGGGAGGAAGAATGGCAACCATTTCATTCTACTTGTCTGTTCAAAAAGAAGTATTAAATAGGATATATCAATATATTATGGTTTTGAACAGAGCTCAATATTTTGTGCAAGCAGTAATACATTGCATTTAATGCATAATGCCTTAAATGACACAGTCTAAGTGCCAAGTAAAATAAGAAAGAATGAATTCTCTTCTGTAAAACTTCACATTTTTCAAAGTCTGCACAAGCAGTGTTGCTTTTCAGCAGGCAGTTTAGAGGAAGTATCCAGTTCTAAAGACTGAAGAAACTAAGTAGTCTTCTGTAGGAGGCAAAGTGGCACCCAGGATAGTCTGAGCAGTATCTTGACCCTCTGAAGCCAGTAAGTCATGAATGACAGAGATGCACAGGTATTATTCACAAGCTGTGATAACCGTATGAGCAGCGGTGCTCATAATTTTCCAAAAACCTTTTTCTTTTTTCTTTTTTTTTAATCCTTGAGAAGTGGGTAGTGGGGGAAAATTAGGTTTATCAAGCTTAGGATTTCCAGAGTGAATTCTGAACTCAGTGCAATAATCATTAAGCACTACCTTATCACAGGAGCATAGAGAGGTTGAGATGGGGTCCTCTGAGGTCATCTTGTCCAAACCCTCCCCATTGCTCAACCAGGGCCACCTTGACCCACTTGCAAGTAGGTCTATTCAAAATAGTTCCAAGAAGAGAGACTTGCCAACTTCTCCAGGCAACTTTCCAGTGCCAGTGCTCATTCACCATCACAGTAAATAAAAATTTCCCAGTGTTCAGAGGGAACCGCCTGTATTTCAGTTCATACCCCTTGCCTATTCTCATTTCGCTAGGCACTACTGAAATGAGACTAGTTCTGTCTTTGCATAAATCCTTCTGGTATTTATATACGTTGACAAGATTTCCCTTTAAGCTTTCTCTTTTTGAGGCTGAACAGTTCCAGCTCTTTCAGCCCTTCATCTTATGTGAAATGCTTCACTCCTTTCATCATCTTCCACCTTTGCTAGATTCTCTCAAATATGTCCGTGTCTCTCTTATACTGTAGAGTTAAGAATTTCGCACAGTGTTCCAAGTGTTGCAGCCTCACCAGGGCTAAATAGAGCAGGAAGAAAAAAAAAAAAAGAAAAAAAAAACTCTGCCTACCTGCTGGCCATACTTTACCTAATGAAGGCCAGGATACCTTTAGCCTTCTTTTTTTGGAAGAGCACACTGCTGGCTCACGTACAGTTTGATGCCCACCAGGACTCCTAGGTAAAACTAGGTCCTATCAAGTACTGGTGCCTGGAGTTGTTCCTCTCCAGGTGTTGGATTTGGTATTTTCTCTTCTTGAATTTCATGAGGTTCCAGTTTCTATGTTTCTGTGTTTCAACCTAACAAGGTTCCTTCCTGTGGGAGTACAATAAAAACTGTTCAGAGCAGAAGCTGTGGAGCAAGATAAACAGCACTTTCTTTGGAGGCATGGCCCTCTCTGGTGTACTAGCCACTCCTGACAGTTTTGTGTCATCTACATTCTTGCTGGGGATGCTCACATGTCACTGATCTCCATCTTGAGGCCTGTCCTTTCTGGCAGCTTTCCAGGTATCTCAATGTCTGCGTATCCAGCCCAACAAACCGCTTCAACAGATTGTCTATGAGGATCTTTTAGGAGACAGTGTCAAAACCCTTACTTAAGTCCAGGTAGGTAACAGCCATTGCTTTCCTCTCACCTACCTGGTGAGTCATTTCATTGTAGATGCTTATAAAGCTGGTCAAGTATGCTTTCCCATTGGTGAATCCATGCTAGCTAGTCTTGATGATTTCCTTGTCTTTCTGTGCTTGGAAATGGTTTCCAAGATCAATCACCTTCCTAGGGATCGAGGTAAAGCCATTACCTGTAATCCCTGGAGTATTCCTTCTTGCCTGTTTTTGAATATAGGAGTGACATTTGCCTTTCTCTGATCTTCAGGCAGCTCTCCCAGCCCAAAGGTTATCAAGAATGACCTCACAGTGTCATCATCTATCTCCCACAGCACCCAGAGATGCATCCCATCAGGGCTCATAAATAACAAATGTAGTTATCTGTTGAACTGGTTGGCTGCGATACCAACAACGTCCTGTGCCATTGGCAGTAAAGAGCTCTGCCATTGTGATACTGATATCCTGCCTATCTCAGAAAGGTTCCAGATCTGAGTATGGTTTGGACATGAGAAAGATGGAATGTAAAATAATCCTACATTTCTCTTGACAAACATAGAGTTGGAGCCAGAAACTGGAAAATTCCTTATGACAAACGTAGCCTCTTTACACTGTCAAATTCCTTTGAGTTCTCTATTCATTTGATAACTCACATTATTATTGATATACTTTTTAATCTGCTGTGAGCTTTTTAAAGAAAAAGTTGTGTGAAAATAATTCCCATCCCTGTATCTCCATGACCCACTTATCCAAGACTTGTAATTACTCTGGCCTACAACTTGACACCAGTATACACAAATAAGCTAATGCCTGTGGGGTTTTTTTTTGGTGAAAGAACTCAACAAACTTCATATGTCAAGAAGAACCATTCCCTAGCCATTCTCTTATCTCTGTCTCCACTGACATCTCCTTTTTATACTCTTATTAAAACAAAACAAAAAAAATGTTACCCAAATAATTTTCCCCAAGTGGCCCAATGTTAAAAGGCTTTACAAAATATGTAAATTATTCTGCTCTGCTATTCATTTGCAGAAAAACCTTTTTCCTGCCCTGCCATCCCATTATGGTGGAAACACTGCTCTTTTACCCCAAGCCAAAAATGTGGGAGGTCGAGAAAGGAGAGACAGATGTGGCAGATTTAACAACCTCACTATGTCTGGGGGGAAAAAGAAAAAAAAAGAAGTGTTTTATAATCTAAGTGTATGTGCCTGGAAAGATTAGAAAGAAGGAGTCTAACTAAATGATTTCAAATGTTCCTTCTATAGTTTTGTCCTTATTACTGCTTTGCACTCAATAAATTTCCCATCCCAAGGAAAGCCTCACCCTGAAAATGATCTGAGTTTATCATCTTCTGTCAGAAGCCACTTTAGAGTGGGAGACATGCATCAGAAAGAGAAAGCGAAAACGTCTGCATAAATACAAATCTGAATGACAATTGCTTTGCTATTGTTTTTCTAAATCAGCTTAACTCTTCATTAAGAGTAAGATCACATCCTTAAAACCTACTTTGTCATAATGATGAAAATATTAGTCAAAAGCTCTGGTGGTACCTTGAAACAAAAGAAAAGTTTAAAAAGCCCAAACATCTTGCATAACCATGATGGATTTCCAACAAAAACATACAGTCATGCAACAGTCAACTAATGTCTGTAAAACTCCAGATGTTTTTAATATGCCCTGTAGGGCAAATTTAATATTTTCCAGACCCTTTCCCTTCTTGCTAAAGAACAGCAATGAAATAGCAGGAAATGGTCTTCAGCTGCTGTAATGTTTTCATTTGCCCAGCGACAGGGTTTTTTAACTGAGCCCTAGCCCTTTTCTCCCAGCCTTCTGGTGCTTTTGGCATTTCAGGAGCAGGCAGTTGACTAACATTTAATCTCTGCCAGGTCTTTATTACTCACAGCCGAGGCTGACACTGCAAGCTGCCTTCAGAAGAAGAATACATGCAAAGAGCTACTCTGCAAAACTGGGGACAGTTTATATTAGCTCCTCCCTCAAAGAATCCAATAAACTTTCCTCAAGACAAACCCCTTGCAAGCCTCTCTCCTTACTCCTAAACATATGATTCAATATGATCCAAACCAGCCTTTCTCCTAAGCATATGATCAAAAAATCCAAACCGAAATCAAACAAATACACACACAAAAAAAAATGCTTTTAAAAAAACATTTTATTTTTTACATTAAAGTAAAAAGAAGAGCTGTGTTTGATATATATATCCTTAATTTTTAAAGTAAAATATTTGGCCTTACACCTATGTATCTAGGTTGGGATGTTGATGAAAAGGTGGTGATGAATATGCAGGCCTAAAGCAATGAAACTAACTGTCTTACAAATGTACAAGAATAAATACACAAGGAGACGAAGATGAGAAAACTGGGAATTTAAAGTAAAACAGAAGTAACCTACAGTGGACAAAGTGTACTGTAGGCCTCAAACTGCAAGCGCTCATGTTTGTGTGTTATGCTGCTCTTGAAGTAGCGGTACTAGATGTCAGGCAATCTTCTTGATGTGGACAGCAGAAAATCCACAAGCAATGGACTCTTACTAACTATGAAGGCTGCAACTTCAACCTTTGAAAGTCACAATCTCTCTACTTTCAATCACCACATAGTGTAGCATCAAGTTTGTCAGTGTTACTCTTTTTTGGACCAATTTCCTCTCAAGAGCGACAGCTAAGGAGACCAGGAGTGGCCATGCCCCACTCCAATCTTTGCCTTCTACTTCAAATAGATTTCCATCTGATGCCAAGTCATCTCCTCTGTGTGATGTAGCACCTAGGGACATGATGGTGGACTTAGTACTGTTAGGTGTTGGTTAGATTTAACCTTAAAAATATTTCCAACCTAAATGGTTATGTGATTCTGAGTCTTTGATTCTGTCTTCCACTTCCCAGAGAGATGAAGGAAGAACCTTTCCACTCCTGACCAAAAGCCACACACTCGTTACTTCCATCGGCAGCTTCATGGGCCCCAGCCCAAGAACCGAACATGATGACAACAGCATATCTGTGAAAACTAATTGTTTCTGTGTGGATGGGTTCAAAGGGTTAAAACTTCTGCTCCCTCCAATTTTAACCTTGTCTTTTCGTATCTGTGTAGCACTGCACCTAAGTCCCTTTGACTTGCTGTGGTTTTATCCTCTGTTCCTATAATTCATGTATTACTGAATCCTCCCACATCTCTGGCTTGGCAAGTGCAAGATCAGAAATCTTTCACTGCAGAGAAAAATGTTCAAAATCAATTGACACAAGGTCATCAAGAGACTATCACAGGCTAGTTTAAAGATGAGCTGAAAGCATTCCATTTCCTTTAACTTTTACAACTTTCCTAAGATCCTAGTGCAGTTAATATGTTAGTGAACAAGTTTTACATAAAAATGAGAAAACAAATTGAGATATGCTTTGAAGTCGTGTAAACAAGTTCCCCACACCCTCATAATCCTTGTACTGTGAAAATCACAGGATTGATCTGACTGCATAACTGCTGCCTGGGGTATTTACTTAATGCTACTAGAGGACCAAACCAACAATTCTTTGGTTGCTTTATTTCTGACAACCTCATCACAGTTTCTAGGATATATTCAAATTTACATTGGATATAAGTAACTCACTATTTCCCCTACTGCCTGTTAGCAGAACTTTGAGGCTTTTTCCTCTATTGGGTGCATGTGACTAATTCAGCAGGCTAAGCAAAGAATGAACTTTCTGTGTATCCCATGTAGACTAATCCAAATAAAAACAAAATCTACCATGCTCATAAATCTCCATGAAAAACAAAACAAACAAAAAATAATGTATACATCCCGGGGGATAGGTCCCCCAAAAGATGTGCTCTTTCAACAGAAACAAATACTGTATTTTGATTTTTAATTTCTTAATCCAAAATAGTAAAGTCAGTGTAAGTGAGAAGTCTCTTCACAACTAAGAAGTTGCAACGCTGAACTAAGAAAAAAATCTGCGGTTAGAACTGTAGATACGAAATCAAAATTTCAGAGAAAGTGAACTACATTTATTAAGCATTTAACCTAAAATGTAACTGTGTGTCCTCAAAAAGCAGGATTTTGTTTAACTTTTGTTAACACCTGAATATTCTCTCACTGGAAAAGTAATCTTACTGATGTTTTCTTCATCTCAGTACCTGTCCCTTTAACATTTACTGAACTGATCTGTTTTGGCTGCTTTGGAATCAGAAAAGAGATTTTAGGCACACTGGTGCTGAATTAGAATTGAACAGCACTTCAGTCACTTCAGACTGTTCACAGAATATTGTGGCAGCCTGGAGGGAAAAAGATAAAGTCAACCAAAGGGTACAGGAAGAGAATTCAAGGGAAGAAAATATAACTGTAATTTTATCTTCCTTTCTTTTGCGTCCCTTTTTTGTTCTTAAATATGTGATGTGTGTTTATATGTGGTGTTAAATATGTATGTGTCCCAGAGAAGTGAGGGGGGACATCTGCCCATCTGTAGAAAGCTAGCACAGTACCAGTGCTGCAATAATTCTTTTCTTGCAGCCCAAGTAACAACAATTCTGGCTGTTGCCTGTCTTATGTACAGATACAGTACTAAGTTCTCTGCTTCTATGTTGTCAGTTCAGAAGAAATTCATTCCAATGTGAAATATGAAAAGAGACAATAGAGCCTTCAAGAACTCATCTGCCAATATTCAGGATACATCTAAATAAGACATAAGACTTTTGGTTTATAAAAATGTCACTGATGCCTCTACTGAAACACCAAAGGTCACAGAGATCATCGCTTCATGCAGGTACACAGTCATGCTAAATTTATGGTGCAGTGCTATTATCAACAGCATTTACTCACAACGTATTTGTTGTTCACAGAGAGCTAAAATGTATGGCAGTGTGTTCCAGGCCACATACAAAGAGTGCCATTGAAGTTATTACAATCCTTGTTCCTGGACTGTGTAGGGTAAACAAAAGTTACAGAAGATTTGTGAGGTGAAACACTGTGGTGATTTCAAAGAGGAAAATATATGTGATTATAACAATTCACAGAAGAATTATTTCCTTGGCAGGAAAACATTGGAGCCCAATGAAAGGACAAGTAGTATTTTGTTGGATTATTCAGGCAAAACTACAGCTGCCACTTTTGCTTTTTAGCTCACAACAGCACAGGACATCCTAAAGTTTGGGACAGCCATAGAAAGTTTTAGTAATATATGTTATATTCATCTACACAAAAATAGCAAGGGCATCTCTCAAAGGAAGCAAGAGTATACAGTGTATAAGAGCAATAGCAATCAAACCAGGGAAAATTCATTGTTCCCTTTTTAATATCCTATTGGGTTTCTATATATAAGACTGTGATGTCACCTTGAGCGTATAAGCAGCCAATCTCTGCTTGCAAGAAACTGTAGGAAGTTTTTAATCTCTTAAAATAAAAAGTGGTTAAGGTCTAAGTACTCAAAGCAATGTCTGCTTTTGCCTTTCTATTCACATTTATGTATTTTTTTTCTAAGTGAAACCGCCAACCTTTTCCATCCTAAGTGAAAACTCCTTGGTACTCTCTGGCAAGGAGAACACAGACACTAAGCTGTGCCACAATGTGTCCTGAACGTGCTTCAGAAGAGATGTGTCACGTTTCATAAGATGTTTTGAACTGCTTAGAGTATAGGATGAGGCACTGTGCTTTGTTTTGCTTTATTAAGCACATTTTAATGGTGAGTACCTTTTGTCCTTCTCATCAGGAGACGCACAGAAAATGCCAAAGGGTTAATCTGAACTTGAATCTAAGATTTTAGGCAATCCTGCTGAACGTTCATCCATCTCCTTCGTCTACATCTTTACTGGGAGGTGAGATTCTGGAGCAAGTTACCCACAGGGGTTGTGGATGTTCCGTCCCTGACACCTCTGTGTTTCAGGCCAGGTTGGAGGGGGCCATGGGCAGTCTAACCTAGTATTCGATCTAGCGGCTGGTAACCCTGCCTGCGGCAGGGAGGCTGGAGCTTGATGATCCTTGAGGTCCCTTCCAACTTAAGCCATTCTACAATTCTGTGATCCTATACATCTGACTGTCTCCAATGGAATTTGTAAACAGCTGTAACACTGGTAAAAATATATATATACACTACCAGTTAATTTCTCTTGAAGTGAACATACATGAACTACAGCAATGGTATCTTACATGGCATACAAACCTCTTTCCAAATGAATATTTATGACTGATGAGTAGGAAATAGTATCTTGTAACCTGAAATATCCATTATAAATTATGAGGATGATCTTATTGACTGATCTGACAGGAACTTCTATAATTAAACTAGACAGACAATACATTAACAGTGAAAAAGATGCTGCTCACCAATCCAAGCAAGATGAGGAAGCTTTGGAAAATATTTCTTGTAATTTGTTTTGGAGCAAATTTGCTCAAACACATCTATATAACATACCAAAGGCTTTCCCCTGAATGTAGCCTTGTAACCTGAGTCTGTTGAATGATTAAAATAACTTGAATGCTGCTTAAACCACTTTAAAAATTTTAGCACTATTCCTCATTTACTGTCTTGCCTTTTGTGTTTTTAAAGATATTCCTCCTTTCTTGATAGCACTATGTATATGTTTGCTAAATGCAAAGTAACTCAACTTAGAACATCAGCTAGAGAAACCAAGGACTGATGGCACGAGGGGATTATTCCAAATCACCTCTTCACTTCCACGCACAGAAAATTCTATCTTTTTGCTGTGAGTCGTGCACTTAGATCCTTTGCCTGGAAAGTAGAAAGGAAAAAGATGTCATAAAGACACTTAGAATTCTGTTTGTCATCCTGTGGGTTGTGACTGTACTACAGAAGATGAAAGTATGACATAACTAAGCCAGAATGATTCTATACAGTTATGGAATATGGTGAGAGAAAAGGTAAACCACATAACATTTGATATCCTAATTGCCTCACTATTTTTCTGTGCCTGGTTTACAAAATCCCCCAAAAGACTTTTCAAACACTCAAAAGAGGTTGCCAATGAAAAATAAATGAATAAATAAATATAATGGAAACAAAACAAACTAACTAAAACCAAACCACCAAACTTGTTATCCTGGCTGTTTATTATCCTGACTATTCTGGGGTCCTGATTAACCTGTTAATAAAATAAAAGTAAAAAGATCTTTCAATTTCCTTACAGATATAGAGACGGATTATCTTAACCTTGCATATTATGTCAAGGCAGAGGCAATTTTTCCCTTGGAGGTCAGTAAAAAAACAAGCTGAAATGTATATGTGTGTGTGTTTTGGAAAGGAGGTCATACTTAAAAATAACTGAGAAATATGACAATGCAATAGATCTTGGCAATGTGGAAGAATATGTTTCCTCTGATGGGAAGATGCTGCTCACATGCCATGCTCTGTCTCCGGACTATGTCCAGAGAAGGGCAATGAAGCTGGCAAGTGGTCAGGAGCACAGGTCTTCTGAGGAATGGCAGAGGGAACTGGGATCGTTTAGTCTGGAGAAGACGAGGCTCAGGAGTTGCTCTCTGCAATTACCTGAAGGGGGTGAGGTGGGGATCAGCCTCTTCTTTCAGGTAAGTAGCAATAGGACTAGAGGAAATGTACTCAAGTTGTGAAAGGAAATTCAAGTTGGATGTCAGGAAGAATTTCTTCTCTGAGAGAGTGGTCAGTCGCTGAATTGGCCTGCCCAGGGAAGTGCTTGAGTCACCATCCCTGAAGATGTTCAAGAATCACTTAGATGTTGTACTAAGGGACATGGCTTAGTGGGGAAATACTGGTGGTAGTTGGACGGTTGGACTGGATGATCTTGGAGGTCTTTTCCAACCTTGGTGATTCTATGATTCTACTATTCTATGATTCTATGCAATACAATAAAAATTAAACCTAATTCAAATTTGAATTCTTTTTTTTTAAATATATTTTCCTTTCACTTTGTGAGAGGCTTCAGTTCTACTTCCTATTTTCATTCCCAAAGTTGTATTTTTGTCAGTCTTCTAATGAAAGTTGAATCTTCCCTACTTCACTGTATTCAAACATTATCTGGATTTAGTCTGTGTCTATCTATCTATTCCTCTTAAAATCAAATGTTTATAAAAGTCTTAATCTCATTTGGCCAGTGAGGATTTTAAAGCACCTGATTACTTCAAAGATATCCATTTATCATGATGTTATTTCCTGTGTCCACTTCAGTACTGGGATGTTGTCAGCATATGAGTTGAACAGGTTCATGCTATGCTGAGTGAGGAATAGTAGAGCTCTGAATAGTAGAGCTCAAAGAGTTGTAGTGAACAGGGCTACATCTGACTGGCAGGTGGTCACTAGAGGTGTTCCTCAGGACTCAGTTCAAGTGTCAGTCCTGTTTAACATTTTTATCAACTAATTGGAACACATCCTTAGCAGGTTTATTGATGATACTAAAATGGGAAGTATAGTTGGAAGGGACAAGAGGCCTTGAGGAGGCACCCAGATGCATTGGAGAATCATCACCAGCAATAGTAAATGCCAGATTGTACATCTGTAACGTAATATCAAAACACAGATACAGACTGGGAGTTGAGTGGCTGGAAAGTAGTAGCCATACAGAAAGAGATCTTAAAGATGCCAGTGATAGCAGGCTCAACGTGAGCCAGCAGCGTGCCATGGCAGCCAAGAGGGTGAACAACAGTTTGGGGTGTATTAAACACAGCCAGCTGGTCAACTGAGGTGATTGTCCCACTGTACTTTCTGCTGATGTGGCTTGATTTTAACATCCTTTGCAGCTCTGAGTTACACAGTACAAAGAGGATATTAAGGTCCTTGAAAGTACCCAGAAGGCAGCACAGCTGACAAATGGGCTGGAAGGTGTGTCCTATGAGGAGAAGCTGAGGACACTTACATTATCTAGCTTGGAGGAAAGAAGGCTAAGAGACAACCTCATTGCTCTCTATAACATCCTGAGGAAGGAAAACGGAGAGACGTATCTGTATCTCTTTTCCTTGGTAAGCACTGATAGGACGCATAGGAATAGCACAAAGCTGCAATAAAGGAGGTTCAAACTGGACATTAGGAGAAAATTATTTCTTGTGAAGGTAGCCAAACAAGGGAACAGGCTTCCTAATGATGTGACTGATGCTCCATGCTTGCAAATGTTCAAAAGGCATTTGGATGATGGACTTCATAATATGCTTTAACTTTTGGTTAGTCCTGAGATGGTCGAGCAGTTGGATTTGATGATTGTTGTAGGTCCCTTCCAACTGAACTTTCAATTTCATCCTTGCAGTCCAATCTTTCATTAATCATCCTGCAGTGAAGTGAAAATCCTGAATACAAGCAGTGTTTTATATCAACGGCCAGTCGAAGACCTGTTAAATTTGAGAGAGGGAAATTTAGTTCTTTAGCATGACAAGATCAAAAAGGAGAAATAAATAAACAGTGAGCTACTAACTATTATCTAAACTCAAATTTCTAACTTAATTAGGGAAAACAACATCTAATCTATCTTTCGAGCTCATAAAGCTGAATGGGCTTGATTCTAAGCAAGCAATGATTAAAACCACTGAATGAACCCATGATGTTCTCCTCTCTTCCACAATAGGTAACTTCTCCCAAACTTGGGCAAATTCTCAGGTACAACTGTGGAGTGGAGATGCATGTGGAATGGAGATTCATGCGCTACAAAGGGTGCACAGAGGGATTTTAGAGAGTTTAATTGCCTTGTACTGTGAATCAGAGCTATAGAGGCAGACAGAGTACAGCTGGTCTTCAAAGGCACTGTACAGCTTAAGCTCCAGTTGGGCTTTGACCCCTCTAATCTTCTCACTGCAGAGCTTCACAGCCTCTTCATATCCCCCCTGAATGACCCGTCCCTTCTTGCAAAGGTCGTGAACATTTCTTCCTGAGTTCTAGCCAAAGCTCTCTGTTCAGGCTGACCTCCTCTTTCACCACATGAGGGCGGCCTGCTCCTGAGCTCTTAAGCTTTCCTTCTAGAGCAACATCCGGCTTTCCTGAAACCCTGTGCCTCTCAGGGCTGACTCCTAAGGAACACTGTCAAACAATCTCCTAAACAGGCTAAAGTCTGCCCTCCGGAATTCCAAAGTGGCAATTCTGCTAACCTTTTTTTACTTTTCCAAGGATCGAAACCCATTAATTCATGATTGCTATGCCCAGGACAGCTTCCAACACCACCTCTCTGACCATTCCTTCTTTGTGCACAGCAGATCTATCAGGGAGCTTCCCTCCGTAGGCTCACTTACCAGCTGTCTTGGAAAGTTATCCTCCACACACTCTAGGAACTTCCTAGACTGCTTCCTCTCAGCTGTATCAGTATTTCCAGCAGACACCGGGTACGTTGAAGTCCCCCACAAGAACCAGGGCTACTGATCCCATAACTTCCAGCAGCTGCCTACAGAATGTTTCACCTGTCTCTTCATCCTGATTGGGTGGTTTATAATAGTCTCCCAACAGGATATCATCCTCTCTGATCTTTTCCCTGATCCTCACCTATAATGACTCAACATCATTCCCAGTATTGATCCCTACAGAGTTGAAACACTCCGCAACATTGAGAGCCACCCCACCACCTCCTCCTCCTTTGCCTTCACCTCCTGAAGTCTTATAACTCTCCATTGCAGCACTCTAGTCTTGAGAATGATCCCACCATGTTTCAGTGATGGCAACTAACTCATAGTTCTCCTGTTGCACCATGGTTTCAAGATCCTGTTCATTGCCCATGCCACGTGCAGTAGATGCACTTCAGCAAGGCTACTGATCTCACCTATGACCCTGAATTGCTGCTCGTAAGTTCATCTCTAGCAAGCCTGGTTTCATCCTCTTTTACCTTCAAACTTAGTTTGAAGCCCTTTGAGATCTGAAAACTCATAGGTCAGAATTCTTTCCCCCTATTTTCCTATGGCACCAGCCTCTTAGCCACACGTTGATCAGATGGGTCTTCCTGCTCCTCTCAGTATCTTTCCCTGCTATTGAAGAGATCAAGGAAAACACTATCTGAGTGTTTTCCATAAACTAACCACCTCAATGCCCTGAAGTCCCTCTTGAAAGCCATCATCCCCCTACAACCTCATCACTGCCTACCTGAATATCAGAAATGGGTAATAATTAGAGGACCTTACCAGAACATACGAACACAAGAGAGGGGAAATTGCAGGATTAGTGAGCAATTGAAAAAGACCTCTAAGATCATCCTGTCCAATCGTCCACCTACCACCAGTATTGCCCACCTTCCTTAAACACCTCCAGGAACTGTGACTCCACAACTTCCCTGGGCAACCTGTTCCAATGCATAACCACTCATTCAGAAAATAAATTCTTCCTAATACCCAATCTGAACATAATCTGGAGCAACTCGAGGCCATTCCCTCTAGTCCTACCACTAGTTACACAGAAGAGGCCAAACCCCACCTTGCCACAACCTCCTTTCAGGTAGTTGCAGAGAGCAATAAGGTCTCCCCTGAGCCCCCTCTTCTCCAATCTAAACAATCCCAGCTCCCTCAGCTGTTTCTCATAAGACTTGTGCTGCAGACCCTCTTCACCAGCTTTTTTGCCCTTCTCTGGGCATGTTCCAGGGCCTCAATGTCTTTCTTGCAGCAAGGACCCCAAAACTGAACATAGTACTAAATGTGTGTCCTCATTAGAGCTGGGTAAAAGGGAACAATCACCACCCTGGTCCAGTTGGCTATACTATTTCTGATATAAGACAGGATGCCATTGGCCTTCCTGGTCACCTGGGCACACTGCTGTTCAGCAAAGCATTAACCAACACCCCCAGGTCTATTTTCTCCATGCAGCTTTCTAGACACTTCCCCCAAGCTTGTAGCGTATCTTGTGGTTGCTGAGACCAAAGGACCTGACACTTAGTCTTGTTGAACTTTGCCCATTGGCATCAGCCAATCAATCCAACATGTCCAAGTCCCTCTGTAGGGCCTTCCTACTCCCAGGCAGATCAACGCTTCCTCCCAGCTTAGCGTGATCTGCAAATTTACTGAGGGTGCTGTCAATCCCCTCATCCAAGTCATCAATGCAGATACTAAACAGGACAGGTCCCAGTATCAACCCCTGGGGAGCACCACTTGTGACTGGTTGCCAGCTGGATTTAATTCCATTCACCACCACTCTCTGGGCCTCATCTGTCATGTGTCTCTTCATCCTGGTTTGGTGATCTATAAAAGACTCCCACCAGGATATCTGCCTTGTTGGCCTTCCCCCTGATTGTTACCCAAAGGAATGCAATCTTATCATTCCCAGAATGAGCTCTACAACATCAAAACGCTCTCTAACAGAGAGAGCCACACCACCACCCCTCCTTCCTTGACTGTCCCTTCTGAAGGGTTTATAGCCATCCATTGAAGCACTCCAGCTGTGGGAGCAATCCCACCATGTTTCAGTAATGGCAACTAAGTCACAGTTTGCCTGCTGCAAAATGGCTTCCATCTTCTCCTGCTTGTTGCCATCTTGCATGTATTTGTGCAGGTGCATGTCAGCATAGCCATTGGCCTTAACCACAACTCTGGCTTTGTTATCACAGGGTCATCTCTCTCTTCCCCTTTCATATCTAGTTACAAGCTCTCTCCATGAGCTCTGACAGCTCCTGAGCTAGTATCTGTGTCCCCCTTGAAACAGAAGAGATGTGTCTGCAGCCATCAGGTGAGATGCTCCTTAAACCACCCCATGATCAAAGAAACAAAATTCCTGCACTGCCACCAGCCCATCAGCCATGTATTTATCAGATATGTTTTCTTGGTCTGCTGAGTACTGAAGGAATAGAAAAAAAACAAAAAAAAAACAAACAAAAAAAACCTGTACTTCTGCCCCATCCATCCACATGCTGCAGTCCTTTTTGATAGCCCTAAGGCAGGTATGTCCACCTCACAGCCTGCAGCTCACATGCAGCCCAGCATGGCTTGCAATGCAGAGTGCCCCCTGCTCCAGGCTATAAAGGTGGAAGCTCTTCACCACAGTTCAGGTATGCACCCATCACTTAGCAACAACCAAACCGTCGGTGTGCTATTAACACTGTGCCAACTGAAACAAGGGCAGCAGGAGGGCAGTGCTTTGCAGTGCTGACTCAAGTGGCAGCAAACAATTGTTTGCATTTTGATACATCAGCTAAACACAGTGCTTTGAACAGCAAAGAATACGCAGCTATCCCTTCCATTTTGATAAAGGTGTTTGAGAACAGGTTTCAAGATTTAAAATATATATATATATCAATTTATGGTTCTGACATAATTTTCAGTTGATATAAATACATTACCTTCAAAATTTCTAATGGCATAGAATGCACAGAGTTGCAGTCACATCTTCAACTCAGAAATCTGAACATCTCTCTTAACCAGAATGTCATGAGACTTCTCAGAGAAAAATATATTTTGCTTCACAGCCATGCCTTACTCATTTAATTGCTTCTTGGCAGCATGCGCATTTGTGAACAGTTGTCAAGGATTAAGTACAGGAAGAATAAAATTTCAACATCTCAGATGAACACCTTGAGACCTCTCTGAGAATCGCAACCGCTACCATTGAACAAGAATGATTGTGTTAGTTTCACAAAAGCAAGGTCAAATATCCCAGTAGTTTTATGCTTTTATTCCTTAATTTTTTAATGTTTTAAGAAAAATAATAATAATAAAAAACGTTTTGTTACTTACATATTAATGATACTGTATATTTCATGAGGGCTGCTCCAGAAGTAATGCCTCCTATTTTATTATGTTGGCCCACAAAATCAAAGGTGAATGTTGATGTTATGGCAGTAGAGGTTGAACCTTCCCACCAGTATTCCTCTTTGTTTTATTGCTGTGTGGCAGATGGCAGAAGAGCGGTAGTCTGACAAAATGGTGCTTCAGCAAAAGTATGTCACAGAATTAATTCCTCAATGAGGAAAAAATGACACCCACTGACATTCATTTCTGCTTGCTGAATGTCTATGGAGACCAAACAGCAGATGTTAGCACAGTGATGTGGTGAGTGATGCATTTCAGAAGTAGCAACACTGAGTCACCTCTGCTGGTGCAGATTTTTATGAGCACAGCATGCAGCCTCTTGTTCCAGCACTGCTGAAAATGATGGTGGCTATGTTGAAAAACAGTGTGTTGTAGCTAAGAATTTCTTCTATCATATCTATAATGTTATCATATTGTATCATATCATATCTATAATGTTACTGTGCTCTTTGTACTGATTGTAGTTTTCACAGAAATACATAGGAGGCATTACTTTCAGAGCAACTTATCTGTGTGTGGTCCAAGACAATTCCTCTTTAATGTGGCCCAGTCAAGACAAAAAGTTGGATACTGAGGACTCTGGGGCTTCTCTCAGTGGCTTCTTTATTGCCAACCTGAATTACCAGTGAAGGATAATAATCAGAGGAGTGAACCAGGCCAGGAAGTTTTCTGGTAATGCTCCTGACCTAGGCACCAGGGAGACACCAGGCTTCCCTATGGTAGGCTCAGGCTGATATATACAGCCCTCTCTGCTTGCCCTGCCTGCACAAACTGCTGCACAAACTGCCACACCATGCCCTTCTGACACAGCACACCCTGCTTGTTTGTCTTGTTCAGCACACTCCCTGTTTGCCTTGCTCCCTGGGAACAGCCTTTGTATGCACGGAGCTCTGGCTGTCGTCCCTCTCAGCTCCATCCAGTGTCAGAACCGCTTCCCTGGGTAGGAGATGGGTTGTGCTTGAGGGGGGCCTGGGGCTCCCTCTCACTCCTTGTCTTTCTGGTCAGGGCTTATGCTGCTCTACTGCCTCTCTTGTTGCAGCCCCTGCTGTGAGGTTTATCCCACGAGGCCTCCCTATAGAAAAATCTTGTAGAAAAGGAAAGGGGGCCAGTTCATTCAGCCTGAATATCAGCTTCTGAGTAGTGAACGCTCAGCAGGCTACTCGAAGCAAGTAGTGAGGAGAAATCCATGAAATACAGCCCTGCTTCATCTGTGACCAGTAGATGTTTGGGATGGACCCCATCCTTACAAAGAGTGCTTGCAGCTGCATGTTCTCAAGACCATAAGAGTCTGGAATGTGCTCCCTTGGTTCAAAACAGCCTCAATTTTATGTGCTCCCAGGCATGTAAAATCTTTGATGAGATGGAGTGGGAGCAGTGGACATTTGGAGAAAATAAGCTTTTCTGGGATGTTTTTCTTATGCTAGCTGCCTGAGGGAAGGTCTTGCATGTAGTTGCTGAAGGCTTCTGACTGGAAAATTACTTTGCCTATAGGGTAATTCAGAACAAATCTCAAGGTACAGAGAGGCTTGGTAGAGATCTCTTTTCAGTGTCAAGATGAAGAAATAAATCCATTTGGGAAGATGGGGGTGGGGATGCGGAGGGGGAGGGGAGATGCTCCCCAAAGACAGAAATGACTAAATATTTAAAGGCATAGCATATCCATATTAATTACATGCCAAGAAAACAGGCCAAAATTTTGAGAAATAGTTAACATATTGTCCCACCCTCCTGAAAATATATGGTGAGGGTCTCTGGTGGTCGTGGGATAAAGGCTAGTAATCATTCTCACTGTGAATCTCCAAACTTATAAGGGGGGTAGCCCTAACCAGTTCCCACTGATGTTACGTTGAGCTGAGACATCTGTTTTGCCATCTTATCTTCAACAACAGGACATCTACTCCACTTTATCTTCACTTGACAACAAGTTTCTTGGCCTCTGCATTTCATTGTTGAGCTTACATTTATGCAAGCCTTCTGTTCTTCAGCTTGTATCCGCTCAAGTTATGCAAAAGGCTGTTCTCTCAACATAGAAAATCTGTTCTCATGATTCAGGATATGGTGTTGTTCTGTTGGGGTGCACGTTAGGTGGAAGGATCCCTTGTGCATCCAGTGCCTGAAAGAATGCCTGCTTCTTAATACCACATTGGTGTTAAGGAGTTCCATTTGGGCTGAAGTTCATTTAGCAACAGTTTTGGCAACACATATGGGACACTGCTTCTGAACCTCAGTGGATTCTGGGATTGCAGGACTTCAAGGGGATTCCCAGGGAGAACTTCCAGTCCTCAGACCAAAGTGCTTGAGGTAAGGCCCCTAGGAACATAAAGGCATTCTTCACATTACATAACTTGGGTTAGGGGTTTAAGTCCCATGGGAACTGTCTGTTTGTAAGACACAGGCAAAAGCCATGCAGGGTTTGTCCATAAACATTCCTTAGGGGTTCAAGTCCCCACTGGAAAAGTTATTTCAGGCAAATGCCTAGATAGCACCAAGGTTTGGTATATACATTCAAGTCCCCTCACCAACTTGATAAAGGGGTTCAACTTAATTAAGGCTTTGAGTCCCACCAAAGATTGTGGCTTTAAGTCCCACCACAATGGCGATTTGTTGTTAAGATTGTGGGAATACTGTAAAACAAGCAGAGGACAGTCCTCTGTGGACAGTGAAGGTGGCACAGGGGTCTGAGCCCCCCACATCTTGTTCTGGTGTTGGTGGTATTCTGTTATTGCTGTGATTCTGTTATGGTTTGTGGTGGGTTAAAGTCCCACCATTTGGTATGTTCAAAGACTTGCCCTGGGGACTCCTGGACCCTGGAGGGAAGAGAGAGCGTCTGGGAAATGAAGCGCTTCCCCCTACTTGAGAAGGGGGTGGTCCAGGAGCATCTGGATGGGATCAGTGTGCACAAATTCACAGCCCCTAATGGGATGCATCCCATGTGCTGAGGGAGCTGACAGAGGTGATTGCCGAACCACTCCCTATCATCTTTGACAGGTCCTGGAGAACAGGAAAGGTGCCTGAAGACTGGAGGAGAGACAGTGTTACTTAACAGTCTTCAAAAAGGGCAAGGAGGAGGATCCAAGCAACTACAGGCCAGTCAGTCTCACGCTGTCCCTGGAAAGGAAGCAACTTCTTCTGGATGCCATCTCCAAACAACTGGAAAAGACAACTGTCATCAGGAATAGTCACCATGGATTCATCAAGGGGAAATCATGCTTGACCAACCTCATAGCCTTCTGTGATGGCATCACTGGCTGAGTAAATGAGGGGAGACCAGTGGATGTCATCTGCCTTGACTTCTGCAAAACTTCTGATACTGTCTCCCAGGACATCCTGATAACGAAGCTGAGAAAATGTGGGATAGATGAGTGGACAGCAAGGTGAGTCAGGTACTGGCTGACTGGCCAAGCTCAGTGTGGTGCAGAGTCTGGCTGGAGACCTGTGACTAGTGGTGCTCCCAAGGGGTAGGTGCTGGGTCCAGTCTTGTTCAGTATGTTTATCAGTGACCTTGATGAGGGGATAGCGTCAACCCTCAGCAAGTTCAATGACAATGCAAAGCTGTGAGGAGTGGCTGATGCACTTGAAGGCTGTACTGCCACTCAGCAAGACCTGGACAGGATGGAGAGTTGGGCAGAGAAGAAGCAGATGAGGTTTAATAAAAGCAAGCATGAAGTCTTGCACTGTGGGAGGAATAACTGCATGCATCAGTAAATGCTGGAGGGATGATCTGCTGGAGGGGAGCTCTACAGAGAGGAATCTGGGCATCCTGGTGCACAACAGGCTCGCCATGAGCCAGCAGTGTGCCCTTGTGGCCAAGAGGATTAATGACATCCTGGGGTTAATCAAAAAGCGTGGCCAGCAAGTCAAGGGAGGTGACCCTCCCCTCTATTCTGCCCTGGTGAGGCCTCACCTGGAGCACCGTGCCCAGTTCTGGGCTCCCCAGTATGACAGGGATCTTCTGGAAAGAGTCCAGATGGCCACAAAGGGCCGGGAGCACCTCTCTTATGAGAAAAGGTTGAGCAGCCTGAGTCTGTTCAGCCTTGAGAAAGGAAGACTAAGGGATCTGGTAAGTGTCTATAAATATCTAAAGTGCAGGAGGCAAAGGGACGAGGCCAGACTCCTTTCAGCAGTGTGTGGTGATGGGACAAGGGGAAACGGCCACAAGCTGGAGCAGAGGAACTGTTCCACGAATGTGCACAAGAACTTCTACATGGTAACGGTGACAGAGCCCTGGAACAGGCTGCCCAGAGGGGTTGTGGATTCTCCTCTGGAGATGTTCAAGACACACCTGGATGCCTACCTGTGCAACTTGGTCTAGGAAGCCTGCTTTGGCAGATGATCTCTAGAGATCCCTTCCAGCCCCTGCAATTGTGTGTTATGTAAAGCCCTGAAGAGAGGACGTAAAGAAGACAGACCCAGGCTCTTTTCAGTTGTGCCCAGAGATGAGACAAGAGGCAATGGGCACAAAACTGAAACACAGATTCCCTATGACCACTGGAAAGCACTTCTTCATTATGTGGACGATGGAGCACTTTAAGAAGTCGCCCAGAGAGGTGATGGAGTCTCCCTCTTTGGCTGTCTTCAAAAGCTGCATGTACACGGTCCTGGGTAACCTGTCCTAGGCAACCCTGCTCAAGCAACAGGGTTGGACAAGGTGACCTCCAGAGCTCCCTTCCAAAGCCTTAACTATTCTGTGATTCCACAACTGTGAAAATAGATGACTTTCTAATTCTCTAATCTTTCATAAACACAGTGATCTGAAGGATGTCCTGAAATTTAATAACAAAATTCAGAACCATATCCTTAGGAAGCAGAACCAAAACATACGAGGGCAACACTTGTTAGCATAAAAAGTAAAAATTCCGACTCAGCTACAGAGCTGTTGTAATACATCAGAATTAAGGGACAAACTTCCAGTAAGCACATTTGGCCTTGTAAGCAAAAGGAGGCAAAGAAGTGGCTTTGATAAAAATCTTTTGGTACAGGGAAAGGCTTTTCTCACAAAGAATGAGAAAGAAAAAAAATAATCAATCTCAGCAAAAAGGAAAATATCAGCAAAAGAATACATGCACCTACAAGAAGAGGGGAATCTCTAGAAAAGTTTCTGATAGGGAATCTAAGAAGCTTGTGATGCAGCTTTCCATACTAACAGAGCACAGAAGGATAGCAGCTTTGTTCCTACCCTTCAGCGCCTATCTTCACCATCTCACCAGGGCATAAACTAAAAATAATGGTCTTCTTGCAGATCATAAAACAATACATGGAAAACCTATTGTGTTTCTTCTTTAGATACTCAGAGAATGCAACAACGCAATATTTTAGAACTATCATTAACTTCTCTTGGCAAGACTGCTCTTCAATTTCTCTTTACAGCTGAGAATTGTGTTTCTGCAGTAGAAAATTCCAGTATCAAGGTACAGACCCTTACCAAACTTACACCTTTCTTACAAAATGACTGTGTAGGTTAAAATGCCTGCGCTGGTTGTTTTTCACAAGAACGCTGAGCAGCAGAACAGAACAGAGGCTAGGATGCCCCAAACAGGGTAGGAAATTAATCCACAGGGTTTGAGCAACACCCACAGCGATCAAACAGGAACAATACCAACTTTCACAAAAGAATGCGCACATTCACTGAAAAGGAAAAGGCTGCTAAATAAATGTAAATGAACAATCTGTGCTTGCTAGAACAGCATAAAAGGTATCATAAATCAGGAACTGGGGCTTGTTAACCTTTAGATACTACCTGACATGGGTTTCTTCTTTCTCAAACATGGCTTTCGTAACTAGAGAGGGATAAGGCAAAAAATACAGAGCAGAGTAAGGAAATCCTGGCATGCAATAAAACAAGCATGTCAGCTTCAAGAAATATCAACCTCCTGCACCCACAGAAAAGTACAAAGTGATCTTAAAAACAACAGGCTGGCGACAGACCTTATAATGGAAAAATTGATAAGCAAACATGTTGTATATATTGTGAGCCTGGAGTACCTAGCCAACAGGGGAACAGGAGAGTCATTAACTGTCATGGAAGAAAAGGGTGCACGATGGTGTTTCACTGATTCAGTGCGTATTTTCGCACCGCCACACGGGGGCGCTACTGTAATACAGAATAATAAAATCCTGCTTCAACGACATCTTTGCCTGATGGAAAATTATGGATTCCAAGCATTTCTGACAATGCCAAATTGGTATTATTTCCCCACTCAAGATCAACAACTCTTAATTAGGAGCCCAAATCTATAACCACTCGAGAAAGCTTCAATTCTGGATTACTCATCTACTTCCTATCAGCCTTGCACTTTAACTTAAACACAGCTTGAACAACAGAAGCTAAACTTCAGCAGTTCATCTCAAATACAGACATCAGAATAACTAGGAGGTATACGTCTTGAAATTTTTCTGCTTTCAAGATTTTCTGCCATTAGTCAGAAACTTAATCAAAGTACTTCTCAACTATTTAATTAAACAAACAAACATGCTTAACAGCTGCTTGGTGCTCAGTGCTGCATGACCTGAAGTAAACACGTGCAGTAAACGCCTTCCTGGTTGTACCACACTGTAACACCCAAAACTGTCTTCTTTTCTGAAAGAGTAAAAATGTTCAATTTGAATATCCACAGGCTGAATGTCCCAAATGTTTCCAAAAAAAATATTCCTATCAAAGAAATAACCCTACCTTGTCCTTTCTGGAAGTAGACAAGCAGCACCAATAAGAGGAACCCGAGATTTCTACAGATCCAGTGACTCAACAAGCACAGGTGTCAATTGCTTCAAAACAACAGTATAAAGCATTTATTTGCCTGAATTGTTGGATTACATCTTAAATTTTATTAAATGAAGAATAGTGACCCCTTTCCTCCCACCCAACCCTATCTTACAGAAAATCACAAATGTATTTATAAACCATACAGATAACACCAAGGTAAGCTGCTATTCCACTTTGTGGAAAAGGCCTCAGCTTGGAAAATAGCTATGATTCCAAAACATTCAGGCAAGTGCTGGAATAAAATATTGAAGTGAAACATCCTCATGGAGCAAGATAAAGTGGACGATTCTTTTACTCACGATATCTGTTAAAGAGAAAAAAAAAAAACAGAAATCCAGTTTGAAGCATGGTAAATACTTTAGAGAATGCCACCATAAGAACACAACATCCCTTCTGACACAGGATGTCATTTTAAAGTATACTCTGAAGTGAAGAGAATGACCAGACATACAACCCTGAAATATTAAAGTACTTGAGGGCCTGTTAAGGATTACTGAGGCCTATGAATGCTGATACCAAAATGGAAATACATAACGCACACACATATAATGCTATACCCATAACTTAATCTTCCCTGAGAAACCCCTAGTGTCTGCACTAACCCATAGATATAAGATATCATAGATATAAGTGCATAGATGCTCTTATAAAGTCAGAAGTTCAGAGGAAAGCATGCAGAGTTACCAAAATGACATATAACTTCTGCTTAAGGGGGACACAGTTTTTCAATGGTTAGAAATGCCTGTTATGTAAAAAGCATTTTGGTAACAGAATCAGTTCGGTTCTGGATTTAAGAAAGCACATGAGAGAAAAAAAGAAAAGTCAGTAAATCTATTTCTCTAGAATGTACCACAGCTTTCCAGAAATAAGTCAGCTCCAAAGAACATCAGCTTAATTTCAAAACAAAGGCAATAAAAAAAAAAAAAAAAACCCATGATTAGTCAGTCTAATGCCAATGAAAAAAAAGTTAATTATTCTTGAGGGGAGAAATGAAGAATTTTTCCACTCACCTAGGTTTAAAAGCATTTGTAAGTAAAGATGTTAGGGCAACAAAGATAGTGAAGGATCTAGCCAGCAAGACACATGAGGAACAATTGAAGGTACTTGCTTTGTTCACCCAAGATGGCTGAGGGGAGGGAGGCCTCATGGCAACCTACAGCTTCCTCATGATCTCTTTGGTGTCAGCATCATAGCAATAAGAGCAGCATCAAAGGAAGGTCAGGTTGGGTTAGGAAAAGGTTCTTTGCAGGTGGCTGAGCACAAGTACTGGCTCCTCAGGGTAGTGGTCATGGCACCAAGCCTGCTGTAATTCAAACACTCTCAGTCATACAGTTTAATTTTTTAAGTAGTTTTCTGTGGAGCCAGGAGTAGAATATTCTAGTGGGTCACTCAGGATACTCCGTGATTCTATTATTCAGTCTGAGTATTGATACTTTTAAAACGTCCTGGCTAAATACTTCTAGTATTATTTCTTTCTTCCTAAAGAACATGATGCTCACTGACTAAAACCAGAAACATTAAAAGTTCTCAGGTGCAGTAAAAATAGCTAAGTTTCAAAGTGACAAAGCAGAAGATTTATTATTCACCTAAGACTACAAGCACAGCAAACATCCCTTCCTTAAACAGAGTTTGTAACTGGGGTGGTTCAACTTACTGCACAAGGCTTTTGTGGGATTGACCTGCTGTCCTACAAGCAGCTGCTGCAACTTCTTGATGTCTATGCGTGCTTCAGCCATGCTCTGCAGATCTCTGCCTTGAGAAGAGCTTTGACATCCATCCTCTGATGCTGAAAGAACACAACACTTAGTAAAAAAAATCAGAAGAGATTTCCAAACTTAGAAGGATGCACCTGATAATTACAGAACTGTTGGTATTCAAAGGGGTTGCTTATCAGAAACAGCATGGCAAGAAAGTGGAAGCCCACTATTCCAGCAAGTTGTCAAAATTACTGGAAGAGATCTGCCCCGCAAACATGAGAACTGAACACTTTCTTTGTAAGGTTTCATTTGAAGACTTCAAAGGATTCGGTGGTATTTTGTAAGTACTGACAGAAGGTAGGTGCTACTGACAGTGCTTAAGTAATGAGATCAGCCACAGGAAGAAAGAAACAAGAATACTTACCCCAGGGAGGATTTCCCAAATCTTTAAAGTGTGTTGTTACAGATACTACACCAGTTTCTATTTTTAAGTTCATTTCTCCACTCAAATTTGCTTCAATCACCTGCAATACAATCAATTTTAAGCAAGTCACTTTTGCACTGCAGAACTACATGATGCTCTATTCAGGCTTCCAGATGTGCCTTCACATCTCAATTGTACATTTTTCAATACAGTTCAAATATTTGAATGCTGAGCTACAGAATACATTTCTTATCATGGCTACATGAACTATTCTAGACCAACCTCCCACAAACTATGAAGAGAATCATTTAATTACTCCCCATTGCTTGTAGAGTAAGTATTGGCTTTGGAAAGTCCACATGCTAAGATAAAGTTCTTTGAAACAAGAGACTGAAGTTGGAAAAGTGGAACATTTGCTGCATTATCTTCTAGCTTTTCAGCAAACAGAAAGACATATACACACTTGATGGAACACATACAGAAAATTGGATGCACTAGGAGCTAATCTGCAGTTGCTTTCCAAGACTTAAAAACAAGCATTAGTTAGAGCAGTAACTCCAAACAGGACTTGGGAAAGCAAGGAACCCTGGAAACATGCTGAAAGTCTTCAAATTCCATCCTGAAAAGTGGTATCTTACCAAAAGAAGGCAATATATTATCTTACACAAATCAGAGGACTACTAATGCACATGATTTCTGTGATCAAAGGAATTCTCAGTACTTCTACAGAGGCTCAGCTGACAACCAAAAATTCCTATGGAATGGGGGATGTACAGAATGACCAAGGTTTGAAAGACCTTCTGAAGCAGTTTTTGCAGCACTCACATTGACCAAATTTACTTCCAAAGTGCATCTAACATAAATAATTGTGACACTTCATATTTTTATTTGCTAATAACAGAAAAGCATGTACAAGGTGAGAGCACCCCGACTCTTTCCTTACAGCTATCAAAAGTATTTCCCAAAGTGTTACTTAGTTTTGACTATAAACTCACTTTGGAGAAGGAGGTTAGGAATTCAGGAAGGAAGTTATGACCTGTGTTGATATACTACCTCTTCTGAGGTGTTGCTACACACCAAAGATCAATCTGATCATACAGCTATCCTGTGAGATAAGAGATCATCAACTCTGGAAACAAAGCAGTTACACACTGCTTTTGTTGCATGTAAGGACTTTCCTAGAGGACACTGGGGAAGAAAGTTAGATAAGAGAGGAAAAACAAAATCCCAAAAGACTTACTACAAAGGAGAAAATTGTAAAGTATGTCCTACAAATAGATGAGTGACAACTGCCATTTTCAAAATTGACAGAAAACCAGCACTTACCTCTCAACCCTTCCAAGTCCTGCAAGACAGAACTACCCAATTTCAGAACTCCACATTTACAAAAAAAATATATACATATATCCATCTATCAAAATTATTATGTACAGTTCCAAAACCTTCCCAAAGCTCTATAGCTGCTTACTCACTTCAATGCCAGTAAATGTGAGTGACTTTCGGTTTTGGAGAAATTACATAAACAAAAAAATCAATCAATCCATTTTTAGACCTCCTGCACAAAGCTTCCTCCAGTAAAAGGCTTACCAGCCTTGAGAAACTCACCATGTCAGAATCTGAAGCACAGGCTGACATCCATGAGCTATTAAAAGGATTCCTCCAAATCATACCTCAAGTTCACCAAAAGGTCATTTATTTAAAAAAAAAAAAAAAAAACCTCACTTAATAGGGCATTCTTTTTAATGGAATCACCTAGAAACTGTCCAGCACAACTCATGAAAGACTGCAGTTTCTTTCCATCTGTAAAGAGTGACTTGTATGTATTGTGCAGCAACATAATATCTTGTTCTTTCTGGAACTCAGTAGAAAAAAAAAAAAGAGGATGTTCTGTGAGGTCCTAGACAAGCTCTTCGCTGTCAGTCCTAAAACAAATTCCATCACTCCCTTCATCACTTCTCTTCAGCACCTACACAATCTTCAGGTACCTTTAACTCACAATCCATCCCATCCAAAAACCAAAATATAACAGAGGCATCAGTTCAGACAACAGGGAAAACAACAAGTGTTACAACCAAGAAGTCTGTAGGGCATAGACTTAAGGGCCTTAACTTACAATGCAGTTGCTGATATTTTTCATTCTCTCCACAATACTCTTCATTGTTTTCAGTGCTGGTAGGTAAATACTGACCTAGAAAGACAGAAGAAAAAAAAAAAAAAGACCAACCATAGTCATGACAGTATTTTATCTGTAATGTTCTAGTTTCCCCTTCAAATACATCCTTATTTTGGACACCTCAGCTACACACTGAGTGGAAGGAACACAGCATTTAATCAAATTCAGCATACAATCCAAGAACAAAAGAACTCTTTCCCATTCCAGTAACAGGCCATCTCTCCAGCAATTGCTTCAGAAACACTATCCCAAATCCATGCTGAAAATAGAGGACAGATAAGATTCTCACGCGAACCAACATCTGTGTAACTGAGCAGTCAAAAGTTACTACAGCTGATCACTTTTGAAACCACATTGGTTTAAATCTGAAATAACAGAACGCATCAAGTTTCTACTGTGTCTTACATCTTCTGATTTGAAATAATCTTAGCTATGGAGGTAACAGAGAACTGCATCCTCAAATAGGAACACAATTTGCACAAGAACCTTTTGTTGCAGTTTTGTGCAAAGTTAAAAAGGATCTAAAAAGGATATTTAAAAAAGAAACAGGAGGAAAAACATACAAGTAACTCTGCCACATAGGCTAGAAATTCCAGACACAGCAAATTATTTGGGCTGCCTGGTACCCAAGCAGTTAAATCATATGAAGTAATCACAAACCTCAGTGCTTTGGAGACACACCTTTACACAGCTATGCAAGTTCTTTGCTTCTCCATTGTCCCATCCCAAATAATGCAGCATCAAATTACAACTATCTGCTCCATTTTTACTTATTTGGGGCTCTTGTCAAGATGTAACCTCTCCAAACCTCTAGCTTTCCTTTTCTGCCCCTTCTCCTCTACCCAGTATACCCCATGGCAGTATAAACCTTCACACTCCACAGGAAATATAAAAACAGAGGCTTACATCAAAGTCTGGCACACTGGGCTCTCTGAAGTCATTCCATAGTCTTCTGGGAATAACCTTCACAGGAATGTCATGTGTCACAATCCTACTGCTGCTTGATAAGGACGGCTTGAGAGAGACAGAGCATGTTTTTTAAGTAAGAAACAGGTTCAATTCTGAATCCAAATTTTCCAGACCCAGACTGGGAAAAACCAGATCCAACTACCCCAGATACCCAGTTCCATTTCTGTTTTTCCACAGCTTCTCTGTTAAGCTGATTCTGAGTTCCAAAAGTCATTAGAACCTAGGAACTAACATTAAACTGTGAAGAAGTGTTAACAACATCAACAACAACAAAAAATCTTGATGTGCTACTTGAAATAGAATAACAAGACAAGGAAAAGCAAACTAAAGATTCGGAGACTACACCAAAACCTCTTGCACCTAACAGCTTCAGTAAGAAGGCACAAGACCACAGAAATGAATGTGAGAGAGAATGAAGAAATGGAGCAAGACAGTAGGTGACGAAGACATTGCACAAAGATGTTTTGGCCATATGGCTTTCATTTCTCCCCCACTGCTTTCTTGCCTTTTGGAAAATACAATTCTGGTGTTATCTGTTACTAACCTCGATGGTTGGAAAGGCCAGTAAGGAGAAAAATGGCAAGATTTTTCTTTATTTAGTTTTCTACAATTACACCAAAGCCTACCAAAGCTACAATTCGATCTACAGAAAAACACTTAATTTTTAACAATTTTAACATAATAATGATAAAAGCATTGTTGCACTTACTAGCTCCACAGCAACTCTGAGACAGGGAGAATGTTTGTTAGTCAACTTGATCTTCACTGCCTTTGCATTCTGGGCAGTTTTTAATGCTCTTGACAGGTTCTCAGGCGTGAGCTCTAAATATATTTCATTGTGATCTACAGCTACTCCCTCCATCTGATATTCATCAAAGAAATTCCCCTGCAAGGTTTGAAATTCGAGAAAACAAAGCAAATTTAACCAAAAAAAAAAAAAAAAAGGTCAAGTTTTAGCAGACGTTGATTGGTTACAGCAGGAGTCCCGCGCCCAGCACCACCTGCAGGAATCAACGGGTAAGGATGGAGGCTCACTGCTTCAGAGGCGAAACTGTTAGCTTCGGGCGGCAGGGGCGAGCTATGCTTTACTGTTGGCAGTTCTGGGCAGGCCCCTGCAGGCCGGCACACACTTGGTTAGAAAGCAGAACCGAGGAAAAGCAGCGCTCAGCCACAGCCGGCAGCCCCGCACTGCTGTAAGGCACCGGTGCAACACAGACTGCGTGGGCGGGGCGAGAGCCGCCCCAGGTACGGGCTGTAGTTGTAGCGACACCCGGCTGCGGGCACCCCGCCTCAATGCCGCGGGGGCGCCGAACGTCCCCGGCTTACCTGGCACAGCTCGCACCACATGCTGACCCCTCCATTAGCGACTCTGTCGGTCAGGACGAAGCACAGCTTGCTCGCCGTCAGCCGCAGGGCGCAGCTCTTGGCTAACTTCGCGATCGTGTGAACGACACCTGGCGGGGCGGAGGGAAGAGCAGGGCCGCTCCGTGCTGTGCACCGCGGCGGCGGGGCCGAAACCTCTACAGGCACGGCGCACGCACGCGGCAAAGCAAAGCACGGGGCTTCTTCACGCCGCCCCCGCCCGCGGCACCGCGAGCGGACACCGCCGGCCGGCGCAGCCCTTCCTCTTCCGTGCCCTCGGGAAAGGCGGCCCGAGCCGCTCGGCCGTGGCACGGCCCATCCCGTGCTCGTACTCACGGCTGAAGTGGTTGAGACAGGCGAGATCCACGATCTTAGCCCTAAAGCGCATAGCGACAAACGGCGGCCGCCGCGCCGCGCCGCTCCGACTGCACGGCTACGGGCGGGGACGCGGCCTTGCGCCGGCGGGAAGCGAGGGTCGGACGGAAAGCCCGGAGCGGAGCGTTCCGGCAGCCGCACGGCCCGTGGAGGAGCGGTTTCTGACCCGAGCCCTACGCGAGGAGCGAGGATTTCAGCCACCGTGCGCTGTGTGGAAGCGACGCCTGGCAATGAATTGAGCCTTCGGCAATTAATTGAGGGTCTTCAGCAAAACGACGTCCTGTCTGGGAGGGTTGTTTTCCTAGAGAACAGGACGTGTCAGTTCTGAGAGCGGAGAGCTGACGTCCCACAAGCCGCGAGGAGGAGACAATACGGGCACCAGAACAAGGCGGATGTGATCATTAGAAGCTTGGCCAGAAGCCGATTTTTTAATAAATCATTTCTTGATCAAATATGGGATCCGACCTACTTAGCACACATTTGGGTAGGCGGCAACTCCCAGTGGAACTCAGTGACCACCTAAGATCCGTTGCAAGAGCCAAGTATTAACACAGTGCAGGCATATTAGATTTTAATATGTATAGCAATTCTAGGAATAAGCAGGCACTTCATGGAAATCGTATGAATATTCACATGTTGAGTGAACACAAGCTGTGCTGTGCCCCCTGCAGCCAGTGCTGCAATGCAGTAATGTCGGCATTAGGGTCAGTGAGTTTAATTCCCAGATTTCTGTGACAGAAACCATTGCAAATCTGCCTGTGTAGAATCACACAGAAGTGGAAACTTGTCAGTTGCTTTTCCGAACACTGACGTTAACCCACAGTGAAGGTCAAAGAGCTTGCCTCAGAGCAGAATTTCTTCTGCCGAACTAAAGGCTCCACATCCGGACGCAGTGCTCCAGGTGAGGCCTCGCCAGGGCAGGGTAGAGGGACAGGATCACACTTCTGGTCAACCATGGCCAACCATCAAGCCCAGACATGGGCAAGGGCAAGAGTTCATTGCAGTGTTAAGACCTATGGGCTGGTACAAAATGACAAAGGGTCGAGATGGTAATTGTCAAGTATTTACATTTTTGTAACCCATTATTTAAGTTGCCTGTTACAGGAACATTGTAACTGGAACTCCTTGTTGCTAGCTGGACCAGAGGCAAAGTGAGGAGTTTATTACAATGTTAATTACTGTAGACTGGTCCGAAGCCAACAGGGAGGAGATTATGATGCTTATACCTATAGATTGTTGTAACCTGTGACCTGAGTCACATGACATAGGAAGTCCTATAGCAGGTACCATACAAGCCAGCAGAAAAGTGTCATTAGAAGCAGTGCAAATACAGATGTGGCCTGACCTGGTCACAGTTTCCATGAAAATAAATAGGAAGCATTACTTTTGGAGCAACCTTTGTGTATGCATCCCTAGGCAAGCCAAAAATTCAGATGCTCATGATGGTATAGAACATTCAACTTTGTTTTCACTCCTGCTGCCAATGCTGCTACTGTCATCACCTTTCGGTGAAAGCTGGAGTTGATAAGCACTGTGATTTTTACAGCTCTTTGGAGCCTGACTCTACCAATGCAGTCATCTGAAAGACTCTTTATTCTGAAGTGAAACCATGCAGAAATACAGATCTTTTTTTTTTCTCCTTTTTGTTAAGACCACAGCATTGTTTTGGGGGGAATGTGCCTCTTATTGTGCCTTTGAATTGCTATTGGAAAACCTCCAACATCTGCTTTTTTTTTTTTTTTTTCCCATATTAAAGAATGTATATTGCATGTCAGTCACCCCAAATAGAGATTATTTTGGCAAACAAACACTATTATATTAAAGTGTAGTCAGACTAAGAACTTGCTTCTATAGATAGATAAGTGAGAATGTAGAGCAATTCTTTAGAAACAAAATACTCACACGTATATTGACACAAACTGTACAACTTCGTATTTGTATTTTACAAAAAACAATTTTTGAACTATCAATACCAGCTATTCCAATCCATGATTTTACATTTCCAATGAACATTCAGAAACATTAGTGAATTGGTCTTACTTCTTTAGTCTTTCTTTATCAAGAAGTCTACAATAAGAAGCATAACATTCAAGAGAGGTTCTTATTGAATTGCATTCACACCAGAAACAGTAGGTTTAGACAATCTGAAATAGATGCAAAAACAAACTGAAAAGGCAGAATAAGCTAAAGCTGGTGTCTAAATTTAATGTATGATGCATCAGGCATTGGTACTACGGGCAATACCAAAAACAGCATGCATACTCTGTTGAAGACAGCAGCATCTAAGTGAAACAGAACATCAAGAATTTCTCTTTTTTTAAAGAGCTGTCTGCTAAGGCAGAACATCCAGGAAAAAGGGTGGGAGTGTGTGGCTCAGGAAGCAACTGGGAAACCATTTATAGGACCAATAAACAGAACCTGATCCTCAGGTGCCAGAAAGACTTACGAGATCTGGAAGAAATTTAAATGTTGCAACTGAAAGATACTGAACTGACTGAAGACAATCCCACTGAAAACTCTTCCCATCAAATTAGTACTTATTTAAACTAGAAACAACAGTGTGAAACGACCGATGTCATTTACCTGGACCTGAGCAAGGCCTTTGACATGGTCCCCCATCACATCCTCATCTCCAAATTGAAGGGAAGTGGATTTGATGGGTGGACAATCCGATGGATAAGCAATTGGTTGAAAGGCCGCAGACAGAGGGTGGTGGTCAATGGCTCTATGTCCAGGTGGAGGCCGGTTAACGAGTGGTGTCCCCCAAGGGTCTGTCTTGGGACGGGTGCTCTTTAACATCTTTATTAATGACATTGATGAGGGAATGGAGTGCACCCTCAGCAAGTTAGCTGATGACACCAAGCTGAGTGGTGCAGTCGATACGGTGGAGGGAACGGATGCCATTCAGAGGGACCTGGACAGGCTGGAAAGCTGGGCTCGGGTGAACCTAATGAGGTTCAACACGGCAAAGTGCAAGGTTTTGCACTTGGGCCGGAAGAACCCCAGGCACCTGTACAGGCTGGGAGGAGTTGTCCTTGAGAGCAGCTCGGCAGAGAAAGACGTGGGGGTCCTGATAGATGAGAAACTTAACATGAGCCAGCAGTGCGCTCTGGCAGCCCGGAAAGCAAATGGGATCCTGGGCTCCATCAGGAGAGGGGTGGTCAGCAGGGATAGGGAGGTGATTGTCCCTCTCTACTCGGCTCTTGTGAGGCCCCACCTGGAGTACTGTGTCCAGGTGTGGAGCCCTCAGTACAAAAAAGACATGGAGATTTTGGAAAGGGTCCAGAGGAGGGCCACGAAGATGAGCAGGGGGCTGGAGCACCTCCCCTATGAGGACAGGCTGAGGGAGTTGGGTTTGTTCAGCCTGGAGAAGAGAAGGTTGCGGGGTGACCTCATTGCAGCCTTTCAATACCTGAAGGGAACTTACTCCCAGGAGGGGTGTAAACTCTTCGAAAGGGCTGATAATAGCAGGACTAGGGGAAATGGTTTTAAGTTAAAAGAGGGAAGATTTAGGTTGGAAGTTAGGGGGAAGTTCTTTACTGGGAGAGTGGTTGGGTCCTGGAATAGGCTGCCCAGGGAGGTTGTGGATGCCCCGTCCTTGGAGGTATTCAAGACCAGGTTGGACAGGGCTCTGGGCAACCTGATCTAGTAAAGGTGTATGTTTGGTGGCCCTGCTAGGCAGGGGGGTTGGAACTACATGATCCTTGAGGTCCCTTCCAACCCGGGTCATTCTGTGTGATTGTGTGTGTTGTTTGAAAGGACCAACAAGAACGCAGCAGTGTTTGCTTCTTTTATTATGGAAGATATAAAAATGCAGGGTGTAGTGAAGCTATCATTAGAAGCTTAAACTTCTTCTGAACCAACTTTCTATTTACATTCACAAAATTCCCCAAGTGGAACAATATCAAATGTAAAAAACACATTATCAGGATATACCATATATACAAGTTCAGAGATTTCATATCTCTGTTACTCTATAAGTGACTGTAACACAAGTTCTACCTCCTTTACACAAGTATTTAATTTTAAGTTGATGTAATTACTCAAGGAAAATAAAGCAGAATCTGGGCAAAATTCTGCTATCTGAACAGCTACTTTACAAATATAATACAAAATAATAGAGCCAAGTTTCAGCCAAGCACAACCTTCTGCCTTAGCGAAATGCCCATGCTCCAAACTGAAATAACTACTGATCATTATTGACATTAAGCCAGAAATATCTTGGAAATCAAAACCATACTGGCTTTCAAGATCACCGATGAGTTATTTGAAAATGCAAGCCTTTTTGCCTCTTTTAAAACTCCGCCCTCAAGCAGAAAAGCCAAATAAAACAGTTGAGCTTGCTTTGTATGATCAGACATTCTTTTAAGAAGATACCACTTTGTATTGCTCTTATCTGGAACCAATTTCTGCTTAGTAAAGTAAGGCACTTCTTCAGACAGGACCATTTAACTACGTTTTAGGGTAGGTCCATTTTACACAAAGAACTGACTTCAGCTAAGCCTCTTGTGACCGCAGAAGGGATGCTGTTAAGAACTGTTGCTCTCCAAGCATGGATGGCCCCAACAATACCAGCTGGATTGCTCGAACCCAAGTCGCACAGTGAATATATGGCCGCCAGCTGCACACCCCATGGAACATCTGCAAAAAGTTAACACAAATTAGTTTCTATCAACTTGAATATGCAGCAATGCTGGGGGAAAACTGTTAGTTCAAAAACTGGAATAAAAACATTAACAGTTGAGGTATTACAGCCTGAAAGTAGCAAGAAGACAATCTGCACAAAAATTCCTTAACATCCCATTTTATACTTGTACTTCCCAGTTCTCTGAATTCAGTGTGGTTTTAGTATTCAGTGGACACAAAGGATTTGAGCATCCAGTAAATATACTCTAGTTCAGGGTGATTAAACTGTATTGAACAGGTTTATACAGAGGCAGAAAAAGACGATTACAGATGTGTCCATCCACTTAATGTGGAAAAGCCTGAGACTCAAGAGAGAGAAGCTGTAGGTCAAATAATTCCCTCACAGCAGGAACATTTCACTGCAAAATGAACTTAATATCCAGAATAACTTAGTACTGCACATTTCTGCTGCTCTTTCTGTCTCACTTTGTCTCAGTGAAGAATTTAGAACAGTTTGAGCTGCTCGGGTAGCAAACTAATTATTCTTGCTTGCGTCAAAACATACTCTGAAGCAGCTGGTACATTAGGTGAAACAGAATAATTTCAGGTAGTCTGAAAATACCTCCGAGTAGCTCCCTGACTGAAAAAAATTTAATAGCTAGGCTTCATTATCTTTGGATGAGCCAGGGACTCAAACTGAAACCTGTCTGTTCTGTTCCTTACTAACATAAAAGTACACAAGCAGGCTGTTCTGGAATAAATGTCCTAATTTGCGCTCATTCTGTTTATTGCAGATTTTATATTAAAGTTCTTCTGAACAGACATTACCTTCCTCTTTTGCATGCTGTACAAACAGTCCAATTACAGAACTAATATTCTTCACAGCAGAAAGATATCCTTCCTTCAAACCTATTTGTCCCAGTCGACCTGAAAAAACAAATTAAGAAGTACCAATAAAGTAAAAACCCCAAAACCTCCCTCTTGTTACTGTGTCTGTCTTGAGAACAACAGTTGTCCTATTCCTCCTCTGACTACAGATCCCAAGGTATTTTTCATACAGTTTGAAAGAATAAACTCTTGAGAAACGCAACTTCTGTTAAATATTATGTAACTAAAAATCTGCTGGAAACCAAAAGTTCATCTATTTACACTGAACACCATCTAGAGAGCAAATTAAGGAATTTAACTTAACAAGTGGTAAAGTCTTATTTTATATACTTTGTTATAAAAACATACAGCTACAAGGATATGTTTTCATTTTAAATACATAAAATATATTGATATTTACTATCATGAAATCATAGTAACAACTCTCAGAACCTAAGTACATGCTTTTCACAGGATGACAAACAGAAAATACTCGCATGAGATCGTAACAATTTGTCTTTTAAGGTGAAAATTTTTCGAGGAAATAAAAAAAAAAAAAAAGCAAAAATACTTCAAGTTACTTTCCATGCTGAACTGACATTTTTCAAGGACATACATTAAGCAGAAGTTCAAAGAAAATTTTAGATTCCTTACCAATTAGCCTAAGTGTCAAAGCTATAATACTATCAGGAACGGACTGTGCAGTTTCATGGTCTTTTCTCTTCTTTATCCATTTATCCATAGAAGGCCAAAGCACTTTGCTGTGAAAGATGAATTAATTTGAAAATTTGATACTGCATGAGGGGGTGGTATTTATACAATAACAAATGATTCTTCTGCTTATCATGGATTTCCCTAACTCCATTTATATCTTTAATTCACAGAATCATAGAATGGCCTGGGTTGAAAAAGACTACAATGATCATCCTTGGAGATACTTGAATTGTAGTGTATTAGAGGAGTGTTTGGGCTGTCAATGGTCTGAAGAGTTCCTTTCCTATCCAACCATTTAGTAATTCTATGATAATGATATTTTGTATGTTATTCTTTTATCAAATTTCTGGTAAAAATTGAGGGAAGGAACCATATCTCTTCATTAAATCATAGGATGGCCTGGGTTGAAAAGGCCCACAATGCTTGTCTAGTTTCAACCCCCCTGCTATGTGCAGGGTCACCAACCAGCAGCCCAGGCTGCTCAGAGCCACATCCAGCCTGGCCTTGAATGCCTCCAGGGATGGGGCATCCACAGCCTCCTTGGGCAACCTGTTCCAGTGCCTCACCACCCTCTGCGTGGAAAACTTCCTAGAGAGCAGAGAGAGGGGAATAGCACAGCTAATCTCTAGACACATTATTCTGAGCCACCTTACATTCCCAGCTCCTGGGAAGCATCACTCCTTCACAGCTTGTTTGTCTGCTCGTGAAAGAGTAAGGGAGAGGTAAAACAAACACCAAGGCAGCAAAGCCATCAATACTACACTGCATTCAGAAAATGTTTAGTTGTTGTACTGACGGACATGATTTAGTGGGAAATATTGGTGATAAGTGTATGGTTGGTCTGGGTGATCTCAGAGGTCTTTTCCATCCTTGACAATTCTGTGATTCTAATATCTAACCCAAACCTCCCCTGTCTTAGCTTAAACACATTCTCCTTTGTCCTATCACTATCCACCCATGTAAACCGTCATATTCCCCTGTTTATATGCTCCCTCCAAGAACTGGAAGGCCACAATGAGGTCTCCCTGGAGCCTTCTCTTCTACAAGCTAAACAAGCCCAGTTCCCTCAACCTTTCCCCATAGGAGAGGTGCTCCAGCCCTCTGATCATCTCAGTGCCCTCCTCTGGACTTGTTCCAAGAGCTCTGCATCTTTCTTGTACTGGGGGCCCCAGGCCTGGACACAGCACTGCAGATGGGGCCTCACAAGAGCCAAGTAGAGGGGGACAATCACCTCCCTCTCCCTGCTGGCCACCCCTGTTTTCATGCAGCCCAGAACACAGTTGGCCTTCCGGGCTGCAAGCGCAGACTGCTGGCTCATGTCCAGCTTCTCGTCCACCAAGTCCTTCTCCCAGAGTCTCTTAATCTTCAAGCAGGACCTATGCTCCAAGCTTCTACAAATCTCAGTAATGTAAAGAAAGTTTTAAACCCAAACAGCATAAGCTAACTTGTTGGAGTAATCATTCCTGTTTAGAGTATTAGTTCTGCCTGTCTACCATTTCTTTGCAACATTTTGCATCTCTACATGAAGTCACGAGAGTACTCCACTGGCTTTTTACACCTGTATTTGGATATGACTTGTACACCTTTGAAATGTCAAGATATTATACAAGTTTCTTATACCAATGAAAATTGAAAGTTTTTATGTTACAAATAGGATCTGATGCTTGTTCTAGGGAAAAAAAAAAAAAGATTAACAACACAACCAACAAACAGAAACAAAAAACCACCAACCAAACAACAACAAAAAACAGGTAAAAATGTCTGAACAAACTGCTCGCCACAATACCTTATAACATTGTCATGTGTCCAATCCCATTTAAGGTGAGAGCAAAGTAGGTCAATAGCAAATATGTACTGCCAAGCATCGTCACTCAGATCTTCTCCATACTGCTCATTCAGATGAAATTCTACCTTTGGACATGACTGCATTTCTAAAAGCAGGTTTGAGACCATAATACCAGCATCTAAAGATGAACCCTGGAATTGCAGAAGTTGATTACTTTAATGCATAAAAAGTTACAACCTAGAAACATAGTCTTTATAAACAATAAATTCTGACTGTGTACAGCAACCACTGGACATCACCACGAATTCAACTTTTGAGATTAACACAAACAAAAATGCAGTGAACTAATATCTTCTACTTCTCAATATTTTTCTTAATGGTTAAAATAAGAGTAGTTTGAGTAAACAAACATGACCACAGACCATACTCTTCCCTCTGCTTCCACAATTTGGAGATTTTTATTTCTCTTGACAACACTTTAAGGTTAGAAGAGGCCTTATCCAATGCCAGATTACACCAGTTGTGCATGCTTTGAGATATTTTTTTTTTTATTTTATGATGCTAAAATTTGTTATTGATCATTACTCATCAGGGTTTAATTTCAAAGCAAGTACTTTCAATACCTGAAGTAATAATGACTGAAAAAAATGTCACGTCAAATTATTCTTCTAATTAAAAAGCTAGAGTAAGCAAGAAAATTTAAAGACAAACGTCCTTTGAAAACCTTAAGAAATAAGACAAAACATTTAGGTACATAACACAAGCATAGTGTCTGCTTAATTTCTTGATATTTAAGACCATATAAACAGGATATTCTGCAGTGTTACTAAAATTTGTATACTTCAGCTGAGAACAAAATCTCCATGCTACACAAGCTTTTCTGTCACACATAGGGTCATCTTAATACAGAGATCATAGAATTACAGAATCATTAAGGTGGAAAACACCTCTAAAATCATCAAGTCCAATCATCAAACCAACACCACCATGCCCATTACACCATGTCCTTAAGTGCCATATCTACACTTTCCTTGAAAACTTCCAGGGACAGTGACTCCACCACTTCCGTGGGCAGCCTCTTCCAATGCTTGACCACTATTTCAGAGAAATTTGAATTAATATCCAACTTGAATCTCCCCAGCACAACTTGATGCCATTACTTCACACCTTCATTTCACTATAGCTTCCTTTCAGGTACCAACTGAAGGTACTTCAAGCCCAAAGCTAAACACAGTACTCGAGATGAAGCCTCACCAGTACTGAGTGCAGGGGAACTATCACTTCCCTCGTCTCGCTATTTCTGATACTAGCCAGAATGCCACTGGTCTTCATGGACACTTGGGCACACTTCTGGCTCATGTTAAGATGGCTGTCAGCTAAGACCCTCAGATCCCTCTCCACTGTACAGCTTTCCAACCACTTTCGCCCAAGCCTGTAGCTGCACAGGATTGTTATGAGCAAAGTGCAGGACCTAGCACTTGGCCTTGTGGAATCTCAGAAAATTGGCCTCAGCCCATTGATTCAGCCCACCCAGATTTCTTTGTAAAGGCTTCCTACCCTCAAGCAGATAAACACTTCCACTCAACCTGGTGTCATCTGCAAACTTACTGAGGATGCGCTGAATCCCCCTGTCCAGATCATCACTAGAGATATGAAAAAGAACTGGCCTCAGTACTGACCATTGGGGAATACCACTTGTGGCTATTTGCCAGACGGATTTCATTCCATTTGCCACTACTTCCTGGGCACAGACATTCAGCCAGTTTTTAACCATATGAAGCATACGTTCATCTAAGCCAAGGGCTATCAGCTTTTCCAGGAAAATGCTGTAGAAGATACAGCATCAAAGGCTTTATTAAAGCCTACGTAGACTACGTCCACAAGATCATCCAGTCCTAGAAGAAAATCAGGTTGGTCAAACAGGACCAACAGACAGTAAAGGTGTTTTGTACTTCCAACTTTTCCTCATCCCTTGGTGGTGATGTTCCCTGCTGCATACAGTAAAGGATGGAGATTCTCCCTGGCCCTCCTCTTGCTATTCATGTATTTGTAACAGTTTTTGTTCTCTTTTACACAATGGACAGCCTAGCTCTAGCTGGGCGATTGCCTTTCTAATTACAGCAAAATCCTTGTACTCTTCCCGAGCTGCCTAACCCTTCTTCCCAAAGTAGCAAACTCTCTTTTCCCCCTTTGATTCTCAAAGAAAGGTCCACGTTCAGCCAAGTTGGTCTTGCTCCCTTCCAGCTTGTCTTTAAGGCATGTGATTTTTATGTATGTGATTTTTTAAAACACACTGTCAATCATGAACCAATGGAAATTTCTGCTTGTATTTCCATCTTACAGAAAGGGTGATTAGCTCTCATCAGTAGAAGCTCCTGAGATTTTTCTCCCCAGTTGCAACAGCTCTCATATTTTATGGAGCTCCAAGCTATAAAGTAGGTAACGAGAGTATACAGAATTAATGGCTTCAGGGACATTTACTAAGGCATATGTACATGTAGCTCTACTGGCACAAGATTGAAAGCAATAACCTAACAAAAGGAGAGTATAATTCCTTTGCAAGTGCGGACTGCAGTTCTGCATTATTCTGATTGATCACCATAGCTTTGTGATACATCCAAACAAAAAAAAAAACACGCACAAATCCACAACCTCCTATCTCATTCCACTGTAAGCCTGTAACAAAGCATTTATAGAGGTTGTTACTCTGCTCTTAGCATGCAAAAAATACATGCTTTTCCAGTGGGTATAACACAAAGGCCGCGCTGCTAACTGTAATGACAGATATCAAACAACATGGTTAGGACTGAGAAAAGGATAACTATGAATCAAGATGACTTTTTTCACTTGGTACTTTACAGAACTATAGCTCTTCCACCAAGCAAGCTGGTATTAATATCAGTCTTCAAAAGTATTAGGGCACTAGCTTTCAAGCTAACACCCAACCTTGTTACACAAACTCCTTATCCAGAAGCAAAGTATCTCCAGCTTCTCATCTGCATGATATAAATTTGCTCTTACTGATACCAAGGATGATCCAGTTTTTCCACTTTGCAACATTCCTTTTAGGATAGCAATATGTGCCTGCTTAAAACTGACAGAAATTAAATGACTTGTCCAGGATCACGCATGAAGTCTTGGGCTCATATTTGAACTTGATTGTAACTGCTTGTGAAATTAGGTTTGTCAGCATTTTTGAGGGTGATAAGTGGTTACTTACAGTGTACCTCACAGAAAGATCACAAGTTAGATGAGACATGCTCATCCTGAAAATAACTGTGATAAGCAACTTCCAATTACAATTAAAGACAGACAAGCTCAATACATACTGAAAACAAAACAAAAGAATACCCCACAAAATAAACCAAACAAGAAATGACCTAAAGGGCCATGAAAAAAAAAAAAAGAAAATCACATTTCCACAGAGGTATACAATTCCCTGGTCCAAGAACGCTTCAGTTAAAATATAAAATTGATGTTTACCTTAAATGTTTAACAGAAGTATTTGTAATAATATGGAAAAGAACCAAAAAAAACCCATTGTGTTTTGATAGGACTTTGATAACCACAGAAAGAAAGACAAGTAGCATTAGTTGCGCAACTTTAGAAACTCCATAACAGATTCACTGCGCATCTATACATCCTATATCAGAAGCTTCTTGGTTTTATACAGCCTGCAAGGGGAACAAAGCAGATGAACACTGACACTGTTAGTGAAAGGAGAAGTTACCTGCTCCCAGCTGAGATAGGCATTCAAACAGGCCAGGACATCGTCATTTGCATTCTGCCTGATAACTAACTGCATAGCTTTGTTAATTGCACCTTGGAAGAAAAATATGTCAGGCCATATATTTGTGATGAATATAATCAATTTCACTGAGTCTGGAAAGTCTAAGAAGAGAAAAAAGAGAACATAAGTTTTCAACATTTATTAAAAGCAAATTAAAAGTATACTCAGACATTAAAAGCTAGTTCACTCCACAACAAGATAACAAGAAGAAAAGGCAGAAGTCACTTAACAACTGCAGTCCAGTGAAAGGGAGTCATTCTGTCACACCTCAGTCCTTTCCTTAAATTGGGGTGGAAGGGGAGGAATCAAACAAAAAAGCCACCTCTCCCACTGTAATTGTCTTTTTTATTTTTTCTTTCCAAAAAGAAAGTGTTTTAGTCAGTAGGCCAGTCATGGCTTCGCCAGACTTGGCTGAGTAACAATAGTGACCACATTCTTTTGTCTTTTACATTTTGTCTCCTCCTATTTTTCTTACTGCTGTTTAGTTCACTGAGTGGTCTTGGAGCACAGAAACTGGATTCTTTTATGATGACATTAAATTGGAACATGCACTCCAGAATCCTGCCTAGTACACTCCAGTCACAAATGGATACCCAGATCATTGGATCAAGCCAAAGGTAGTCATGAAGAAAAAAAAAAAAGAAGAAAAAAAAAAGAAGATGACAAGAATAGCAGAGGTGAGTTATTTAATGCAGAATACCTGAAAGGAGAATATAACAAAAATGGATGGACAGGAAGTCGAGAAAAAAAATGATGCAAGTCTAAAGAGGTAGTACTGACAACTTACAGTCAGTCTGACAGATGTGTACAAGAAACATAGCTCACTTTTGTATTGCCAAGTTTCTGACAAGGATTAATATGTGAAACTATACTGATGATAAAACCTCAAAATAAATGGAGATTTCCTCACCAGGCTGGAGACCTGAGTGGAAAGGAACCTGATGAGGTTCAAAACCAGCAAATCCTGCACCTGGTGAGGAATAACTGCAAGCATCAGTACAGGTTAGGGATTGACCTGCTGGAAAGGAGCTCTGCAGGACCAGGTGTTCTGGTGGGTAACAGGTTGACCAAGACCCAGCAGTGCGCTCTTGTAGCCAAGAAGGTCAATGATGTCCTGGGTTGCCTTAAAAAGAGCTTGGCCAGCAAGTCTAGGGAGGTTTTCCTCCCCCTCTATTACATGTGGAGTATCCAGCTCAGGGCTCCCCATAATTCTACCCTAAGCCTCTGGAACAGGAGAAAAGGGAAGGGAAGACTACAGAGTGTCCAGCTGAGGGCTGAGAAGATGACTAGGGGTGTGGAGCATCTGCTTCATGAGGAAAAGCTGAGAGACCTGTGACTGCTTAGCCTGGAGAAGACTGAGAGGGGATCTTTGTCAATGCTTATAAATGTCTAATGGATGAGCGAGGCCAGGCTGTTTTCAGTAGTGCCTTGTGATAGGACAAGAGGCAATGGGTACAAACATGAGGAAAAACTTTAGTCTGAAGGTGAACAGCAGAAAGCTGCCCAGAGAACTTGTGAAGCCTCCTTCTCTGGAGATCATCAAAACCCACATGGACACTTTCATGTGCAACCTACTGTAAGGAACCCATTTTAGCAGGAGGGTTGATGACCTCAGGAGGTCCCTCCCAATCCCTATGATTATTTGAAATGAATGAAAAAACTCTCAAGATATGTTTACAACTCTTCACATTCAAAATTAATAATAAAAGCACAGAACATACACAATAGGAATATATGTAATTCTAAGTAACAATAGAAAATCATTCAACACAGTCTGCACTTAGCTACTGGCGTTTAGATCTTACTTCCTCCCCCTGAAAAAAAAGTGAACTTTTAGAAATTTGTAAGGGCCTACAAAAAGGTAAAGTACCAAGACACTGCAAAATAAAAGGCTCAATTGCTAGACTAAGAAAAAGTATATGACAAATGATTTTTGACACAGTAGAGTAATAAGACGAATAAAACGAAAAAATAGAATGTTACATAAACAGACTGGTTTTGATCCAGGTATTGCTGTACAGCTCCCAACACTGTTTTAAGCCAAAACATGTTTCGATTAAAAAAAAAATGCTTCAGATATTAGTACTTATTTGGTAAAAGCAATAATAAGCAAAAAGTACAAAATTCCCTGGCATCATAGTATCATTTTGGAGATGACAGAGCAAAAACGAAAGCACAGAGTATTTATTTGAAAAATGAGTTGACCAGTAAGAACACCAAGCTGAGATACAGAGATTTGGAGGTAGAAGAGCCAAATAAATTTCTTCTAGAATGGTCTATACCTCTACACTGTAGATGAAAGGTCTAAGGAAAGCGTCCCTTTCACAGAAGAATTTTTTCTTTAATATTTGCTTTTACAGACAATCATTCTGGAACACTACAGCACAGATGCATCACATCATTAACATTACAAGACCACCAAGATACACTATACCTTCTTTCAGTAAGCTATAGCAGAAGAGGCGGGCTCTTTCCAAATCTCCCAGCTGTCGACAAATTCCTGTATAAACTCGACAAAGAGCCTGATTGAAATTGTAAGTTGAGGCTGTTTTCTGAGCCTTGAGTTTATTGAGGATAACATGCAGCAATGACTCCGCTAAATGCTATAAGGCATAAAAAATAGTTATTAGACTGTACTATATTTGAGAACATTTAATAGCATTATAACAGCATGACAAGAGAACTACCTGTAAGAGTATAGACTGCATGTATATATATAAAAGAATGCACAAAATTAAATCAGAGGGAACCAGCAAAAGAAAGAAGAAAAATAAGTAGAAACTCCTCTGAACAGGCACATGCCTTTAAAGAGACACAGAACGGGACTACTCTTCTTTATAAACAAACTGTGTAGTTGTATGACTAAAAACTATCTTCCACAAACAAAAAGTGAGGAGAGCAATAAAAGACCCCAGTAACTTAATGAGAGTAAATGGAGCATCATAACTTGGATGCTCCCAGAGCTATCACAGGAAGACAAGCAGCCCATTGTCCAGGTGCAAGTTTTACCAGATTATTCAACAGCAGAGGTTCTCCACAGATCATCTGATGTTCCCTTGAGGAGGTAAGGAGTGGTGTCTAACTGTCTACAGGGATATGAAATACAAAATGAGCAGGATAGAAGAAAATTTGTATTGTGCAAGACTTACTAAAAGATGTTTAGAGGGCTGAAAGTATGAAACAGAATTGAGAAGCTTAGGAAGCAGTGCTGGAGGGGCCTTGAGTTTAGGCTGGTAATCTACAAACATCAAAAGCCTGAATGGTGACTTCTGGAGAAACCAGAAGTCCAAATATATGTGAATCTGAGGGTCAGATTCTGGTAATGTCAAAAGTCTGTTCTAGCTATTGCAGCAATATGCGTTCGTTTGTGCCATTCTGTAAGTCAACATGCATGAAACCATGTGTTTAAGGATGCCTAAGACAAGAGGGGAGAAATATGAGCCACCTACTTGACAGACTAAATGTATAAAGCTAACTACTGAACGGACCCATACTGTGCATGTGTGTATGTTGTGCGTGCACCTAGGTAGGTTGCTTTTAAAGCAATGCCTTCTGTTTATTTCCATGGAAACTACAACAAATACAAAGAGCACCGTAACACTTTCTAGAGCAAATTCTCAACTGCAAAATGCGATTTTTTTCATCATAGTCACTACCATAATCTGTGAATGTTCACCAGTAATGAACAAGAACCTGCATGCTGCCCTCGTAAAGAGCTGTACTGGTGGAGATGAACGCTGCTGTCACCACTGCTGAAAGGCACCATCCACTGCTACCTGGCCTCCGTAAATGTTCAGCAAGCATTGGTGAAAGTCAATGTGTGCAATTTTTCTGCATGAAGGAATTCAATTACACCTCTGTGCTTCACATGCATTTCCACATCAGATGTCATTTTGTCAGACTGCCCCTCTGCTGCCATCTGTCACACAGCAACAACATTTAACAGAATATTGTCAGGAAGGATCAACCTCTACAGCCTTACCACAAACTTCTGCCCTGACATCATTGGCCAACATACTAAAACAGGAGGCATTACTTTTGTAGCAGCTCTTGTACATACAGATAGATAAATTTAAGTATTTTCCTTCCGCTACCAGGCTTGCACTGTAGTCAGCTTAAGAGGGTAACAAGGTTAGGCAGGTATTTTGTGCATATGCCTACTAGGCGTACATACTCAACCTTGCTGGACCTGGAAGGAAGGCTGACACAGTCGTGCTTCTTTAAAGTTACCAAATACAGCAATTCCTAACAAAGATGACCCAAGAACTCTGTATACACCTTCTGAGGATAAGTGAGAGATCAGTATTCTTATCTAATTTCATTTTATGAACTGGAACAAGGTAAAATGCTGCCACAAATCAACTGTTAAATTGCCCTGCTGTAGACTATAAACCATCTATGAGAATCACATCAATTAAAGTGAATTTTTTCAACTCTGAAACCAAGCAATTTCTGAGACACCAAATAATGAAACATTTTTCCAATAAAATTAACTTGAGCAACTTGATACAGAATTAAGATAAAGACAGAATAAAAGGCTAAGCCACTATCACATAAAGCACTGTTTATCTTGCTTCATTGAAGAAAAAAAAAAAGCTAAAAACAATAATCAAGCCTCAACTTAAAGGAAAGAAACTTATCTTACGTTACCCACTAAAAATAATGCAGTATAAATAAAATACTTTTGCTTTTCTTATATGTCCATAAAGCATCTACACATAGTTTTGAATCTTGGACACCACTGAACAGTAACTTCTATTTTGTATGTTGATTCATAGAACAACTTGGGCTGGAAGGGACCTCAAAAATACCTATTTCTAACCCCCCTGCTCAAGGCAGGGCTGCAAACTACTAGGGTTAAACACTACAACAGCTGCCTACGAGCCCATCTAGTGTGGCTTTGAACACCCCCAGGGAGGGGGCGTCCCTGCTCTCTGGGCAGCCTGTTCCATCACCTTACCACACTCTCAGTGAAAAACTTATAAAAGTTCACATGTATGATTATCTTTCAACACTACACTGCCACTACAGGTTGTCTGAACAATTGAGAATTCAACTACTACATACTCACTGCTTCACTTACATGGGAGCCAGTACTAAAATACAAAACTCAAAATGATGCTACTTACCTTGTTTTTAATACCAAATTCATTGACAACTTCTGTCTCTTCATCTCTCATTATTGGAATCTTTTTGCCCAAATGACTTTGAATTATTGGTAACAAGTCAAAGCAGGATTCAGCAATTTTCTTCAATGCCACATCAACTTTCTGGCAGTCATGATCAATGATTTTCTTTACTGGTAAAGATGTTTCTAAATTGGAATTGTGCGCTGAATCACTGATTTCACAACTCTGGTCATCGAAATTCTCCTCTGTTTTAGAGACCATATTTTGACCATTTCTGATAACAGCAGTACCAGTGGGCTCCAGCTTTGGTGGTTCATTGTCTAACCTCAGCCTCTTCGCGCTTCTAGGCATAGGTACTGGCAATAACGTCCTTTTTTCAAGGCGACTCGATGAACTTGAAATCAGTTGCTGATTTTTCACATTTGTGGCCTGATCTTTAATACCATCAGACTTCAAATTGCTCCCAGTTTTAACAAAAGCAGTTGATGTAGATGCTATTGTTTTGAAACCACTTATTTGAGTCACAGGTCCTGGGGAACTCTGGCTATCTGAAAGAGCACACAGGTTAAGCTGAATATTGCCCTTTAGAATGTTTAATGTCCTTGCCCTTGCAGATAGCTCTGGATACATAGTGTCCAATATTTTCACAGAGTTCTCCTGAGGAGCACCTGTAGCAGCACCATCCATTGCGCACAGAGGAAGTCTTCCTGGGACAGGAAGTGCATGCTTTGGAATAGAAGTACAAAACTGCAAAGGTGAGGAGAGAATCCTTTTACCTACTGCCATTTCTGAAGGTGATGGAGAGGAAAACAGAAGGGCAGATTTGACTGTTGGTGTATCTGTCAAGGGAGACATCAGAGGAGGAACAGGGGATTCATGTAGAGGCGATATCAGTTCATCAAGAGGGGAAAGCAAAGAGGATCGATCAGCAGAAGACATTACTGGGCCCATAGAACACGTAGTAGCTCTTGGAGGAGTAGCAATCAAAGGCAGTAGCAGGGGCGGCAGAGGAGGACCCATCTCTTGCCTGATTTTATTTATAGTCTCGGATAAACTTTTTGTTGGCATAGAAGTGTCAGCATTTGCAAGAACTGGCTCAGTTACTTTAACTTCAAGAGCATCTGTTTTGCTTTTACCTTGAAACAGTTTTTTTGATAGCCTGCCATGCATTACTTGGACAGCTGTCTTGGTTGAAACACTCAAGACTTCCGATTGTTCTTGCCCTTTGCAATTCAATTTATTGCTTTTTTTAAGAGCAACATCCACACAAGACTCTGATTCCAGCATACGTGAGTCCTCAAATACCATTTTTTGTGGCCTAGGAGCCTGACAAACCATTTGAGAATTACAGTCTATGTCAGATAGGGCTGGATTTGCAAAATACTTAACAAAAAAGTTTTTTCTACCGCTATCCAGAAAGTCCTTCCACGTTGTACCACTAAAACGACAAGAAGGCTGTAACCCATCTAACATTAAATTAGTGTTATTTTCTCCTGAGTTGCAAGCAGAGCAATTTTGATTATGATTATATTCTTCAAAAATTGAAATGTCCATATCAACACTGTGTGGTAATCTTTGTTGCACATTTGACTCAAACTTCTCAGAATAATTTTCTTCTATGACATTGCCAAGTGCTAACATTCTTGTATTTAATGTACTGTGTTTTACAGCTATTCTGTAAGCTTCTGAGAATGTGGTTAACATCTGGCATAGTGGTAATCTACTTTTTGAAGCACTCAGCATCACAGGGCTTCCTTTGGATGTCCCAGTTTTTAATAGATCTTCCCTACTGTCATTCATCCATCCAGTTGTGCTATTATCTACCCTGAATTCACTAGCACCATCAGTATTTTCAGAGGCTAATACTGTACATCTTCTTTTCAAAGTGGAATAGTCTTTAGAATAACTCTCCTCAACCACACCTAACTTCTCACTTGCTGCATTTGGAGAAGAGCCTATTTCACAACGTATATCCATTACTGCATCTGGTTTTAGGTGACTAGCTGTCGCTGTATTTCCTGACTGCATTGTTGAATGAAGTTCACACAGCTGGTCACCGGCATCAACAATTGCACCAGTTTCCAGAGCATCCACCACAACTCCTGCTGATGCTCTCAGTTCCTTTCTGAGCTTGGGAACACATTCAGAACATTTCACACATTGGACTTTTTGTAGAGGACAGTCCTTCTTAGATTCATTACTCTGCTCTGCAATATCAAAAGCATTTTTGGACATTTTAATGCAATTTTCCTCAGATGACTCAAACCTATTCAACCCTTTGCTTTCCTCCCCAGTTGTTACTGAACAAGTTCTAGAAGAATCTGTTCTAGCTTCCCAAGTAGAAGTCTTGCATTCTGATTCTTGACAAATAACGTTTTGGAAGGTTAAAGTATTCTTTTTATGAGAGTCTGCATGCGGGATTTGTAATTCAACAGATGTTTCAGGTTCATTATCTATTGGCAACTCCTTCTCACCTGGAACTCCCCCTTCGTTTTTGTGTATGTACTTCTCAGAGCAGGAGTCCAGTTCTTTGCACATGTTATCTTTTTCAGTAGACATGTCTTCAGCACCTTTCTTAAAGCCTTCTAAAGAACAATTAAATGTACTACTCACAATGCAATTTTTATCTCCATTTTTTTTCCATGTAGGGGAAAAATCAGAATGTTTTGTGAAATCAGTTTCAACAACCCTCAAAACTTTCTGAAGACTGAAATTTAGACCACCAGGCACTGTAGATTCCAAGCCATTTCTCACTTGAACAGGGGAATCTGTTTCTTTAGAATTTATAGAGTCTGTCTTCAAGTCCATTTGGGAACACAGAGCAAAGCCACTATTAAAATCCATATCTGAAGAAGGCTGCTGTATGATTTCTGAAACATTATTTTTCTTCACAACATTCTTTTTCTCTTTAAATGAACTGGGACAAGCCTCAATCATCAATTCCTTGCTTTGCTTTTTTAATTCTACTTTTGTTTCATCACATTTAGCATTTGTAGTTACCAAGAACTGATTCTGAGGTTTTGCAAATTGTGTTTCAGAACTAAGATTATTTTCTACTAAGACAGATTGGATGGTATCCACTTTTTCTAACAGTTTACTACTATTCTCTATAAAATCTTCTTGATTAACTTTGAATTCAGACTCTTGAGATTCAGTCACTCTAAAGTTCTGAGTTTTGGACAACTCACATTCTATGGTACTACACAGATTTTCAGGTTGTTTCATTTCATCATTTCTTTCTGTAAAATCCAAAACAAATGATTCACGCTTAGCTATGCTGCTTTCTGCATCAGTAATGCATGTCATCTTTGCCACTTCAGGTATACTTTCCAAATTTGACTTCTCTTGGAAAAAATGACTGTAACTTCCTTCTTGATGATTTTTACCTTTCAAATCTTCCCTTTCCTTCTCATACAGTAATTTTCCGTTTTCTGCACTACGGAGTAGCTCTGATGATTCAGCTAATTCAAGAACACTTTCTTTGTTCAATTTCATAGTTGGTTCAACAGATTTGGGTCTGATTATATTTTTGTCTTGAATTTTGAGCTGTCCATCATCTTCTGGAAAGGCCACTGAAGCACTTCTCACCAAACATGCTTTTTTGTCTGTATCACCCATATACAGTGAATGTTCAACTTCTTCAACAGCAGATACAGGTAAGTAACACTGAGAGACCTCAGGTGTCTCCAGTTCACATTTTCTGACTATTTCACATTTTAGTGTATGTATGCATCGTTCCTCCAGTATCTTTTCACTGACACATCTTATTTCAGAGCACTGAGAGGGAACAGAAATCTCAGCAGATTCAGTGCATACATCTGTTTCCATAACTACTCCCTCACCATCATACTGTATTATTAGGTCTTCAGGACACTTGGCTTCACAGGAAGATTTAGAGTTACTGAAATTGTAGAATACATTTTCAGAGAGCTTTCTCTCATTGTTAGCTTCTGCACAGAGCCCCTCCGTCTGTACTGTAGCTGTTGCTTCCTCTCCACTTACCACTTGTTTGATATTTTCCTCAACATTAATTGCTGTATTAGTTATCTTTATTGCATCCTTGCATTCATTTTCAACAACTTTACTCTCTATCAGCATACCGCATTTCTCCTCAGAATCTTTTCTTTCAAGTACAACGTGGTATTGTTCAGGAGGCAAATGAGTAACATTTTGGGGAATGGATACTGACTTAGGAATTTCTCCTTCATGCTCCACTTTCATTAACTCCCCATACTTTTCATGTGTACTGTTGTAACCACCAGCTCTGACTAAGATTGCATTCTCCTCTGTTTGCTCAATGTCACTACATCTTTCTATTTGGTTCTGAAGGTTGAAACTGTGTAGCACAGAATGAATTGAAGAGGCCTTTTCTTCATTGTGCATCTCCTTGATATCTCCTTTCCGTTCTTCTTTGGCTTCCAATTCACATGCTGTTGCTTCCATTAGATCTCTCTTCACAGCTTCCATATTCTCAGAATTCTCCTCCAAACAGTCTCTGTTAGATTCTGTATTTGTAGCTGAAGTAGCAACTTCACATTGCTTTGTATTTCTCTCCTCTTTGATTACTGCTGCTGGGCTGATATGAACAATCTTTTCTGTTCTACTCAAGTTATATGAAATTTCTGCATCAAGACTATGCCCACGTGGTTTGTTCCATCTGTTACATTCTTCATTGAGTTTGAATACATTACAACAATTTTGAGGCTGAACTTGGTCTTCTTGTAAGATACACTCCTCTGCTGAAGCAGTGCAATCGACTTCTTCATCACTAGAACCTGTGAGTTCTCCGAACAATATATCCTTCAATGAAAAATACAAAATTAGTTTTCATTTTTAAGAGCTCTATTTTTCTAAGCAAACACACCAATGGCCATAGCAAGCAGCGGTTTTGAGAGATTAGGCTGACCAGCAGAATTATGTCTTTCTACATCATTATTCTTCATAGGAAACAGAAAGCATCGTTGTGAAAACTGACACTTTTTTGCTTACCTAATTCTATTCTAAGATTACTGAAAAATAACATTTGAGTAAGACATGGCCAACTTCACTTAAATATACTTCAGAAAATTGCTTTTTGCAGCCTTCCACAAGCAGTATGCTAGAATGAAAAAAACATACTTACACATCTAAACACTCAGAGATCTTTTCAGCGTATGAGTAAACAATCCCCCAAAGCCCAAGAATATCAATTTGTTATTTCTGTTGTAATATATGACCAAGTTAATGCCAAGTTGTCAGACATACCCTCAAACTTACCTGTGTAGCTACTGGTGAAAGTCGTACTGGAGAAAGCAGAGCAGGGAGAGGCCTGACCCAGTTCAAAATATCCATCACATTTCCACCTTGGCCCTTTTGTTCCTGATCAGATAAGGCTGAACTATTGTGCATTCCATCTCTCTGCACTATCATACCTATAGTTTCATCCTCAGAACCTTGCAGATAATCTTTAGTAGTCCTGTTCTCAAGACAGTCACTTCCAAGAGGCTCAGTATTCACTTGTTGCAGGGCTGATACAGAATTTTGCTTTGCAGCACTTTCCATTGAAGAATGCCAAGGCAGTGTTTTACCACCATGCTTCCCGTTGTTTCGGTGGGTCTGTACAGGTTCTAAGAGCCAAAAACATTGTTAAGAAATTATGACATTTTTCCTCCCCATTTTTTTTACACAGTTAATACAATAAGACTGAATTATCATCTTTTGTAGTGATATTCCCACAGACGAGTAAAAAGAAACACTTAAAATGACTTCCAGAAATATTTTCCATGTGTTTTTGTTCTCACGTTTCAACGAGATCACATTTTATTATTCACAAATAGCCTTTTCTCATGAATAGGCTTTATGGATGTACAAAAACATCCCACTCAAAAAAATACTTTCTGACTTTCATCATTAAGACTATTTTCTCCAGGTTCTACCAGAAAGGGCAATGCTTGGGTTGCACTGAAGGTCCATACAGTCCAGCAATTTATTTCCAGTTTTAGCCCTATAACTGATGTTCCAGAAAAGCAAGATAAGCATGCATTAACATTTCCCGTTCAAGCACTAACTTTCTGCTTAAAGCAATTTCCAGCTTTTAGCCAGAATCTGCATTTCCATATTTAAAGCATGTGTAAATGAATTATATACTGCTACAGAGTTCTTACCATACTTCTAGCTTTATGATTTAATATGCATGTTTTTAAAGCATTCATTCTTTAAATTTCAGTCTTCAGTCTACTTGTATAAGGTTCTGTTTTTAACGATGTGACTTAGTTTAAACTGAACCCTTAAAGAAAACCTTCCTAGAAGTGAGGTGATTAGTTTTATGTTTTGTTTTAGTGGGTTTTTTTTAAACATACCTATGCAAAAAGAAGTTTGTAACACTAAACAAGATACTGAGAGAGTGAGAACTCTTCCAAGATAAAGACAATTACAACAGTCTATAAAGTTATTCTAGCAGCAAAAATGCACAAATGCTCTCTGCGATTCTCTTGATTATGTTATGTTTTTCTATTTTTGTTCTGTTTCTTTTCAAACTACATGCTTTATCATTACAAAGTAACCCATTTTTTATGTATGCAGATAAAAGATATTGCCCTAGGAAAGCCTAAACAGTAATAAAAAAGAACTCAAATATTATAATTGCAGTAAACAGTTTTAACAATGGAAAGATGGCCTGGTTTTATCCAATTTAAATTCTATGATTTCATGAAGAGAAACACTGATCTCCGATAAAACCATAAAAACCAACAACCTCAAAAATCCAGTGCTCCCCATGAAACTAGAACCTAATCTGTTGTATTTTCAACATTTTAGCCCAGTTGGCTGTTCAAATCAAAATTTGCAATAATTTTCAAATACTCTAATCACACATGTACTTGATCAAGCAATCTCAAAGTAAAGTACTTAAGTCCATTCAAAAACAGTTACACAAACAGTACGCAATCTGATGATGTTCCAGTATGGTTAAAATCAACACACTTGCATGTTAATATACTCACATTTACTAGAACCTACCTTTTGTAACAAACAGCCTTCTTTTCCCAGGGCATGCCTTGTCCTGAGCAGAAACTGAATAAAAAAGGTACAAATACATATTTTTAAATTAAAAAAAAAAAGAGACAGCTTCAAGAGAAATTCAAGACTTCGTATGCTATCTCACCCAAGATGGGATCATTTTCCTGCTTCTCTCCTTTCTCTTTTGCACTGTCAATGCACATCCAGAGTTCTTCCAACAAGAATTTTATTTTTTCTGTTAAAGGAAATGATTTTGTAAAGTAATGAAAAATTGCTTGGAGAACCAAGAACTTGTTTCTCTGTTCTTACACAAAACAGATATGCCTATAACAAAATATACAAAAAGATTAAGAAAACTGGGCACTTTGCCTTAAAGAAAGAGAAAACTAAATTAAAAATTAAATGATGAGACTGGATACTAATTTAGTTCAATCCAAGAGGCAACAAAAACCTACCAAGACCTATAAACATTGACAATGTCTTTTTCACAGTAGTTTAATTTTGCCAACAAATTTCATATACAAGTACTGTAAAACAAGAAATAGAAAACAGAACTTCTTTTGCCTGAAAATTGCCTTCAAAATATTTCAGACAATAAAAAGAAAAATCAATGCTAGGATTTTTAGAAGTGAAAAAATATAGCAGCTTCAAGTTAAGCCTCTTCTATCCTCAGTACTTTAGAGGAAGTTTTGAATGCGTTAGCTTCATTCTGAAGTTAGGTTTGGATAATTTGTAGGAAGTATTTTAGATTATTAGAAAGAAAAAAAAACGCAAAACATATCAGTTGGATAAGACAACTGTTTATTGTGGATCTCTGCTTTAATTAAGCAGAGAGCATCACATGGTTACAGATTGCACTCCTATCTTGTCTCTTTTGCTAAGCATACTTCCTTTATGATCTGTTTGATTTTCAAAACTAACAGAATTGTTTCTATTTTTCTTATTGTTTGCTTTGTTTTATAATTGCAAGTCAATCTGTCACACACTACATGTGGAGTAGATGTAGTCATTTTAACAAATCAAGTATCTTCCTTATTTATTGCAAAACTGAAGATAGTTGTCATCAATTACATTATTCCCTCATCAATATAACATATTTCTATGAATCAACAACATCTGCTCTTAGAACAATTCTGTCATTTTCTTGCCAATGTTCCATCTCAAGCACTCCAAATGCTCTCAAAAAATAATAATAAAAAAAAAGTAAATTCAGGAAGGAAAATAATCAAATGTCTGTAAGACATAATATTCATAATGGTTTGGTTTGCACAGAGAAAGATCTTGAAAAAATCTCACCTTTATCTATATCTGCTGCAAGATCTTCATTTGTACTCTGGGTCTCTACATGTTTAACTGCTGAAAAGCAGGAAAAAAAGAAAATGTTCAAATGAAACATTACCACACAAATCTGAAGGTCATAAAAGCTGAATACATACCCTTCCTGCACTTCTCTTTAGGAACACCATCAAGTTTTCCCTGTAAAAATTAAATATTAATTATTCATGCAATATACTGTCCACAGAGAATCTGCCCTAAATTAGACTGAAATCTAAATCTACACTTCAAATGTCATACTTCAGCTTGAAAATTTACAATCTCTTAAAACTGCTATGTTTATTAAATCATTATCCCCAAATGCCATTACACTATTTCAATATCTGTATTACAAACAATTTTCTTATTTTTTTCCCAGAAAACTCAAAGTCTAATCTACAAAACAGGAAAGTTTTACCTGTGCCTTCTTTAACTCTTTTTCAAGTTTTTTCTTTTCAATCTTCAGTTGTTTGAAGTCTTGCGTATGTTTTGTTGCAGCCTCTTCAAAAAAGGGAATCAAAATTCAAGTTAGAAATAAAAAGAGAAGAGGTAACTAATTTAATTTATACTAGTTACTAATTTGCAAATCATATTACGAGAAAAAGTAGGTAGTGTGAAATAAAAATCTACCCAAGTTATATTTTAGCACATTAATACTTCAAACTTAATCTTCAATTCATGCACGTATGTTTTGTCTGCACATCTAATATTAAAGGGAAAAAAAATAAGAATGAAGTGCATTGCCTTTCCTGTGCTTCATTCTGTAATTTAGAACTGAGGTTCAAGTTTAAGGGTAAAAACACTATAGCCAATTGCATTAGAAAAATGTAGATAAGCATTACCACAGACAGTGCAGATAGATGTAGATAAGAATGCTGTAACTCTCAGTGTCCAGCATAAATCTTGAGAGAATGCAGAAAGGAAGAAATAAACAGTCACATGGGGGTAAATGGGGACTGAATTTGAGATTCCTGGGGAAATCCACAAGGAAGAGAGATTCTTGAGAGCTTAGTGAAATACCAGCTTAATGATTTATACAGAGAGAGCAGAGACAGATGGAACTTGTCTTCTGATCAGATCAGGTCACAGAACACAGCAAATCAAAAGCAAGCACACTGAAAGGCAGCTCAGACGGCAGTCCAACAAAAGTAATTATAGGGAAAGAAAAAAAACTGGATTGACAAAAGATACCAAGCTAAAGTATGGAGAGTGGGACATGTAACAAACACAAAAAGGACAAATCAAACTGGAAAAAATGCAAACTTCCTCACAGTACTTTGTTCTATGTCTGCCAGAATTTGCATTTGGGGTTGAAGGGTTTAAAAAATATCCTGCCATTCTAGAAGAACTCTAAAATATTAATCAAAATAAACATAATGTAACTATACTTTACATCAGGATTTGGAAGGTTTCTCATCAAATTGCCAGAACATTTTAAATTAAAAAAAAAAAAAAGTGCCAGGACTACTATTCATTGAAATATGAATATAAACATGACTAGATGAATCCTGTCAAGATTATCGGTGTGCTGGAGCACAAGCCCTATCATCTCCAGGAACCCTACTTCAAGGAACTTGACTCGGTTAGCTTGACAAGAAAAAGTTTTGAAGGGAGTTAAGAGCAGCTTTTCTATACCTTCAACATATCAAGTCAATGGAACCAGTCTGTTATGTGGTGCACAGTGGAAAGAAATAAGAGGTTCTAACTGAATATAAGAAAAAGTTTCTTAACCGTGAGGGTTGTCAGGTAGTGGATCAGACTGCCTGGACAGGCTGGTCAGCCTCCATTCTCTGAGGTTTTCAAGTTCCCTTCTAACTTAGTTTAGGTCATGAACCTACAATAACCTACTGAAAACATTCTGCAGAATGGCAAATGTAATACAGAGACTAAGCATCACACTTGCCTTGCTCTCTGGAACTTCAGAATTAGAGAGCTTTTCTTTATCTTTTCCAATTATTTCTTTGGGTAATTGGGAGAATTAAAAGATGGAATAAGACAACAGCACTGGTAACACAGTGTAAAAAGTTACCTTCAAGTTTTTTCACTTTTGCTTCCAGTTTCTTTCTCCTGTTAAAAAGAAGGCATTAATATATAATTTGTGTGTGCACAAAACACAAAGACACATGAAAAATTACCAGAAAATAAATCCAGACATTTCAAATAAATGACTTCAAAGACTTCAGGCTTATGTCCCTGAATTTGAAAGCTTAAATTAGAGACATGCTGCTGACATTCCCAGATCAACAGATTTATTTGTTACAGCAACAGTTTACTTAATAGAGCTAGTCCACTAATCCATGTATATAAATATACATTCAGCTAAAGCTTTGAGCAAAAGAAAAGTATTCTAAGAAAACTGGCTGTTGTTTTCTGCACTTTTGTGTACACAATGCTGTGTGGGGTCTTGGCAGGTAAGGTTTTGGAAGCAGGGTGAAATAGCCTCCCTGAGAAAAGAGTAGTTCCAACCAGCTCCAAAACAGGTCCATTGCAGAGTGAGTTTATCAGTGACACTGTTATCATCTCTCTAGTAACATACTGTAAAAAAGTATAAATAAATAAATAAATAGAAGTTCTCTTCGGTGCAACCCAGGAGTCTTCTGGATTGCTTACAGCCAACTGTGTTGCTTTCCCAGCAAACATCTAGGTGGCTGAAATGCCCCGTCAGGATGAGAACCTGCAAGTGCAATGCTTCTTGTAGCTGAAACAAGAAGTCCTGGTCAACAGACTCTCCTTCATCAGGTAGCCTGTAGAAGACCCTGTCTACCAGACATCTTTTGTTGATCCATTTCTTAATTTTCATCCACAAGCTCTTAGCTTCTCTGTTGCTGTTGCTCAAAACAAGACTTTGCAATCCATCCTTTTCTTAAAATAAGGAACAACACCACTGCCCCTCCTGCCCTACCTATCTAGTCCTCGATTGCAGTGTTTCACTTGTGCCATTTATCCCACTATGTTTCCATTATAGCATCAAGATCATAGTTTTCTAACTGCACCATGATACCCAACTCCTCCAACCTGTCTCCCATGCTGCATGCATTGGTGTAGGGGCATTTCAGCTGGGCTATCAGCTGCATAACCTTCTCAGAGTAGCCTTCCCACATTCACTTGGAACAATTTGATGCTTCCTAGAGTGCAGTCCTAGAGCAATGGTGTCCTCTGGCTCTTATTTGTCACTCAAAAAATACAAACCCTTCCCTTCCTAAATTTAGTTCAGAGCTCTGCTAATAAGTCCAGCCAGCTTGCTGCCCAGAATACTCTTGCCACACCTGGTCACTTGCATTTCATCTGACATAAACAGACTGGTCTCTCAAAGGTGCATTCAACATCACAGAACCCAAAACCTGAGCACAACACCATCCATGCAGCCAATTATTCATCCAATCCATCTGTCTCCTTCCTGGGTTCCAGCCTCCAGTTTGGAGGAGAACAGTACCTGTGCTCCCAATCCCTTTAATATCTCTCTGAGAGACATAAAATTTATTTTGTAGTCTCTTTGTTCCCCTTGGTGAATTCATGGTGACTAATTCTAATGATTTTCTCATCCTTCACATGCCTGGAAATGATTTCCAGGAGTAGTAGGTCCACTATCTTTCTAGCAATTGATGTAAGAAGCCTGTATTTCCCTGGGTCCTCCTTCTTGCCCTTCCTGAAGATAGAAGTGACAAATAGAGGACAGGACATAAACGTATATTTACGCCAGCAAATTAAAAGTAATCACTTTTCTCCTGAGACAGCGTCAGCAGTGGTATTGCTACTCTCTGTTGCTGCTTAGATAGGAGGCTACAAATTCCTTCAATCTTATAGGACAAACTACTTACATGCAAAAGAAGAGCAGTCTGGCAGAAGTGAAAACAGCAAGTGACAACAATGTTAGTCTGCTATGGCACACTGTTGTGCTTGTGATTATCCATGTGTTTCACAAGGCATGTAAAGGTACAAGGGTATTTCATAAGAGAAAAACTGCCAGTTCTTTAATTGCCTCTGTAGATATTCACTGGAACTCTCTCCAGCATGCTCGTGTCTGTATTGTACTGGGGAGAACAGGACACACTGCTCCAGGTATGGCCTGCCTCACTAATGCTAAAAAATAATCATAAAAAATGAAGAAAAAGGAAAAAAATAAGGAGGGAGAATGTCTTCCCTAAATCTGTTATTAACACCGGTTTACAAGGAAGAAGGGAGTAACCAGTGAAGTCCCAGTGGTGTGCGTGCTGGAATATATCAGAAATAAAAGCTGGCAAGAAAAAAAAAACAAAACAGTTTTCTATAATTAGGCAGCAAGCATTAGTGTTGATAAATGCAAAGCGATGCACATGGAAGAAAACTACAACTACAAATTCACAACATCTAGCTGTACACAAGCTGATTTCCTTTTGAAATCATCAGAAGCTTTCCATATAACACTGACAATTCACTGTTCCCAGACACAACTGATTTAATGCTAGGAGTATAAGAGTTAAAAAGCAAAAGACAAATTCTTCACAAAGATGATAAATGCAAAAGCACCAGCTAAGGAAGCCTTTGAATGCCCTGTTACTTTAAGAACAAATTATGGGAATTACCAGGGCACTGTTTCACAGTGCCATGTACTATGTAAGAAAAAATGGCTTCTCTTTTTTTTGGGGCCATATCCTTTTTGTTCATTTCCAACCATGATAGTCAGTTCAGTCTGCTCAATTGCTTCCTTAGAATTCAACATTACAATAAGTGTTTATAAAAGCAAATTACACTGATAATATCATTTATGCATTGGGCCCAGATACTTATCCACACAAGGAATATGGAAGGCAATAAATAAAAAAGAAAACAAACACACAAGAAAAAGAACCACTCAAAGCAGAGAAATTAGACTTTCTTCTCCAACTTCATCTTAAAATCTTTCACTGAATAACCACCAGAAACCACTTCAAAACAGTATACTAAGTAATCTAATATTACTTTTTAGAGAGTTTGCTACACAGTTTAAGACAAATCTCCCATCAATTCCCTGTTCTACAAAACTACTAGCATTAACATGTTAGCAAAATGAAAAGTGTCACTAGGTAAGGTACAAGATCAAGTCCTGGAAGAATGAGAGGAACAGAAAAAAAAGTGGAAAAAAACACAAAAATATCACTCACACAGCATCACTTCTACCTATTTCTTCTTTAAGTCTAACACATTCCAGCTGGCTGTCCTGATAAATCTTGAGAGAACTCTGTGGGGAAAAAAAAAAAACGTAATTAAAACATGTCCTTCCTGGGTGTGGGGAAGGTAGGGATGTGAGGGGGGAAAAAAAGTAAAAACATAGCACACATTTTAGCTATTCTAGTGAGAACTGTTGCATAGACAAAAAAGGACATTCGATAAGAAAAGAAGCACGTTGAAAGGTCTCTCTGGCTCTTAAAAAGCAAAAGCTATAACAAAAAAGAATCTATCTTCCGAGCACACATTTCCAAGACCTATCTGGATAGGAACTCAAAGCTGCAGTTGAGAGCAAAGCTAATATACAACATACATATAACCTGGCATTGACTCAGGAAAAGCAATCAGGATATCAGCTATGGTGCACAGGCACTTGAGCGCAGGGAACAAGCTGGAGGAGATGCAGGCACATGCATGCCTATGGGGCTATGATGTCTTTAGCATCACTGAGATGTAGTGAAATGAATCTCATGACAGGAATGTAGGAATAGATGGGTATAAACCCTTTAGGAAAGACAGGCAGGGAAGAAGAGGAGAGGGTGATGTCCTCGACATCAGTGACCACCTGGAGTCCATGGAGCTCCACCTAGGGATGGATGAGGAGCTAACAGAGAGCTTATAGCTTCGGGTTAAAGGGGAGGGCAGGGGAAGGAGACATCATGGTGGGGGTGTGCTACAGACTTCCTGATCAGGAAGACCAAGTGGATAAAGCCCTCTAGCTAAGAAGATAGGAGCAGCTTCACATTCACAAAACATGGTCCTCATAGGGAACTTCAACCACCCGGATATCTGTTGAAGGAATAAAACAACAGGGGACCAGAAATCATTGAGGTCCCTGGAACGCATTGGCGATAACTTCTTCTTCCAAGCGGTACAGGAATCCACAAGAAAAGGTACTATGCTGGACCTCGTCTTCACCAACAAGGAGAGGCTGGTGAGTAACGCAAAGCACAAGGGCAGGCTTGGTTGCAGTAACCACAAAACAGTGGAGTTCAAAATCCTTAGGGCGTCAAAGAAGGTGTGTAGCAACCTTACTACTCTGGACTTCAGGAAAACAGACTTTGAACTTTTGAGGGAACTGCATGGCAGGGTGACATGGGAGAAAGCCCTGGAAGGAAGAGGGGCCCAAGAAAGCCGGTCAGTATTTAAGGACCATGTCCTTTAAGCCCAGAAGCAGCACATCCTGAGAAAAAGGAAGGCAGGAAAAAATACCAGGAGGCCTCTGTGGATCAACTTCTGGACTTTACTATGCTCAAAAAGAAAGTCCACAGGGAGTGGAAGCAGGAACAGACTAAATGGGAGGATTACACAGAAGTTGTCCTAGCAGTAGGATCAGGTTAGGAAAGCTAAAATCCAGATGTAAATAGAGCTAGGAACATAAAGGAAAACAAGAAGAAATTCTACAGGTATATCAGTGGTAAAAAGAAGGTCAGAAAGGATGTGGGCCCCTTCTGGAAGGAAACTGGAGACCTGGTCATGAGGGATACAGAGAAAGATGAGGTGCTCAATGACTTCTTTGCTTCAGTCTTCACAGTCCAACTTGCAGAAAAAAATGTAAGAACTTGGAGAAGGAAGATCTGCCTGCTATAAGTGAAGATCAGGCTTCAGACTATAGAAAGAACCTGAACATGTACTATGCAACTATGGGACTAAATGAGATCCATCTATGGATTCTGAGGGAACTGGCAGATGAAGTTGCCAAGCCACTATTATTTGAAAGGTCATGGCAGTCTGGTGAAGTTCCCACTGATTGGAGCAGGGGAGACACAGCCCCCGTTTTCAAGAAGGGGAAAAAAAAGAAGATCCAGGGAACTACAGGCCAGTCAGTTTCACCTCAGTGCCTGGCAAGATCATTGGGCAAATCCTCCTGAAGGCTTTACTAAGACACGTGGAAAATAAAGATGAGGTGTTTGGTGGTAATCAATATAGCTTCACCAAGGGCAAGTCATGCCGGACAAACTGGGAGGCCTTTTATGATGAAGTTACAGTGTCAGTGGACAAAGAAAGGGCAACTGATGTCATATACCTGGACTTGTGCAAGGCATTTGACACACTGTCCCACATGACATCCTGGTTGCCAAATTGGAGAAAAACGGATTTGGCTGAATGGTCACACTCAGAGTTGCAGTCAGCAGTTCAATGTCTGAGTGGAGACCAGTGATGAGTGGTGTTCCTCAAGGATCAGTGTTGGGACCGGTGTTATTTAACACCTTTTTAACCAACATGAACAGTGGGATCAAGTCTACCCTCAGCAAGTTTGCGAACACCAGGCTGAGTGGTACAGCTTGATACACTAAGGAGAAGGGATGCTATTCAGGACCTGGACAGGCTTGAGAGATGGACCCATGCCAACCTCATGAAGTTCAACAAGGCCAAGTGCAAGGTCCTGCACTTGGATCAGGGCAACAGACACAGGTTGTGCAGAGAATGGCTTGAGAGGGCAACCCTGAAAAGAAGGATTTGGGAGTGTCGGTTGATGGATTTAACACGAGCTGGCTTTGAGCAACCTGGTCTAGAAGGAGGTGCCCCCACTTGTAGCAGGGGGGTTGGAAACATGATCTTTAAGGTCCCTTCCAACCAAAATCATTCTATGATTCTAGTAAGGCTTGCTGAGAGAAGACAAATCAAAGATTAAATGCAGATCTAAAATGGAAGAAAAACTATATAGAGACAAAAAATGTTATTTCCCTACCTTATACAGACAAAAAAAAGAAACAAGCCCCAGAACTCTGAGCTGTTTTTCTTTTTTTTCTGGCAGAAGTAATAGTTAATAGTTTGAGGTGCTGGAGCAGGTCCAAAGAAGGGTAACAAGGCTTGTGAAGGGCTTGGAGAATGTGCTCAATGAGTAAGACTGAAGAAACTAAGGCTGTTTAGTCTGGGGAAGAGGAGGCTGAGGGGAGACCTCATTGCTCCCTTCCAATACCTGAAAGGTGATTGCAGTGAGAGCAGGGTTGGTCTCTTCTCACTGCTGACACGTGGCAGGACATGGGGAAATGGCCTCAAGTTCTGCCAGGGTAAGTTTAGGTTGGATATTAGGAAACAGTTAATTACAGAAAGGGTTGTTAAGCACTGGAATAGGCTCCCCATAGGGAGGTAGTTGAGTCACCATCCCTGGATGTGTTTAAAAGCCATTTGGATGTGGTAAGCAGGGACATGATTTAGTGGTGGGTTGTTAGTTAGGGTAGTATGGTGAGGTTGTGGTTGGACTCGGTGATCTTTAAGGTGTTTTTCAACCTGAGTGATTCTATGATTCTCTAGTAAATAAGTGTACTTTGAGGATTTGAACAGTCAAATTTTCTTCTGCAGAAGAATTAGGTAAGAGGCAGGAGAGACATTAGGAATAAACCCTCATAGCTAATAATGTAGAACCATACATTCAAAACTGTAAAAGAAACAAAATACTAATTAGATCAGACAGACTCTCTTTGCACCTTTTTAATAGTACAGGTTATGAAGAATTCAGTAATCTAGTAATCCAAATTAGAACAGAAAAGCAAAGGAATTTGAATATAACTCCTCCTTTCCTAAATAATAATAAACAAATAATATGATTAAAAAATCATAGAGCAAAAATTCAGGTAGTTCCTATCTGAAACTTGCTGTCATTTATTTGATTTCACCCAAAACAGCGCTGCTTGTCCCAGTAATCTGGCAATAACTGGGCTCATTATAACTCAAGTCACTAAGATAAATATTAAATGTTTGCTTCTTTCAACAGATAAGTGCAAGTTATTTAAACCTTAAAGCACACCTTTTTCTCTTCCAACTCTGCTTTCAAGGAACCCAACTCTTTCTGATCCTTTTCCAAAGGCAGGATTTTCTGTAGCATCTGTTCCACTTGACAACGTAGAGCAGAGATCTCCCTGCAACAGGAAATGTGAATTAATTATTAAAAATTCCAAAAAGATACAGGTACTTTTAAAACTAGTCAATCAGATCAAACTTACCTTTCAGCAAATTGAAGCTGTAATCTCTTGTTAAGGTAAACATTTAAGATAGTTTATTCTACTTTCTGAAGTATATTTCAGTCCAACCACCACTTGCAGAAAAAATCTAGTGACTTCCAACCAACAAGCAAACACTTCATTTTGCAAGTTTAACTGAGATATTTCAATGTGTTTGAAGTGAATAAGCAGAGCTTTTATTTGAAAAAAAAAAGTAGTTCCTGTTGAAGTGTATATTAGACACGGACAGATGTTTAGTTTTGAAGCCCTATTTATTTTTTAAGTCCAACCAGTCTGTTCTTTACTACAGAAGGGCATGCTCCCTTAACTTAAGCCTTAAATCAAAAGCCTCAGGCCCTCTTATGAGAAACGCTGATATACCACTTCTGTGAGAGCACTAATAGAAACATAAAGGATATCAGTGCATTTCTGTTGATACTCCGTCAGCAAACGGCTGCAAGAGAAAGATAAAAATATTATTCAAAAAAGCCAATTACACTGCTCATTTTCTAAACAGATTTTAACAATACATCCTAAGACACTTTTCCTTTTGCTTCATAGATAAATGCAGAAAATAGATGATTAGTTTCCCTTTTCTGATAGAAGTCAATATTACTCTTTTATTTCATTAAGCCATTCAAATCTCAAATCAGACTTCCACAAAATGAAAAGAAAATACAACTGAACTAATAGCAACATGAACTTACTTATAACTATTTGCAGCTTTTATGAAAAAACAGAAAACACAGCATTTGGGTAAGCAATGTGTGTGTATCTATGTGTTTATTACGAAGCTAAGCCCTACTTTCCAAACTTAATATCTTCCAAGGAAAAAACACACAAACGAAAGAAAAATAGTCCAAAGGACTCTACGGCTTTAATCTTTATATTATTATCCTAGAAACCTTAAGCATGTAAAGGCTGCTCTGACCAGTGAGCCAAGGAACAGCATCAACGAGAGCTATTTTCTCCTTTCTTCAAATTTAACAGTTCTTATGAATGGAGAGAAGAAATGGCAAGAGTGAGAAGTACAGAGGTAGTTACTCCAGAGAGGCCTCCATTACTTTCTCCTGCAGCAGGTAAAGCCTCATCAAGTCAAACAAAAAACAAAAGGGGCTGAGTTGCAGGTAGATAGAGCAGAGGTAATTCACAGAGGAAATGAGTGCACAGGCGAGAAGAAGGAGGACACAAAGTCTGGACACAGGAAAAGTGCTCTATGGAAGCTCAGAGAGTAAAGGAGTTTAGACGAAAAGAGTCTCAAAGTAAAGAAGCAAGGACTGTTCTTAAATGTCTTCTGGAAAGCAGAGTAGCTAAAGCCTGATTGACACGTATCTGGAGAACCACACATAAGAAACAAATCACTGTAATTAGGAGATGTAGCAAGTATATCTGGCCATGGTATGGAGCATCACAAAACATACCATAGTACTTTCTTTCATAGAGTTTTATGCTGACGGTTGTTGAAAATGGAAACGGTTGTTGAAAAGAAAGCAAACTATAAGAAGCATTTTGGAACGTTACTCTTCTAACCATTTTATAGCATCACTGCATATTCTCGTATTTAATTCTAGCAGCATTTCACATCTTACTGCTAGGATGAAGTTTTCCTGGAAAGATTTTTATATATCTGCGCTCAGCTTTCCATTCTCACACATGGTTAGTAATCTATAAGAAGTACATCCCTTCAAAGAGCTTCTTCTGCTAGCTACCTATTCAGAATAATAAAAAAGCTACAGAACTACACAAAACATCAAGACATTTTAGGGTATAAAGAAGCCTTTAAATCTAGATTTAAGATTCATTACTGAAGAAGTTTCCTTTGAGAGTTGACTTTTTGTGCATTAAATGAACATCTACATCCCACAGCTTGTATTCTGTTTGTTAATTAGTTAAGAATAGCAAATACGTATACACAGAATGCACACTTGTGCAATGGTACTTACTCGCCATGAATCATTTTTTGCTTCAGTGCAACCAATGCAGCTACATATTCATTTATGTTCTGTAAGGAAGAGCATCAAGCTGGTAAACACGTTTCACCCCAAAAGGGTACCATGCACTGCAAGTGGCTCCTAATCTGACGAGGAATGTTTTACATTGTAAAGTAATCTGCCTCTTTACATTTCCTCTTATAAAACAGCTTCCTTTTTTACTAAAGAAACATTAACGTTAAGGTATGCATACAAATACGTATTTAGAACGCAGATTCCACCTGAAAATACGAACACTCAGGAGAGGAAAAAAGTTCTTCAGGCTTTGCCAGTGCAGTGTGATACATACAAAACTCATCACGATTTCTCTCTCCGAATCAAACTAAACTCAGGCAGGATATTTTGAATGAACACTGCCCAGCTCTTTTCAGGCTACAGATACCCCACAGCCGTACGGCTCACATCAGTCCCGGGTGCCCCTAGGAGCTTTCCCGCCCTGCGAGCTCCGGTGCGGAGCAAACAAAGCTGGTTCCGAGCGCCGTGCGGCGTAACGCTCTTGGGAAGGCAAACATCTTTGTCCCGCTGCATCGAGGCGACCTCAAAAGGACGCCGCAAACCCACCGGACGCCTCCAGCCAAACCGCAGCTCAACTGCGACGACGGGAGACACTTTTCTACCGAACACGTACAGCTCGGCCCTGCTACCCTTCCAGACCCCGCACGCCCCATCCACCACCCGAGCTCACGCCGCACCGGGAGCAGCGACGCGGAACGCAGCGTTCCTCACCCCCCGACGGCCCGGCCCGCTCAAACCGCTCGACAACCCCGCCCAGGCGCCGCGGCCGCCGCTACCTGCTGGAGAACAGCGCAGTTCCTGCAGGGCGCGGCGGCGGCAGCCCCCGCTGGCGGCGGCTGCGTCTCCCCAGGCATCATAGTCCCCGCCGCGCCCCGCGCACGCCTCCAGCGCGCAGCTCCGCCAGCGGCGCGGGCGCGGCGTCACACGGCGCGCCGCCGGCACAGCCAGGACCCGAGCGCGGCCGCGCCGCTGCCTGACTGCTGCCGGCCGGAAGAGCGGGCGGGCCGCGCCGCGGGCGGGCCGCGCGTCCAAAGCGGCCGGCGAGCGGCGGCTCGGCGCCGAGCGAGGAACGGTGCTGCTTCGCTCTGTCGATGCGCGCCTTCCTGCGCGGCGCTGCCGCCGTTCGGGCGCGAGTGCGGGCGCCGCAGTGGAGGGGAGTTCGCGGCTCGGGAGGAGGAGCCGAACGGCCCTCGGGATCAGCGCGGGGCCGGGCGCTGTGGGGCTGCGTGCCGCTTGCGGACCGCAGTCTAGTGGGAAAGCGGAAAGAATGATTCAAACGCTTAAAACGCCGCTGAGCAAAATGCGTGTCTGTGCATTTACCTTTCGTCTTGTTGACAATTAGAGTCTAGCCTCAAGGCGGGCAGCGCCGCAGGCCGAATGCATTCATGTACGCACAGCCACATCGGACTCCTGGATCGCCAGTGTTGGGAATATCCAAATAATTTATCGGGACGGTATCTGACAAAGCAGGTTTTATTCGCAATTGCAGTGTTGGGCCTCCTGCAGGCAGGAGAGCACGCAGGAAACAGCGTTCCATCCTGTACGCCCTATTCCCCGACGCTTATCTCTTTCTCCCCTGGTTCCTCGTTGGCGGAGTACTTCAGGTTCGCAATCTGCTCTACTAAACATACAGATACTGGATAAACATCAGTTGTTGCTAGCTAAGCATATATCACTACTTAGTTAAGTTCTCACACCCTTACTCAACACTCGGTCATTGTTTCTGGACATCTGCTCGTCCTTGCACAGAGATAAGCTTGGAAGGAGGACGGGGGGAGTTACTTGATGCCTGCCTGTTGCATCCCAACCTACCCGCAGAGCAAGGCAAACCAGCCTTGTGTAGAGGCCCTGGCTTCTTTAATGTGTGTTAAGTCTGTTTTTCTTTTGCTGAGGGTCTCTTATCCAAACAGAATAACACTACAATATGCTTTCTAGTCCATAGTACTATATCTATACTATTTGTAACATTTAAAAACTATTGCAGTTTTGCAAGCAAGAATTAATCACACAATTCAGCAACTGTATTTCTGAAGTATGTTACTAACGTATACGGTATTTCTACTTTTTCACATCAGCTATTTCTAAGGACAAGTTACAAAATGCAAAAACACTGTGCTCTACTTCTTCAGATCAATTCCCCATTTTTAATATCTGATGTGGGAACAAGATTCCATTCCTACACCAGGAGAGATGTGAATAATACAGGAGGGAAATGATACAAGGAACTATTTAGTTGTTCTCAAGAAAGTCTTGTAGGAGATAAAGACATGGTCTTAGATAAATCTCTGAGTCTGGATTCCCCAGAGGACCCATTCCAACCAGGAGTCTGGGTGTATATAAAATCCTGGACTTTGGAACCACTGCAAGAGAAGTTGAAACGACGCTTCCAAGTTCTACTGATCACCTACCCTGCAGTGAAACTGGAAGGAAAAGGAGCCTGGCTCAGATTAAGAAAGCACCTTCCATGTGGAATGTCCAACAGACCATCTCACTGTTCAAAGTTAAGATAAATTAAGCAAGCATCATGTGCAAAGTAACATTGCTAGTAGGAATTTGCTTTATAGGTTGTCAAGGATGGAAAAACAATGTGCACTTATAAATAGTGAGGAAACTAGCTGATGTAACTAATTTATCTAATTGCTGTACCTAGATGATTTTATGGGGAGAGAATGAAACAAATAGTGCATGCGTTGGGATAAATGTACCAGGCAGATCCACATGGAGGAAATGAAGGTATGTTTGATAGTAGACTAATGCCCTTGATCAGGGTTAATTATCTTGTGCACTTGGGGAAATATTCACACCAGTGCACATTTGGAACAGCAGTACAATGACTGGGGTATATTCACTTAGAGATGAAGTATTAGAAAGACTAAAAAGAAGCAGCAATCCATTGGTTGAGAAGACAGTACAGCGCCATTCATTTGTTTGCTGTCTCTTATGCTGGAAAATTAAAAAAAGCAATAGTCTGACCGTTGTTGAAGATAAAATAATGTGATGAGGATGGTAGCATATTAGCTACAAAACCTCAAAGTAAGAAGGAAGGATTGATACAGGTTGTAACAATATTATTAAGCTTGCTAGCATTGGTTGATGAATACCCCTGTCCTGCAGTTTGTTTAGATAACGGAAAGAGCTGTGTCCCTCAATGAAGGAGATAAAGAAGCTTTGCTGAGTCTGTGTACCAAAAAAATAGGAGGTCTTGTTTGGAACTGGTTACTGAATATGTAACATACTTCTGGGAAACTTCTGCATATGTAACAGAACTCTTGGGAAAATTCTGCATGTGTAATGCAAGTTATGTATTCAAGCTGAAGATCTTTTGTGTAATTTATGTGTGATAGGAGAATTACCCCCATGTATCCAGTGCCATTATTACAGAATGTCTGTTTTCTAACAGTCCAGCTTGAGTCGTAGAGAGTTTCCTGACTGACTTTCTTTCGGTATCATGGAAAACTTGCACTGTCACTAACAATTGTATATATTTAATGGGTCCTTTTACACAAGGTGCTTTGAAGAATCTGTGGAACTTGCGTTAAGATCAGATGTGAAGGCACTCATTACTGAGATTGCTTCAGTACTGATACTGTACATTAGGGCAGGCTTTCAGAATCTCATGAAGAGAGAAGCAAATGTGTTCCTGCTTTAATTTTGATTGAGCTTTTCTTATGTATGCTGACTTCTATCTAGACATGACCATACTTGGAATCATAGAACGGTCTGGATTGGAAGAGCCCTTTTGAAGATCACAGAATCACAGAATAGTTGAGGCTGGAAAGGACCACCTGGTCCAACCCCACACTCAAGCGGGGCCACCAAGAGCAGATTTCCCAGAACTATGTCCAGATAGCTTTTGAAGATCCTTAAGGAGGAAGACTACAGCTGTCATGGTTGTAGACTATGAAATGTCAAAGGACACTTTGCGTCCTTCAGAAAGAGGTTGAAGAAAAGGGTGTTTCCAAACACTTCTTGAACACTGACAGACATGGAACATCAACCACTTTTCTAGGAAGCCTGTTCCACTAATTGACCAACCTTATGGTTAAGAAATTTTTCTTGATATCCATCCTGAACTTCCCTTCCACAGCTCTGTGCCATTCCCACAGGTCCTGTCATTGGTTACAAGGTGTCTCAGCCCACTCAGTGATAAGGGAGGTGGGTCTTTGAAATCCCCAAATAGGACACTCCCAGCTCTGCAGGTTCTTAAGAGCAATAGAGCCATAACAAGGACTTAGAGGACAATATAAGGCAATTTGCTGAGCTTTGTAACAGCAATCAGTCGACTTGGAGGCAAAATTGGATAGCTTTCTAACAACGATCAGTGTTATAGTTTAAGTTATAGTCAAGTGTTATAGATTAAAATTGTACCTCAGAGCAGGTGTTATTTCCTTAACAAATACTTTAAGGCTGATTTAGGCAATGGTTACTAATGAAAAGGGAGTAAAAGAAGACTGAGAGGAAAGAGAGAAGAGAGAGGGAGAGAGAGAAAACAGAGAGGTTTCACCACTACTTGGATCCAGCATTGTCTTGAATTGAGGATCTTTATTGGGTGGCGGATCATGAAAGGTAAACGTGTGCTCACTTGTATGTAGTTCAGTTTGTCCAGGACCACCCTTGGGATGGAAACTGCCCTGTGTCTGTGCAGTTAGCTGCTCCAGAAGATTCAGTGATCCCTCCTCAGTGAGTTGCCCAAACCAATAGCTTTCAACCAGTAGAATTACTCGAGCTGATGTTTTTGCTCAGCTGATGTTTTTCAGCCATAAGATGAAACAGATGCTGTCCATGACAGAAAGTAGATGCTCTGTGTAAGAGGAAGCAGAGAAAAGCTGGTTGCTGCTCTGCCTCCACAAGTCTCCATCCATCCTTCTCCTAGCTCTCCTTTGTCAGAGCTTTCTGCTCATGTTGTTTGAATCAGCACAGGCCAAGTTCCTCACTGGTCTCATACATCACCTCCTGGTTCAAACAACAAATAGTAGACATAAGGGTCTGAAGTTCATCTTCAAGGGTAGCGATATGAACATAACAGAAGAAATAAAGACAAAAGAGACAGAAGAAAATAGCAAAGGGATCATATATCTAAAAATAGTTATGCTAATCATCAGAAATACAAATCCAATTTACAAGGTTAGTCCAATCTGTGCCAGCCATTTTACCTACCTGATAAGTCCCAAGGACTATAAAAAGGTGGTAAACCAGCATCTGGATGAGAGTCCCTTGAACCAGTCTTTTGTTTAGAGTGATTGGGACAGTTCAGAAGTCTGACAATTTTTTTCATCTTAGCACGAGCTTCTTCTACGGAGGTGGCGACATTATGAATAGTAATACAACATTACCCCTGGGTTAAGTTTAACACACTGCATACTCATTTTCCATTCTGCACCTGTGTCCAGCATTACTCCATTCCAGATGCAGTACACAGCATTCTCCTTTGTCAACTTTTATGCTATTATTGATTGTACAATGCATCTGGGTCCCTCTTCAAGTCCTCTAATTCCTCCAGGGAGTCAATGGCACTTCTCAGCTAACATACTAAGGATACATATCACTCCTGAATCCTGATCATTGATAAAAATGTTGAAGAAAAACTGGCACTAGAATTGAGACACTGGTTGTTAACTCATGCTGACTATCCCTGACAATAGCTTCATTCTATAAATGCCTTTCAATAGAACCCAGGGTAATCTCCATAACTTTACTGGATGCTGAGGCTAGGCTAACAGTTTTGTAGTTTCCTTGGTCTTTTCTCATGCCATTATTGTAGATCAATATAACACTGAGTAGATGAAGCTGGTCAGAGCAAATAAGCTTTGCTAATGCACCCATGGCCTGGAGAACTTTTTTGTGCTTCCATGCTTCAATCTTCCTAGTCCAGGTATTAGATGGACTGACCCAAGGTGAAGCCTTACTGGACCTGGTGCTCACTAATGCAGAGGAGAGCTTTAGGGAGGATAAGATTGGAGGCAGCCTGGGTTGTAGTGACCATGCCTTTGTGATCTTGAAGAATGCAGGCCTGACAAAAAGCAGAGGTAGGACCCCTTGCTTCAGGAGAGCAAACTTTCGGCTTCTCAAGGAATTGCTGGATGGGATCACCTGGGAAATTGACCTTAAGGACATAGGTACAGAACAGAGCTAGCAGCTCTTTAAGGACACCCTTATGAGAGTGCAACGGTTCTTCATCCCCCAGCAGAAGAAGTCGAACAGGGAAGGCAGGCGACCAGCATGGCTGTGCAAGGACCTGCAGCTTAAACTGAGGGAAAAGAGGGAAATGTACAGGAAGTGGAAGCAGGGTTGTATATCCTGGGAGGAATACAGGGCTGGTGTCCACATGTGTAGAGATAGGATTAGGAAAGCCAAAGCACAGACGGAGCTGAACTTGGCAAGGGATGTAAAAGATAATAAGAAGGGGTACACAGGCAGGAAGAGACTGGCCAAGAGGAGTGTTCCCCCTCTCATAAAAGGTAATGGAGAGATGGCTTCCACAGAATAGAAAAGACTGAGGTACTCAATGAGTGCTCTGCCTCAGTCTTCACAGGTGATCAGGCTTCCTGTCTCTGCCAGGACCATGAGCCTCTAGGTGAGGGTGTGGGGTTCAGGGGGGGAGCAGGTTCTGTCCCACTGTGGCAGTGGAACATGTCTGAGACCTCCTCACACAATTGAATGTATTTAAGTCCATTGGGCCAGATGATATCCATTCTAGGGTTCTGAGAGAGATGGCTGATGTGATTGCCAAGCCACTCTCCATCATATTCGAAAAATTGTGGCTGTCAGGTGAAGTCACTGATGACTGGAAAATAGGAAATATTACTCCTATTTTTAAGAAAGGGAGAAAGGAAGACCCGAGGAACTACGTGCTGGTGAGCCTCACCTCTGTGCCTGAGAAGATCATGGAGCAGATCCTCCTAGAAGCTATGTTAAGGAACATACAAAACAAAGAGGTGGTCTGAGACAGCCAGCATGGCTTCACCAAGGGCAGATCTTGCCTGACCAATCTGGTGGCCTTCTATGATAGAGTGATGGCTTCAGTGGACAGGAGAAGGGTGATGGATCTCATCTTCCTGGACCTCTGCAAGACTTTGACATGGTCCCTCACCACATCCTTCTCTCTACATGAGAGGTGTGGATTTGAAGGACAGACTGTTCAATGAACTAGGAACTGGCTGGCTGGTCGCAGCCAAAGGGTTGTGGTCAATGGTTCTGTGTCAGGGTGGAGGCTGGTAGCAAGCGATGTCCCTCAGGGATTGGTCTTGGGACCGGTGCTCTTCAACATCTTCATCAGTGACAGACGATGGCATCGAGTGCACCCTCAGCAAGTTTGCAGATGACACCAAGATGAGAGGTGCAGTTGGTACATTGGAGGGAAGGGAAGCCATCCAGAAGGACTTGGAGAAGTGGGCCCATGAAAACCTGATGAGGTTCAACAACGCCAAGTCCAAGGTGCTGCACTTGGGTCACGGCAATCCCAGGTATTTATACAGACTGGGGGAAGATCTCCTTGAGAGCCCTGTGGAGAAAGACCTGAGGGTCCTGGTCAACGAGAAGCTGGACATGAGTCAGCAGTGTGCGCTTGCAGCCTGGAAGGCCAACTGTGTTCTGGGCTGCATGAAAACAGGGGTGGCCAGCAGGGAGGGGGAGGTGATTGTTCCCCTCTACGTGGCTCTTGTGAGGCCCCATCTGCAGTGCTGCGTCCAGGCCTGGGACCCCCAGTACAAGAAAGATGCAGAGCTCTTGGAACAAGTCCAGAGGAGGGCACTGAGATGATCAGAGGGCTGGAGCACCTCTCCTATGAGGAAAGGTTGAGAAAACTGGCCTTGTTTAGCTTGTAGAAGAGAAGGCTCTTGGGAGACCTCATTGTGGCCTTCCAGTACTTGAAGGGAACATATAAACAGGAGGGGGAATGGCTGTTTAGGAGGGTGGATAGTGATAGGAGAAGGGGGAATGGTTTTAAACTGAGACAGGGGAGGTTTAGGTTGGATATTAGGAGGAAGTTTTTCACCCAGAGGGTGGTGATGCACTGGCACAGGTTGCCCAAGGAGGCTGTGGATGCCCCATCCCTGCAGGCATTCAAGGCCAGGCTGGATGTGGCTCTGGGCAGCCTGGGCTGCTGGTTGGCAAACCTGCACATAGCAGGGGGTTGGAACCAGATGGTCATTGAGGTCCTTCTCAACCCAGGCCATTCTATGATTCTATGACCTTCCAGTGATGAATAGTGATTCTATTACTAATATCATGTGATATTGGCGTACTAATGTAAAACTCCACCGGTATACTTTCATTCAGTTTCTTATTTGTTTGGATCACCAAGGCCCTCATATTTGTTCAGACCAAGTGCAGTATAAACTTGACACTTTATTTTATTCAGTCCTGCTTAGACAACTATACTGCAAACAATCTTTTATTTGACATCAACTGTCAGAAGATGGCAGGGTCAGTCCTTAGTTTTTTTCCTCCCTTTGTGCTGCTCTACAAGTTACAGGTCTCTGTTACATCCCCATTTACATACACGTTCTTTTCCAGAAGACTTGTTTATGTAAGTCATTTGCTGTACAGAAGCCATTGCATTCTTTTAATTCTCTTTTTCTTGCCCTTTCTTGAACCTTTCCCCATTTTTCTTTTGAGATGGAGGGTGAAACCACGCTTGTGCACAATTTATCAACTTATAGAATGTTTTGATGTTTTCTCTGTTTTATTTTTTGCTCTTTTCTTACAAGTGCTTTCTTTCACACTACAGAGATGATATTTTTTCACAGAGAAAGAAGATATAGTTCACAAAGAAGAAATTTGCATACAACTATATGTAAAAACTGTTGCAATAATTGAGGGCTGTTCTATTTTAAATGTGAAGTTAGGTCTGTTTCTTCCCATGTGCAGTCCTTTACATTTAGCTTTCCTGGATTCCATCTTCCATTTTCTGCCCAAGACTCTTCTGATTGTAGTTCTTCTCAGTCTGCCTACACCTCTCTAAAAAACATCATACCACGAACATACTTTGATACTGCTTCCAGATCCTTGATAAATGTGTTGCACAATTAGGTTCCAGAATAATCCATATGGGTCTTTACTCTTGAATCCCTTTTATCGTGTAAACAGACTATGGTCTCCTACTTTCTTATTTCCTGCCTTTTAACCAGTTATTTACCTCGGTAGTTACTTGCTCCTTGGCAGTGTAATTTTTAAGAGCTTTTAATGAATGACCTTTTGAAATACCTTCTGAAAATCCATGTTCAGCTTCATCTCTCTTTGCCACAAACTTACTGACTCCTAAGAATTTCACTAGAATTGTAAGGCAATTCATCATTTAAGAAAAGCCATTTTGACTCATCCCCATTACAGCATCTTTATGCATATGCTTGCTAATTCTAATCAATCATACAGTTGTTGTTAAATTCCCTGCCATAGGCATCGGACCTGTAGTTTTCCAGATTTTCTTAGGGTATCCTTTTAAATAACATTACAGTTAACACATCCCATTCTCCTGCTACCAAAGCAGCTTTATATTAATTGTTGTACATGAAAGTTTGTAGTTTGGCCTGGAATCATTTTAGAATTTTTCAGTGTATGAAATCTGGTCCCTATTACTTGCTGCTATTCATTTTGCTTATATGTTCAGTAACCTCTCTTACTGACCCTTCCAAGGCAGAACCCCTGGTGAGTCTCACTATAAATACGGGTCTGTCTTTGGAATTTCATCTAGCTCTGCCGTAGTGAAAACAGATGTAAGTAATTACTTTAGACTTTACATTACTTTTCTCAGTATGATCCTTCAAATTCCTTTCAGTTTTCCTGGTGGTACAGACTGTCTGGTAAGCTTCCAGACCCTGAAGTGTTCTAAAAGGGATTTATTATTTGATTGCAGGCCTTATGCAATTGTTCCTCAAACCCTTGTGGCCTGTCTTATGGCGTGGTTTACATTTCATCTGTCAGAAGTTAGGATTCTATTTTCGATTTTAGACCCAAATTTATCTTGTGGAGGAATGCTTCTGAAAAGAAGTCCATAGCAACAGGCTCCCTTGTCTCTGCTGCTTAACCACCACAAGTTCCTTTTCCCCAATAAACATTTGCTCAGAGTCTCCAAAATGGTATCCTTATAGTCTCCCTGTAGACCTCAAACACAGTTATTTTAGCTGCCCCTCTATTTTTATGCAATTTCTTCATTTTTAGGTAGGTTTTTTTTTGCTGTTGTTTTTTTTTATTTTTAATGAACACACGTATCGGTGGACTTTTTTTGGCTGTCTGTAAAGGTCTTATGTAATGAATGAAAAGTCAGTAGAAACAGAACATCTCTGTGCTGCAGTTGCCTGTGTGCACAGCACCTTAGAACTCTTCATTTGCCTTCTGGAAGGATACATGTTACTGAATCATACTATTGCTTATTGCCATGGAGATTATAACCTCAAAAGCATTTGGAAACACCTGAGAAGAGCTTCTGTAAAGTGCAGGGACTCCAGTAAATCCTTTGCACAAGAGGATATTAGATTTATATAGGAGATTTATATTAGATTAGATTTATATTTTACTTATATATATTATATAGGAGACTCATACTGCAGCTGAGTGGCTGGAGCCTATTTATTCTTCCTCACCAAGACCTCTGCTTCTTGGTAATCTTGTTCTGATCATGTCAAGGGATTCCCTTCTTCCTCATCTCTACATCATTTCACCCTCGCTCCCTGATGGAAATACTATTCACCAGCACCCCTGAAGCATATAGATCTGTGGCTGTCAGGGTCTCTAGGGCATCTTCTCTTGTATTCCCTTACCATCCTGGAGGTTTGTCTTTATGGGTTTAACGCTAACATAAAATCAACTGTTAGGTCTTGCGACTCCTCAAAGGGTGACTTTCCCACCTCTCCTGAACTGCTTTAAAATTCATGCTCTCCCCCTTTGTATCTGTGGGTTACCTACGTTACAGGTATGCTTGTGCCTATATCGTCTGATCTTCACTATCTGGCTTGATTTCTGCTTTGAACTGCCCTCTTGCTACAGGTTTGCTGGAAATATGGATTGCTGCCTGAACTATAATTGAATATGAGCTGTTACTGAAATTATTCTGCTCTTCTTCTGTATTGTGGAATTTGCTGACTTCTCAGCACTCAGCTCTACATTCATAGAATCACAGAATGGCTTGTTTTGGAAGGAACTTTAAAGATCATCTAGTTCCAACCCTACTGCCATGGGCAGGGTTGCCATCCACCAGATCCAAATGCCTGTATGTTACATATGGAGCAATGTGTCCCTGTTGCTTCCTGGCAGTCATACAGGTCAGCTGGCCAAAAGCAGCCGCTGGGAGAAGATACAAGTAATAAATGGCACAGGGAAGGAGAAAGAAATATTAAAAGAAGATGAAGTAGAAGAACATATATATGTTTCAACCAATCAAGTAAGCTTTGGTGGAAAGATCCTTGCTCCTATCCTTGCATCGAAAGGGAGAAAAGATTAGGAAAAGATAAAAAGACGATTCTGGCCAAGAAAGAGAATAAAATCACACTCCTGTACAGAAATGCTGGACAATTATGTCAGGCTATCATGAGTGAATGGAATTTGCCCAGTTCAAAATTAAAGAAAATAACAACACAGAACTGTTTAGATAAAAAGGTGTAATCAGGGAAAATATGTGTTGACCTACTAACTGGCATGTTTGCAGCAGCACACATAGGTGCACATTATTAGAGTGCTATCCATAACACAACTGTACTTTTTGATGGTAGCAAAGAGTGTGAATAGTGAAGTGGTAGTGCTGTACTATGTATGTAAAGTAGTATATAAAAAAAAAATAAAGAAAAGAGTAGTTTTGTGTGAATGTTATGGTCATGTCTCTATAGCAGTGAGAGAGAAGAACATGAGTCAGAGGTCTGCCTCAAGTTTCTTGTCAGCGGTAGGAAAACCGTGCATCACCTCTGAAAGGATGCTGCTGCCACCTGCTCTTCTTTGCCAGCTTAGATGAGAAAAATACTTACATAAAGCAAAACACTTCATATTGTATTCATAATCCAAGCATGTAGTAGCATCTTCATAAGGCTGTTGCTGTAGAGGCTTGCGTGCTACCTTTGCAGCAGCAGCAGGAATCTGGGCTGCATACCAGCGACTAGAGTTTCTGCAAAAGAAGCCCACATTTTCTTTAAAAGCTTTGGAGCCATGAACTTTGATGACTAGGATGGGAAGAACTGTTCTGCAAATGGAACTTTGATCTGAGAATTTCGCGATAAGGGTGCAGAGAATGGAGTGCAGACTATGCCAGCAGTGCTCCTCAGAAGTGCCATTTTTCTGAGCTGCAGTTGCTATGGTACTCCGAAGTTACTCAGTATCTGAAAAGATCAGCAGCTCTGAAAGGACTTGTAGCTAGCTCCTTTGCAGTGGTAGAAGTATAGAACTGCTCTGCAGATATACTGTAACCATGACACTGTAAACCTCTGCAGGGAGGTGTGAATCATACAACGGCTCTGCTCACGCTGAACGCTGCAGTATGACGAAGAATGTAGTTCTATGGAGTAATTGTAGCTGGAGCATTACAAGGTTTGTCTGCAGCACGGACTGCATTATGGAAACCCGCGTGTGGGCTTTCCTACAGAAGCTGAAGTTCCAGCACTCGCCTGGGACAGCAATACGTGCCATTACCACCGCCCCGGAGTAGCGCGGGCAGGATGCAGTGGATCGCCAGGTGTTACTTTACACACTCTTTCCAGAAAAAAACCACCAGTTGTGCACGGAGCCCAAAGCACGGGGCCATTCTGCTCCTTCCCTTCCGCATGACCAGCAGGCTCTGAAACGCAGCCGGTACAGGGAAGGGCCACGGCTGTGAAGTTCATTGCCAAGCAAGCAGCCGACTTACTGCCAGCGCTAGCGTTGTTCTGTCGCTGCTACGTTTCCTTTCTTCCTCCCTTTCAGCCTCAAAACTCCCGACCTTCCGTTTATTACGGAGCCAGCAGACCCGGCCCGCTTCGCCCTGCGGACTCGGGTGACCGCCCGGCCCCGCCCTTGAACTCCCCCTCCCCTCCCCGTCGCCCCGCCCCTCCCCGTCGCCCCGCCCCCCGCTCGTGCCCCCTGCTCAGTGCGGCTGCGCTCTCAGCTCCGCTCAGCCGACGGGGAGCTGGCGGTGCTGCGGCGCGTGCGCGGCCGCCAGGAAGCCGGACCGCGGGGTGGGGGCGGGAGCGGGAGGAAAGCGTTGGTATGGCGGAGGCGCGGCCCAGCGCAGGTGAGCGCGGTTACTGCGATCGCGGGGAGTCGGGGAGGGGGCCGGCGGGCTGAGCGGGACGCGGGGGGGAGCGGCGCGCGTCGCTCCGCGGTAACGTCCGCAGGCGGAAGGCAGAGCTGCGGCGTTGGCAGCCGAATGCCGGCTGCCGGGGTCGTCCGGGCTGAGCACCACCTGTTGTTGCGTGCAGCTCTGCGGTACTGGAGGTGGCTGCGCCGTGCGTGTTCCGCAGGATGTGCTGGGAGAACTTTGGCCGGGAGCAAACGCGAGAGTTTCAAGTATGTAACGGGCAAACAGGGCTCCAAAAAAAAAAAAGAAAAAAAAAAAAAAGGGAAAGAAAGAAAGAAAGAAAAGGCATTTGGTTTCTGGGAAACTTCGTGCTTCTCAGACCGCCATTATCCCCCCTTTGCTCCCCGTGCTTGCCGTGCTCTGCAGAGGGCGGTGCTACTGACCTGCTCCTGTTGCACAGCCATTCATAAGGCTGTGGTGTGCAGGGTGTTTCCGTGTAGAGGCTTGCACGGGTCCAGGAGGCGTCTGAGGTGCTGCTGCTGAGTATTCCTGTCCCCTCCAGTGCCCTGCTGGTGACAGAGCAGAGCGAGTGCCGCATGGGGGAATGAGGAACCCAACGTGGGGGGGAATTGAATGCCACGAGAAGAAGAAACTGTTTTTTTCTTGTTTGTGTGTGTCCGATGCTGGTTTTTAAGGTGCAGGCTTAGATTAACTTTTTGTTTTTACTGGATGTGGTAGCTGTGGAGGAGGAGCGACCCTTCAAGATGCGTATTCCAGCCTAGCTTTTAATGACCTGTAGTGTATTATGGGCACTTAATAGTAGAAGAATTCTTACACAATTGTCTTGGGTATGTAAATAGAAATAATGCATGCACGGGGGCGTCCATGCTACTTACTGCTTTCATCACATCTTCTGTTTCTCTTGTGATCTGGATAGACTTTTTAGTTAATCTGCATCACTTTGGGCTCACCTGATCAGCTAACTCCTCTCAGTGTTAATAAAGTTATTAAATTCCTGTCAGGTACAGAGTGCTGGACTCGAATGGCTGGGGATGAGGAAGAAAATACAGGTCTCTGCTTTTGCAGCACCCTGAAGTTAATTCAGATTAAGCATATCATTAGTTTACATTTCAGATACTGTCTTCAGTCTTTTCTGTTCTTGGCACCTGGGCTGTGAAGAGGAAAAGGTAATCTGAGTTCATTTTCAGTGCTTTGAAAATGGGCCCACGGCCTTCTTGTGGGAAGCGAAATAGCCCGTGGTTTAGAGTGTAGAGCCTGAGAGATTCAGCAAAGGGAAGGTAGTGCAGGCAGCTGTTTGCTTGTCTGTTCATCTTCCACACTACCAGACGGCGAGGCAGCTCTCGTTGTCAAACCTTTTATGCAGTGCTGCATATGCATTTGGAATAAAGAGCCCTTAATAGATGTATGAAGCTAAATGGGATTACTTAAAAAAAAAAAAGAAAAGAAAAGAAAAAAAAAAAGTTAATCTGGGCAGTACAGTGTTTGTGCTTTAAAATATGTAAGCTAACACAGCTATTGTCAGATGTCATTAAGTTCTGGAGTTTTTTTCCATTTTCGGGTAATGCTGTGTTATCAAGCCTGAAATGTGAAAAATATTTCTGATCGTAAATTATATCAAGGGAAGCAGTTGAGGTCAGAGAACAGCTGTTTTGGGTCTGGTCAGATGTGTAACCTGTATAGGATATTTTGCTAATAGTGAATGGTTATTGAGACCCAGAGGATAAGAAGAGTATAAGAAACAAAGCAGTTCAGTGTGATTATTTACGTTTATATACCTTTCCTGTGGGGGCTTGGACTTGATGATCTCTGGAAGTCTCTTCCAGCCCCTACGCTTCTGTGATTTTGATTCCAGTTTCCAACCCTGTGCACCTAGAAGGCATATCCCAAATGAGAGGTGTTATTATTTAGTGGTCATCGTGGATTTCTTCCCCATGGGTAGCTGTAGTTGCTTTTGAATGTAGCTTAATGCTTTTGCCTTCACAATGACAACTAGTTCCGTTTTCTCATACAGCATAGTATTAAAATAAAGTTATCAGGAGGTGCTATAAAGTGCCCAGCATACAGTAGAGGTGGACAGGAAGTAAAAGCTCATAATGCATTCAGTCCTTAGGAAAAAATCTATTCTGTAGTAGATACTCTTAGACTTTTGAGGTTGTATTTCTTATCCCAAACTCAGTATTTCTCCCGTGTAGTCTTCAAATGGACTGGCCAAAACTCCATCTTCGATTTAAAATGTGGATGCATTGAATTTGGACAAAAGACAGAAACACAGCAACATGCACAAATAGACTTTGGGTACCGTCTGTCAGGCAGGTCCTTGGTAGACCGTAACCTGACTATGAGCCAGAAATAAAAACCTGCTGCAAAGGTGACCAACAGTAACCTAAACTGCCTTAGAAAGAATGTTGCCAGCAGGTCAAGGGAGATGATCCTTTCTCTGCTCAGTGCTGATGGGGCAGTGTCTGGAATGCTGTATCCAGCTGTGGGCTCCCAGTGTAAGGAAGACGGAGCTTAATGGAGACTCACATCCAGCATAGTCATGGAGCTGAAGGCATACAAGCATTTCCATTAGAAGATGGTCTGAGACAGCTGGGACTGTTCAGTCTGGAGGAGAGAAGGCTTGCACAGAGGGAGTAAAGAACAGGGATTCAAATTCTTCTGAGTGTTATTGAGTGAAAGGCTAAGAAGTAACAGGTAAAAGTTGGCATGAAATCTTGTCTGAACGCAAGAAAAAGTCTTTTTACTGTGTGGGCTGTCAAATCCTAGAACAGGTTGCAGAGATGCTGTGAAATATTTATCCTTGGAGATACTTGAATTGTAGTGTATTAGAGGTGTGTTTGGGCTGTCAATGGTCTGAAGAGTTCCTTTCCTATCCAACCATTTAGTAATTCTATGATAATGATATTTTGTATGTTATTCTTTTATCAAATTTCTGGTAAAAATTGAGGGAAGGAACCATATCTCTTCATTAAATCATAGGATGGCCTGGGTTGAAAAGGCCCACAATGCTCATCTAGTTTCAACCCCCCTGCTATGTGCAGGGTCACCAACCAGCAGCCCAGGCTGCCCAGAGCCACATCCAGCCTGGCCTTGAATGCCTGCAGGGATGGGGCATCCACAGCCTCCTTGGGCAACCTGGTCCAGTGCCTCACCACCCTCTGGCTGAAAAACTTCCTTCTAATATCCAACCTAAACCTCCCCTGTCTCAGTTTAAAACCATTCCCCCTTGTCCTATCACTATCCACCCTCGTAAACAGCCGTTCCCCCTCCTGTTTATATACTGCCTTCAAGTAGTGGAAGGCCACAATGAGGTCTCCCCGTAGCCTTGTCTTCTCAAGCTAAACAAGCCCAGTTCCCTCAACCTTTCCTCATAGGAGAGGTGCTCCAGCCCTCTGATCATCTCAGTGCCCTCCTCTGGACTTGTTCCAAGAGCTCTGCATCTTTCTTGTACTGGGAGCCCCAGGCCTGGACGCAGCCCTGCAGATGGGGCCTCACAGGAGCTGAGTAGAGGGGGACAATCGCCTCCCTCTCCCTGCTGGCCACCTATCATAATTGGAATGAACAGTGAGTTTTGGACAGGTGGATCATTTTGCATGAAAATGGATTGCGCTTCTTGATTCTTCAAGTCTGAAACAATCTAAGTGCTATTAAAGGAGAAATCCAACCTTCTGTCAGTCTGCACATTCTCTGTAAATTATAGCGTGCTGTAGGTGAATACTGTTACATAAAATGCCTAGAGAAGACAGAAAATATTAAGGTGGTTGTTCTGGGGGCGTTAAACCTCTTCCTCACAAATTGGGAAGACTCAGAATTTCTATAATGTGCTATTCATGGTGGCTTTTTTGTTGTTGTTTCTTTTCCTGCTACAGGGTAATACAGGTGCTATAAAATCTGCATGGAGTGTTTTCTTTTTAGCATGCGCACTGGATTCAGCTGATCAGACCATTTTGTATCTGGTCATATGCAGATCTGACACAAGTAAATTAATGTATGCACACTCTATACTGTCACTGTCTTCAGAAGTAATTATTTTTTCAGAATTGTAATTGTTTTGATTTCAAGACATGTTTGTTTGGTTTATTGGGACTTTTGAAGTTATAAGCAGAATTTGAAATGACAAGTGATTGCTGAATTGTCTGCTAAATTTTCTGTCTTTCTAAATTTTCTTCAAGGCTGTTGTTTCCACTTGCAGATAGTTCTGGTACACTTGACTGCAGTTGAGGAAGGTAGAGTTCAATCAATAATAAGTTCAAACAATAATAAGCGATTATGGAAGAAATATGTCTTGCCTGAAACATACACATGTGAGCTCAAAGTTAGGAAACAGAGTGTTCTAGTTATGTGCTAACATATCTAAGTGTTGGGTGGATCTTCTGAAAATTTCTACTTCTGTTATATCCTCTGTCTTTAGATTTAATTTGGTATTCAGTAGCTATATACTAGTCACTTCCATCCCTAGAAAGGTGATGGAACAACTTGTCCTTGGCACTGTCTCTAGGCATATCAAGGATAAGGGACAGTCAGCATGGCTTCACCAAGGGGAAGTCATGCTTGACCAACCTGATAGCCTTTTATGAAGAAATAACCAGATGGATAGATGATGGTAAAGCAGAGGATGTGGTCTATCTTGACTTTAGTAAAGCATTTGGTATCATTTCCCACAGCATTCTCACAACTAAACTGAGATAATGTGGTATGGATGATTGGGTAGTGAGGTGGATTGTGAACTGGTTGAGGAAAGAAGCCAGAGTTTGTTGAAGTCTAGTTTGAGCCCTGTGTCTAGTTGAGTCCTTCAAGGATTGGTAGAGGGACTTGTGCTATGCAATATATTCATCAGTGACTTGCATGAAGGAGTAGAGTGCACGGTCAGCAAGTTTGCTGACAACACCAAACTGGGAGGAGTGGCTGATATGCCAGAAGACTGTGCTGCCATCCAGCAAGACCTAGACAGGCTGGGAGAAATGTAATGAAACATAATAAGGGCAAGTGTAGAGTCTTGCATCTGAGCAAGAACAACCCCAGGTACCAGTATAGGCTGGGGACTGACCTGCTGGAGTACAGCACAGGGGAAAGGGACCTGGGGGTCCTGGTGGACAGCAGGATGACCATGAGCCAGCACTGTGCTTTTGTGGCCAAGAAGGCCAATGGCACCCTGGGGTGTATTAGAAGGGGTGTGGTTAGTAGGTCAAGAGAGGTTCTCCTCCCCCTCTACTCTGTCCTGGTGAGAACACATCTGGAGTAGTGTCAGTTCAAGAAGGACAGGGAACTGCTTGAGAGGATCCAGCACACAGCCACAAAGATCATTAAGGGCGTGGAGCATCTGCCTTACGAGGAGAGGCTGAGGGAGATGGGTCTCTTTATTTTGGAGAAGACTGAGGGGTGACCTCATTAATGTTCATAAATATGTAAAGGTGAGTGTCACGAGGATGGAGCCAGGCTCTTCTAGTGACATCCAATGATGGGACAAGGGGCAACAGGTTCAAACTGGAACACAGGAGGTTCCATGTAAATATGAGGAAAAACTTCATGGTAAGGATAACAGAACGCTGGACCAGGCTGCTCAGAGAGATTGTGGGGTTTCCTTCTCTGAAGGCATTCAAAACCCACCTGGACGTGTTCCTGTATGACCTAATCTAGGTGTTCCTGCTCTGGCAGGGGGATTGGACTAGATGATCTTTTGAGCCCCTTCCAATCCTTGACATTCTGTGATTTCTCCTTTCCTCATCTCAAAACTTTGAGGATCTTAATGGATGACAGTACAAACAGATAAACAGCTTCCTACTGCTAATAATACAGCTTTACCCCAGACCCTGACGTCCTTTTTTATTTTACCTCTGTTGTGTCCCTTGAGGAGCCTCAAAAGGCCAAATCCACAGAGCAGTGACCTGATAGCACAGGAAGAGTTCATTGTCTTAACCTCGCGTAGCTTAGAAATTACAAGTGCTTGTTTAATCAAACGTCAGAAAGACTGGTACTAATCAGAGTAGTATGTTTAGTTTTGATTTTGCATTTATCTGAAACTCCAGAGGGAAAATCTAGTTTTGTTGTGGTGTTTTTTTTTCCCATCCAGGTGGTAAAATTGAATTTAGGAAGAGAAGTTAGGTGTCCACGTAGTTAGGTACCACAGCTGACACCTAAAAGTCTACACTGTGGTCTCTTTTAGCCAGTATTTTTCTTGGACAGGACTTCTATATAATTTTTTGTTTTGCGTATTTATTCACAATCATCTACTTAATACAGCACCTTGTGTAATGTTTCTTCAGTTTACTTTAGCTTGCTGGAAGTATGAAACTTTGATTATTTTGTTGGTATACAGGCTGGAATTTAGCTCAGGGTATTTCTTTGTGGGACTTTTGTGTATGTACATATAAGGATACCAGAGGATATCTGAGTCATTGTTAGTTATTGGTTATTGTACATGTGTATGTATTCTGCCGTTTCTGGTCATGGCAGAGAGATCAGTTCTGTTTGATGGAATTTGCCACTTATGTGCAATTTTAAGAATGTGAAAGCTGGCAGTAAGAATAAGATTTCTATTCATGGATAACATAAAATATCTTAATGAATTATTCATATTTTTGGAGGTGCGTTTAAATATCTGGTTCCTGACTTCCCATCTGTTTCTTCAATTATGTATTATTTGGGAGGTGCTTTTAAAAGCACCCACACTGTAAAGGAATGTTTGCTAATGTTCAGACATAATGACCTGTGTCTGTGCTCATTGCCTCTTGTTCTCTCTCTGAACACCACTTAATAGAGCTTATTTCTGTCCTTGTTACACCCTCCCTTCAGGGCGACACTGATGAGATCTAACCTCAGCTAAAGTGTCCCAGCTCTCTCAGCCTTAATTCAAAGGGGGTGATATTCCAGACAGTCATAATCTTCATGGTCTTTGGCTGGACTCTCTGATAAGTCCACGTCCCTTTTCTACTAGGGAGCCCAGAACTGAAAGCAGTATTCCAGGTATGGCCTAATCAGTGCAAAGTAAAAGGTAAGGGTCACTGCTGTCCACCTGCTGGTAGTAATTTACCTACTACAGCCCAGAATACTCTTAGATTTCATAGGGGCAGATGCACACTGCTTACTCATGCCCAACTTGGCATCCATCAGGACCCCCAAGTCTCTTTTTGCAAAGCCACTTTCCTGCTGGGTGGCCCTATGTATGTCTTAGTGCCTGGGGTTGTTCCCTTCAGAGGTGCAAAATTTTTTTGCTTCCCCTTGTGTCCATTTCTTCAGCCTGTTGAGGTCTCTCTGGGTAATAGCATGACCCTGTGGCATATCAGTCATTATTCCCAGTTCTGTGTCACCTGCTCCACCATCTAGGATCTGGACTGGACCAATCCTGACGTCCAGGGTACACTCCTAGTTAGTGTCCTCCACCTGGACTGTGCTACTGATTATCACCCTGTTTGCCTGTCCTTTTAGGCAGTTTTCAACGTAGCTCACTGTTTGCCCATCCATTACAACATCAGCAGCTTGTCTGTGAGGGTTCTGTGAATGACAGACTGTGTCAAAGGCCTTACTGAAGTTCAGATAGACAGTATCTACTGCTCTCCCCTCAATTGCCAGGGCAGTCATTTCATCATAGAAGTGAATCAGGTTGATCAGGCATGACTTCCCCATGATGGGGATTCCATGGTAGGCATTCCTGATGCTTTGCTTGTCTTTCCTGTGCTTGGAAATGGTTTCCAGGATCAGCTCTTCCATCACCTTCCCAGGAACTGGGGAGAGACTGACCAGCCAGTGGAGTGGAAATGCTAAGTTAGGGCCTGAAACAGTGATTGAGCACCTGGTGGGAAGGCAGGGCCATGCAGAGCAGCTCGGGTGCATGCTGTGCACCTGAGTGACTGGAAAGGGTGGAGCCTTCCCAAATCTCATATAAGGGTTGGCAGTGGAGACAAGGGGATATCACTGGAGATCGTTGCCTACCTGAAGGCTTCCAAGGGTAAGCTGCACTTTTCCTTTGTGTCTGTGTCTACAGCTGCTGCATTTGGGCTTATACTTAGTCTGCCACTCTGCTATTATTGGTGTGCTTTCCATTGCATTATAATGTTACAGCCTGTAGTTTTGTGTCCCTCCTCTTGAAGATGATAGTGACGTTTGCTTTCCCTCCAGTCTCCAGGCACTCCTCCAAATCACCACAATCAATCAAGGATTATTGAGAGTGGCTTCACAGTGACATCAGGCAGCTCATTCAGTACTTGTGTGTGCATTCAGTCATGGCCTGTGGAAGTATACATTTTGCTTGCCTTGTTTTGCTTCCCTTGAGTATGGGTTCCTTGCTGCAGTTTTTCCCTCTTGTCTCATGGAGCAGGGATTCCAGAAGTCAAGTCTTTGCAGTAAAGACTGAGGCAAAGGCTTTCAGTACCTCAGCCTTTTTTCTGTCCTGTGTAATAGGTCTTCCCCTGTTGTTTAGAGGTAGGTATACATTTTCCCTAGCCTTCCTTTTATCATCTTCAGCATTTCTGATGAGATTTGATTGTGCTTTGAGGTTTAGGTTTCCTCACTTCATCCCTGGATGTTTGGACAGTTCTCCAAGGTTGTCTGTCCTCACTTCCATCCTCCTTATGCTTCTTTTTTGTGGGCTGCTTGTACATCTATGCAGTCTGCCTGCTGTTTCTGCCTAACATACTGCTCATTGGGATGCACCAGTCTTGATCTTAGAGGACCTGATTCCTGAATGGTCCCTGAGCTTTCTTGGGCTTCTCTTCTTTTCAGGGCATTATTCCATAGGATTCTTCCAAGCAGATCCTTGAAGAAGTTGAAGTCTGCTCCTGAAATTCAGAGACACGGTTTTGCTTTTCACCCTTTTTCCTATCCTCAGGTTCGCTGCAGTCAAGACTGCCTTTGGCCTTCCTGTTGCTGAGAAGACCCTTTGAGTTGAGGATGTGGCTCACAATTGATCCTGACTGGGTTTCTAACATAGGTCTGATTGCTTGGGGCATAAAGATGACAAAAGACCTCTCTGTTAGAAGAAGGTTCATTTTTTTGTGTCAGTGTGTGGCTGTCTGATTTTTGGCTTGCTTGAGCTGCACTGAGTGTGCAGGAATTGTCTTAGCTGCGTATAAAATATGTAATACAGTTAATGTATGCGTGTCAGGGACCTGAAGGTTCCTGACTGAAGAATGATCCTGAGATGGAACAAAGTATTCTGACAGTTTTAAGGGAAGTGATATTTGCAGCTACAGCCATTTATCTTATTTTGTAGGGAGCTGACCTTGCTAGTTCATCCTGCTTTGCAAGAACTTGTTTGCAAGCAGGTGTTCCACTTATACTCTGTATCATCTGTTCGCCATGTGGGTGCAGTGTGCAAGTTGGGGAAAAAAAACATCAAAAAACAAAGCCCTGCGGACCCTGGAGAGGATAAATCAGGAGGGAAGCTGTGGTGATCAAGTGAGGAAAAGTACACTTTGAAGCAGGGATGCTCTGCTGACACTACCTATTGAATCCACTGCTGACATGTTCCTACCTCTACTTGGTGTTTTGTTTCTCTCAAGGTAAGCAATAGTGTGCTTGCTTAGGGAGCTTCTGTTTTAGCTTACTAGGATTCATATTGCACTTGCTTAGGGAGTTTCTCCTTGCCACTTCCTGGGATTATCTAAAGTGAATGCCTGTGTGTGTGACAAATAAAACTCGTAACCCTCTGTGCTGCCTTGTGCATGTGCTTGCTTGCCTCTGCTCCTGAGACATACAAGCATAGCCTGAAATATGTATGTAAGTAACAATTTATTTTTTAATGTACTTTTATGAAAACATTACAGAATCACAGAATCACCAGGGTTGGAAAAGACCCTCAAGAACATCCACCTATCACCAATACTACTCACTAAACCATGTCCTGCAACACAGAATCCAAATGTTCCTTGAATACCTCCAGGGTTGGTGACTCTACCACCTCCCTGTGCAGCCCATTCCAGTGCCTGACCACTCTTTCAGAAAAGTAGTATTTCCTAATGTTCAGCCTGAATCTCTCCTGGTGTGACTTGAAACCATTCCTAGTCCTATCACCAGTTGCACGAGAGAAGAGGCCAACCGCCAGCTCATGACAACCTTCCCTCAGGTAGTTACAGAGAGCAGTAAGGTCTCCCCTGAGCCTCCTCTGCTCCAGACTGAACAATCACAGCTCCTTCAGCCCCTCCTCCTAAAGCCTGTGCTCCATACCCCTCACCAGCTCTGTTGCCCTTCTTTGAACCCGCTCCCGGGTCTCAGTGTCTTTCTTGCAGTGAGGGGCCCAAAACTGGACACAGTACTCGAGGTGTGGCCTCACCAGAGCAATGAAAACATAAAACAGGTGGGATTTTTGACCTGTTTCTGTGAAAGCAGTGCATCAGTCTGGTTCAGTGGAAGTAGTTACAATTCTTAGTGAGTTCTCGAGTGTGTTCATTATGTGTTTTTGATGACATTTTACTTGTCCTGTGCTTCATCTTTAAGAACAGTTGTTCACAAATATTTTTACTACCAAAAAAGAGATAGTATGAATAAGGCATGATTATTGAGGGCCTTTCAGTACCTGAAGGGGCGCTACAGGGAAGGAGGAGGCACTCTTAAGTAAGGTCTATGATGATAGAATACGGGGAACTGGCTTCCAGCTCAGGGAGGGTAGATTTAGATTAGATATAAAGAAAAAATCTTTTACATTGAGAGTGGTGAAGCATTGGAACAGGTGCCCCATCACTTTAGACTTTCAAGGTGAGGCTGGATAAGGCCCTGGGCAACCTGATCTAGCTGTGGTATCCCTATTAAGTGAAGGGGAGTTGAACTCAATGGCCTTCAGAGGTCCCTTCCAACTCTAAGGATTCTATGATATTTTTCTCTGTTAAGATAGGTCTTACAAAAGTCCAGTAAGATAGGTCTTCCAAAATGACCAGGTATTTCTTTCAGTTGAATGTCTGACTGGAATTCTATACATTCCATGTGAAAATTTATGGATAACATAGTTATCTCACTTGAAAAATATATGTAAATGTATGAAGTAATGATGATAAATATATGAAGAAATTGATGATTTTTTTATGGTCTTCAAACCTATTCTCTAATTCCTGTATCAAAATTAAAAGCCTAGCTGAGTTTTTTTTTAATGTTTGCAGGATTGTGTTAGCCAGCACATCAAAATGCACAAAGTTATTTGTCTTAACATGAGCTTGCCATAGTTTAAGCTTCAATTTCAAATATTGTTACGGTTTGAAACATAGCACAGATGATTTTCACTTTGAAACACGTATCGATTAAGTAAGTGGTCAAATCTACCAAAAAAGAAAAATGACTCACAGTCATTTAGTTCTGGCACAAATTTTCCATTTAATTCCATAAACGACTTGATTTCATTTCACAAATCATAAAATCATTTTAGCCTTTTACCTTAACTTAGTTACCTTCTTTGAGAAAAGTAAATGGTGTCCCCATAGTCAGCATCCATACTTCTTTAGAACTTCCGGAATTGGCAGTGATTTAATCCCTTGGACTTGATGAAGTTTACAGATTTAACAATTGCTTGACATTATCCATTTTTAAAGCATGCATAAGTTTTCATGTTGTATGATGCATTTCTATTTCAGCAAATGTGAGTGATGGTGTATAATCAAGAAAAATAATATAATTGAGAAGTATAATCGAAGTATGAAAATGAACAAACAAGAGTTTTAGGCGCAATGAGGATAAGAGGAAATAGATGGAACGCTTACCCGTGCAGAGGGCTCGCTTCAAAGATTCCAGAGGAGTGGATCTCTAAAGGAGAGATCCTTCCTCCCTGGCAGTCAGCACTTAAATGGGCCTAGGAGAGGTGGAGCCTGGCTCCACCCCTTCCTGCAGCACAGGTGAATTGCTTTCACCTGTGCTTCCAGGGCTGACATACTGCTCGCCTTAGGTGACTAATCAGAGGTTCAGGCTGTGATTCAGCAGTTCCCATACAGATGGGAACTGCATCGTCTTCTAACTTTATAATTTCCCCTTATTTTTGTCAGCCATCACAAGGGCACCATGAATACCTGATATTTTGTTAAAGGTTAAGAAAAATCGCTTTAGTGTATTTGTTTACTGCTTCATACAGATCACCGGGTTTATTTGTGTCTTTTAATGGTACCAAAGCAACTATTTTTTTTAGTGAAATATATGATCAATAATAACTAAAAAAAAAAAAGGCTAGTTGAACCATATCTGTAGCATCAGTATTTTCATCTGTCACCAAAGCATAATATTTGAGATTAGGCAGCTTTACCCTCCAAATTTCTTTTGATATGTTTTTTTTATTTCTTCTGGCTACAGTCTGCTGAGACGTGATTTTAGAAAAATCCAGTGTCTTTATCAGGACACGCTATATATCATGTTTTCCATACATTGTTTAATAAATTCACTATCAGTAAATGCTTTTGATTTTTCTTTTTCAATCTGATTTACTACCCTGTAACTAACTTTTATAACAGAGTCCGTTGGAGTTTCTTTTTAAAGAAGGTTTTGTTGAGATGACAGACTTTTTTCAGTTCCACTACTTTGTCTTTACAAAGCATTCCTTGATGTTATTGCATTTGACAGCATGTTTCTGTATATACCTTTTCAAATTGAATTGATCTTTGAAAACTGATACTATTTCCTTAGACATTAAGCTCAGTGCCGTATTACTTGTCCTGACAAAAGTACTCATTTGTCCATATTCTGTTGAATACTCTTCCTTCATCTTCCTCTTGCTTTTGAGATACTATTAGGCAGGTTGAAATATTAGTATTGGCCATCAGCTTTTTACTCACCAAGCAGCACAAGCACATGCCTCATTGAACGCATGTGAGTTGAGTTTCAGTGCAACAGAATGTGTGAGAGGGCACAAGAAGTGTCAGCACTGCATTGCACCTTCCCTGTGTCCTTGTTTCAGCCCAGAGAGTGCCAGTCACACATTGATGTTTGATTATTGATGGAGGCATGGCCCGCTCCTTGTGGAGGACAGACAGCCTTGATTGCACTGGCTGTGTGGTGAGCTGTGCCAGACTGCGTGCAGCCTGCAGGTTGGACATGTTTGTCATAATAGAAAAACAGAATGTCTTCTGTAATCATTGTACCATTTAGTATGTTTGCTTACAGACGAGTATAATCAGGGTTCATGCAAGTCTGTCGTTACTCGTGAGATGATGGGTTTTTATTTTTATTTCAAATTCTTTGTAACATTAAAATTTGAAATTGTATACAAAGGACTCTTTTTTTCTTAGGATGTGTGCCTATATGTAATCATGATAGAGGTAACTTATGCTAGTATAAAACAGTGACTGGCACACTGTACTATACTTACTGTGCTGCTTCAATTGTTTTTCTGTTTGTTTGTTTTTTTGTGTGTGTGTTCTTTCCTGTAGAATCATAGGATTATCAAGGTTGGAAAAGATCTCCAAGGTCATCTAATCCAGTCGTCCACCTTTCACTAAGATTTCCCTACCAAATCATATACCTTAGCACAAAATCTGTATGTTCCTAGAACACCTCCAGGGTTGGTGACTCAACTTCCTGGGCAGCCCATTCCTGTGCCTAAACATTCTTTTGGAGAAGAAATTTTTTTCCAACATCCAACCTCAGTCTTTCCTAGCACAACTTGAGGCCGTTCCCTTTAGCCCTGTCCCTGGTTGCACAGGAGAAGCGACTGACCTCCACCTTGCCACAACCTCCTTTCAGGTAGTTGTAGAGAGGTGTGAGTCCAGATCCCTCTGTAGGGCCTCCTGTCCCTAGGCAGATCAACGCTTCCTCCCAACATGGTGTCATCTGCACACTTACTGAGGGTTTACCAAATGCTCTCATTCAGGTCATTAATAAAGATATTGAACGGGACAGGTGCCGGTACCAATCTGTGGGGAGCCCTACTCATGAACAGTCACCATTTGGAGTTAATTCCATCGACCACATTCTCTGGGCCTGGCCCTCCAGCCAGTTCTTTACCCAGCAAAGAGCATACCTGTCCAAGCTATGGGTTTCCAGTTTTTCTAGGCTTGTCCTAATTCAGATGAGGACAGCCTGCTTCTGTGTTTTTAACCCCTTCTTGAGGGGTTTCCAGTCTTCCTTGACCCCTTTACCCATCAGGACTGAATCCTGTGGTTCAACATCCACCTTCAGGAGGTCCAAGGTAGCAGTTATACTGGTCCCCTTCCCAACTTCACCATGAGTCAAGAACTTTACCATTTTGTAGGTCATCATAGTCTTTGTTTAAAAAAAGGCAAGAGAATCTGTATATCTCAGCGCTAGTTTCTAAAATTTATTTGTAATTATTCTGTCTAGCGTGGAATTGTTTAGGCCTTTGCCTGTATGGTAATCTTATTTTTAAGGGATGTTTATTTTTTAAATCTTTTGTCTTTATTATTTGTACTTTTTAGGTGCGTTGAATCTGAATCCTGATGCTGATGATTCCATTTCAGGAGAAAGACTACATACAGATATAAATTGGATGAAGAAAGATAGGAAAGAATGTAGTAGGAATCAGAATAGAAGAAGTTTGTTATGTCCTAATCTGCCTGAAAAAGTTACAGATTATGGAAGCTCTTCCGCAAAGCATTATGATGTTTACCATCCAGAAAGTCGGTATGGGAATTCTGAAGATTTTCAACAATATTTTGGTACCAGTAAAAGTTCAAAGAATCGCAGCTTTCAAAGTCAGAGGTGGCACAGATCAAGGAACGATACCGCATGTACTAAAAGTAAGGTAAGACAAAGTACTGCAGAGGCTGCTGCTTGTCCTGGAATTTCAGATGCTGCAAAGCTACCTGGAAGAAGAGCACCTATTAAAGGATACAATGAATTTATCTCCTCAGAGAGTGACAGGGAAGTAGCTAATGCAGATAGCCGAGGAGCAAAGCCAAAGAAATCACACCTGGTACATGCACCTGGAAGAGGTTTCAGGGAGAGGGGAAAGCAAGTACATGAGCGAGAGAAGAGAATGAGCTCTAAACAGAAAGTAGAGCTTTTTGAAAATACTCCGTCTTTGGATTTGACTCAGTCGGACTCTTCAGAATCTTCTGCTGGAAAGGCATTCAGTGAGGCACCAATTGGTAGTGGGGATGAGCAGAAAGGCTACAATTATGTAAACAAAAGATATCCCCGGAAGCCTATGTGGAATAAGCCCCCGGTAGAGAAAGAGTATCAGAAGAGACATGATTCTCATCATAGCAGAAATACAAAAGCGGGTAAGAAGTCTTCTCTTGCATGTACTGCAAAAGATAAAAATGAGAGGAAGAAAGAATTCTCTGATCACAAAAATGATGAAAATGTGACCAGTGAGATCAGAAATGAATTGCTTGAGTCTGCCAGATGTAATGGAAGAAAGTTCTTGCTAAAGGGGGATCAAGTACCTTCCCTTAATTTCAGCTGGACCCAGTACTGGAAAAAACAAAGTGATATACCAAAAAACAAAGAAACTCATACAGGTAACCATTATAAATTATCTTGTACTCAAGTATTAAAGATTCAATCTTAAGTAACATAATCTGCCTTCAAATTTGACTAGTTGACATTGTTTATTATTTCAAGTGAGTGTAATATTGATTTCTTGAGTGTAAATGTGGGGTTTCTGTATAGGCAGGTGGTTTGTAATTTTATTAGAGAAGAACATGTATGTTTTTAAATATTTTTCTAATATTAGAATGCAAGTGATGGCCTGCCAGGCATTGTGTTTTAAAAAAAAAAAAAAAAAAGTACCTGGAAGAGCTCTGAACATTGAGTCTTGAGAGGAGCTGTCCTGAAATTCATTTTTTCGCATAATAATTTGTCTTATGTTTGATGTAGGAGCAGGAGCATCTCAGAACAACTGTGTTCTGTTCATAATTTTTTTCTTGCTATATTTTTTTGAAATGGTAGTATGAAAAGCTAATTAGAAATAGAGAATGTGTCTGAATATTTTCTTGCTGTTTGAGAGCAGAATCATGTGCAATTGATAGTGGGAAGTGCACTCTTGCGCTTTTGCTCCCTAATTGAATTTTGTGCCAACTCAAATGGTTAGGAACTTAAAAGATGAAATGTAAATCAGTTGAGTTTCTTCAGTGCCACAGTAGTGGTTTCTGTTTCACCCCAGTTCCTTGGTCATACTCTTAGACAAAATTATGAGTGCATTGAGAAAATAGTCCTGTTGTCTTCATGGATTCCTCTTTTCTTTCAGATGCAGTAACTAAGGAGAGAGGTTTTTGTCTTCTTCCAGTTGAACAAATATTGAAATGTTTATTTAATTGGTTGCTGCAAAGCATCTCAATCGATCTTTTGCTGATTAGAATGATAGAGATGGATAGACTAATTCTTGTTACCTTGACTGAGCTGTTGAATCTTATAATATTGCTTCTCAGCATCTCTTTTCTTTCAGAGCTTAGAAAGTAACAGCATAATCAGGAAGTGTAAGATAACTCCAGTAAGAGGCTCTTGAGAGATGCTCAAAAATCAGAAGCTTCCTTGATCCTTTGTAACTCTGCAGGAGCCTGATGATCTACTTGAGTCATAAAATTAAAGATGTCTCAGTCTTTCTCCCGGCCTTATTCTTAAATGAAAAGCGTATTATGTAATAAGCAGAAAAAGGTAGTGGTCTTCTACAGGAAGTTTAAGAATCTTTCCACAATTGCAGCATTTCTTTGCTTGCCTTAATTGGGAGCTGTTTTGAAAAGGTACTGGATGTGGAAATGTCTGTTAATTCTAAATCTTGTGGGGCTTGATACAGGATGGCTAGAAAAGATGCTTGAAAGACTATATCCTATTAAGGATGGCAAACACTCCTAATGATTGCAGGTTTCCAGATATCTATAGCTACGTTATCAGTTGTGCAGTACAAAACACTTCTGAATTACTAGTCATTTTTCTTTTGTCATAAACTCATAACACATCTAAGTTTTCAGGCTTTCATCTTCCATTTGTAATCTTGCTTTATTTTTAAAATGCTTTTTCATGTTCTTTCATTTGGCTCTAAGGGCCCTGTATTTTGGCTGTTGTTTCCCAGCAATTCCACTCTTAAAGTGATTTATGAAGGTTTCTGTAATGTTACTTCTAGTATTAGTTGTGTTCCACAGAGGATGATAATTTAATTTTGAGACTTCTATAGTTCATAAGCTTCAAGATTTTTGTTGTAAACTTGATATGAAACTAGCCTTTCTGTACAAAGTGAGTAGAATACTTCTTGCAAGTTTAAGACTATTAATTTTTTTTTTGTAAGATCACAACAATTGCCATTCATCACCAAGAATTACTGTTACCAGTGTTATGGGAGTTTCATTCTACCTTTCCCTGCTCTGAAGCTAGAGAAATGTGTATCAAGTATCTTCCAGAAGTAAGCTATTACCTTACTTATAGTCACAAAGGAAAAAGAAGTTATGTTAAAATTTACACAAAGTCTTGGAATTTTATTTCTCAGATAACTGAAGCTTTGTATGCAAGTAACGTATTTTATTTCCAGGGTCTTTGATTGAGCAGCTGACAACAGAGAAGTATGAATGTATGGTATGTTGTGAGGTCGTCCGAATAGTAGCTCCTGTGTGGAGCTGTCAGAATTGCTACCATGTATTCCACCTGAATTGTATTAAAAAGTGGGCAAGATCACCAGCTTCTCAAGCTGAAGGTAGGTGTTCTCTCTACACATTTTCTCCCAAATATGTATAATAGTAGAATTTGATTTCTATATATAAAACTGGTTCAAAATGTTTTCAGGTCAAGGTAGCTAGTAAGCAGAAAACAGAAAAGTTTTAAATCAGAAATGTTTTTCAGGGTTCTTTGGATGTTTCATATAATCCTCTTGGCTATTTTCTTTCTAGTATGTATCTTTCCTCACACTGCAGTTTGTATTTTCATGAATGTTTCTTTCCTTACCCGCCATCCTTTGTTACTGCCAAACAACTAGCTCCTGAAACACAGAATTGTGTTTAATTAAGTCTAATAAAGTTTTTAATATAATATACCAACTTAGAAAAGTAGTTTCCCTGTTAATAGCTAGGCATAATGATTATTTAAATAAAGCAGATTATTCTGATTTATATCGCTCTAATTTATTCATGTCATGAAGCGGTACTAAACTGGTCTTCTGTAAGACATGTAAAGTCCTAACATGAGGTGACTGACTATATTCTGTAAAGTAGGTTTTTCTTCTTATAACAGTATATATTAATAGAAAAAATATATTTAAAAAATTTGTTCTTGCTTCTTTGTGAAGCAGGAGTCTTTTCAGCTCAAATGAAGTACTATTGCTGTGTTTAACTTGATATCATAGAAATTTTTATTAACCTGCTTTCTCAGCTCTTACTCTCAAGAACATTTTTTTTACCTGCTTTCTAGCTCTTATAGATTCACAAGTTAGGTCTCTTAATTTGTTCATATGCTTTTCTTTTTTTTTATCTACAGATAGTAACAGTGGTTGGAGATGTCCAGCTTGTCAGAATGCTTCTACACAAGTTCCTAAAACTTACACTTGTTTCTGTGGTGAGTTTCTTGATTGCTTTTGCAAAGAACAAGTTTGTGTTCTTTTGATTCTTTATTTTTCTTTTTATTTGTTACTTAATTTTAAATTCTGATATTGTTGCATCTTTCCCTACATCCTTGAAATTTAACTTGGTTTAATACTATTGATATAGGAAGGCTGCTGCACAAAGAATCATGCCTGAGTCTGTTGCTTAAAAGATCCAAACTGAAGAAGGAAAGAACCATGTTTCCATATAGTTATATGAAAATGCCTGCTAGAATTGGGCTTTCAATCTGAAAGCTTTCCTTCTTAGGTTTGAAACAACTTGTGTTATGTCTTGTTTCTGTGGCACAACACAGCAGAATAGTACACGGTTCAAGCATGTAACTGATGTTACTGTAAGAATACTATAAGAATACAGATTGACTATATGAACTTTTAGTATTTATTTAGCAAGTTTGTCATTTATGTTGATAAAAGACACATACGGGTTTAATAGAAAAGAATATTTGGGCTATTCAGAGTTTTATGTAGATATGATTTTTTCAGTTAACGCGTCACTAATAATTTTCAACCTACTTCCTATCAAGTAGGCCACTATGAGATAAGCCATTAACTGGGAGTTAATGAACTTTCCCTAAAGAAACTGAACCTATGCTATAATAGGTAACAGTGTATCTACAGTTCTCCTTATCTCAATAGTTCAGTGTGTCAGTTAAGAGCAGTGTAACTACAGGTAAGATACTTCGAGTCATTGTATGACAGTTGTTTTAAATGTGTGAAATCCTACAAGTATAGGCAGAATACAAGTTTTTTTTCCAAATGAAAATTATAATATAGGCCATCCATCTGTGAAATAAAAAGGAGATTCTACTTAAACTGTTAAATAGTTTTGGGATATCTGCAGGAGGAACCTCACATTGTCTGCATTGTCAACATTAGTGGAACACTCTGTTGGAAAATAAATCTTTAGTCTATGCATAATTATATATTAAGTGGCATTCAGACATAAGCAGTTGCTTATGTAAAGTTATCTTGTATTGGTTGCAGAGTACTAAATTTGTGTTGAGTGTAGACTGACTTAGTGATTTTGGGGGTTTTTGTTCCCTTCATTGCATGGAGAAACTCCTGGCTTATTTTTCTTTTGAATCTTCCAATTTTCAGGTTTTTTCTTTGGAAGAATGTGCAGGTGAATTAAGCTATCCGTATTGTTTATTCGGTTTTCCCAAGTTTCTACTTACACTGTAAATGAAGATGTAATAAATGAGGTGAAGTAATTAGTCACTAAAAAAAATTTCTTACTTGTTGCAACTCCGATTTGTAATACTAGCTCAAATTGCTCCTCTTACAAAAAGACAAATTCATTTGACTCTGTGATTAACCACCACTGTAATTAACTTTAACTCTGACAATCGTGTATTGTTGTTAGATAAAAGATTTGCTAAGAATATATCATATGAATTACAATGTAGTTTCAATAGTCATCTGAAAAAAAGAGAAATAACTTGAAGCTAACTTAAAGGATATATCACTCCTTGTTTAAAACTTCCTGCTGTGTTCATCAGAGTGTTAGCATTTAATGGTTAAGTTTGTATGGAGTCAGATTCGTTTTAGAGAAGTGACTTTCATAATTTGCGTAGTCATTTCATGCATTCCCCATTTCCTTAGTAGCTAGATCTTTCTTACTGACAGTGGTATCTTTATTTTTCTGTGTTGAGACAGTCGGGAAATTACATTCTTAAGTTGCCTTGTGTACTAACAGACTTATGAACTAAAGGAAGATTTTCATTTCTTTGTGCTTTATTAGTCTAGTTTAAAGTAAAATATTTGCTATTTAAGGGTCTGCTAAGAGCATAGAATAAAATAATCTGGAGCTTGTTAATCCAGTGGAATTTACTTTAAATGATGTTAAGTACATATGAGCAATAAAAGATGGAAAAAAAAAAGCATTAGATCTCAAGCTTTTTTTTGCTTTTTTTTTTTTTTTCCCCCAAAAAAGCATCTTTTTTTTGGTCAGTATTGAAAATGAAACTACTTGTTTCTGGTCTGATATTTCTCCCAGGTTCAATATTGCACTCAAGTCAGTAAACATGTTTTTTGCTTTGACCTTTTTTTTAGGTAAGGTACACAATCCAGAATGGAATAGAAATGAAATTCCACATAGCTGTGGGGAACTCTGTGGAAAGAAGAGGCAGTGTTTGGATTGTCCACATCTTTGTAATATGTAAGTAATTGTAATGTGAATGTATTGAGAATTTATTTTGTAGAAATTGAAGGTAAGAACTTGGAGAAGAAAGATATACGTGCTGTAAGTGAAGGTCAGGTTTGAGACCATGTAAGGAACCTGAAGGTGCACAAATCTGTGGGATCCAAGGAGATCCATCCAGGGGTTCTGAGGGAACTGGCAGGTGAAGTTGCCAAGCCACACTACCCATCATGTTTGAAAGGTTGTGGCAGTCTGATGAAGTTTTCACTGATTGTAAAAGCGGAAAGAAATAAAGGTTATTTGTATGCGTAAAGTGAGTTCACAGCAGAGGATGGCCAGGAGGACAGCTCCAGTAGTTGTAGCAGCATTTCCATCATATTACAGGAACTGAACCTGCAGCTTAACTTGTTTCAAGAACTACTGTTCTAGTCAAGAAAATAGTGAATTAAAGTAAATTAAATGTGTATCCAGTAGTCAACAGAAATTTTAGATGCTTTGTTTTCTGTAGAAACAATTGTGTATCTTGATCTGCCAGCAGTGGTTCTTGGTTTGACTGAAGGTCCATTTGATTCTATTGTTTTTCTTTTTTTTAGCTTGCAAATTGTTGAGGTTAAGAAGGCATTTCATGCATTTAACTATTTGTTCAGACCACTAAACTTCTGAAACATAATCCTTGTGGAGATCTTAATCATTATCTCTATCTTTAATTAGCTTGTTTTGACACAATTGACAATTCACAGAATCACTAAGGTTAGAAAAGACCTTCAAGATCTTCCTGTCCAACCATTCATTTGTCATCAATAGTACTCACTAAACCATGTCCCTCAACACAAAATCCAAACGTACACAAAATCCAAACGTACACAAAATCTAAATGTGACAGTTGATATGTCATATTTCAGTGAAGAGAAGCAAAGAAGAAGAATTTGATTTTCAGTTTTGGCTGTATTACTTGGATCTTTTTCAGTAGTATAGAGATAATATTATATCTGTAAAGTTAACTGAGTTAGGCCAGTTTTTTATTGTATGAAAGTGAATGATACATTCTTCTGCCTTTTTGTATTCTGTTTTCAATTTCAATTTTTAGTGGTCAGAAGCAATTTTTTTCTACTTCTGGTATATAATCAAAAGCTTTTCAGTCTTTTCAACACTGTGATCTTACAATTGCTCCAAAGTTTTGTATAAGTCAGAACTTTAATAGAACTTTTTTCACGTGCTCTGTTTCATAGCCATTTCAGTCTTGAATAATTCAAGCAATTGAATGATTGAATCATTCAATCTTGAATGAAATAATGTTTCTTTATTCTTTAATACTTCTTTCCCATATGGAGAATATTATACTAGTACTCTTTTCAGACTGTTATTTCAGTGATACTGCTACTCTTGTAATTCAGTATCATACTAGATATTCTTCATTGTAGTTTGCAGGGTAGGGTTTGAAGTGCTGATGATTGAAATACAGCTTAGTTTTCAGACTAGACATCATCTAACTGATACTCTGATTCAGTGAAATACTGATTCTCTTGTAGAATCCTGATCTATCACAGGAGGGGTGTGAGTCTGTGGAGGACCTTTATTACCAGTCTGCAAGAAGTAGATACCCTAAGTCCTTTGAGAACATCCAGACTGCAGTTGCTGTCTTTCGAACTTTCTACGGAAGAAACAGATGTTGTTTTTCTCTTCTTCCCTGTCGCAGTCTGCACTAGTGGTTCAGTTTCTTATCTGGGAAGTTTTTGATCAATGGCAATAGTGTTGTGTCTACTGCAAGCTGTGCATTTGTACTTCCTGGCAATCTGATCTGCATCAAGAGCTGTGAAGGTACCTTTTAAAGTCCTGATTTGCTCCCAATTTCAAATGTTACCATTCAACTTGTTCCACATGAGTAAAGCCATGCTGAGATTATCCAGTCCCTGGAGGTATGGAAATTACCAAAGGTGCAAAGAATGTCCTTTGTTCTTTATCTCTTGCTGCAAATGCTGTTATGTGGAATGGATGCTTTTTGTCTTATGGGCAATTATCTGGCTTGTGATTATAGTTTGTAGAGGAATGCACTTTTAGCTTTAGTGCAAGGTGTGGAATTGAACTTTACAACTTACATAAGGTTATAAAGCAGGTATGTTAATTACAGTGCTGGGAAGCACTGGGGATGTTTCTGCCATCAACACTTCAAATATTACATGATTCAGAGTCCATCATATTTCCAAAGATAGTACATATTCATCAATTATGCATGAGACACTTAACATATACATGCCTATGTCAGGTAGTGATTTATGGGGGCTCCTAGTCTTCTGTTCTGTGGTCTCCTCCACCATCTAGCATCCTTTCAGCATTATGTCCAACCAACAGTCTTTTACTTCATCCAAGGATCTTCCTCACTTGTACTCTAGATGAACTTTCTTCATTGACACATGATCTGTAGGAGAATACCTATATTAAGTAATTTATGGATACCAAAATTGTAACACTTGCTTACTCGGCACTTGCTTATTACTTCTGGACATCTGCTTGTCATTGGATAGAGATAAGTTTGGCAACCTGTCTTTTGATTATGTATACTGAGATGTAGAAGGTCAGGAGGATAGTAGAGAGAATCTTGACCTAATCCTAGAGTGAGACAATTTGGCCTTGTGTGGAGGCCGTGGCTTTCATTATTGTGTTTCAGCATCTAAAAGCTCTTTCTCTGAGGGTCTCTTACCAAAACAATGTAGCTTTACAATGTATTCTCTAGTCTATAATACTACATCTGCACTATTCACAACATCTAAAAGCTATTACAGTTTTGCAAGCAAGAATTAATCACATAATACGACAGTTTAACAACTGTATTTCTAAAATAGGCTACTAAAGCATATGGTATTTCTGTATTTTTTTCAAGTAGGCTGTATCTAAAAACAAGTTACAAAACATATTGTGCTCTACTGCTTCAAGTTAAGAATTTCAAACATTCATAGAATCACAGAATGGCCTGGGTTGAAAAGGACCTCAGTGACCATCCAGTTCCAACCCCTCTGCTATGTGCAGGGTCACCAACCAGCAGCCCAGGCTGCCCAGAGCCACATCCAGCCTGGCCTTGAATGCCTCCGGGGATGGGGCATCCACAGCCTCCTTGGGCAACCTGTTCCACTGCCTCACCACCCTCTGGGTGAAAAACTTCCTCCTAATATCCAGCCTAAACCTCTCCTGTCTCAGTTTAAAACCATTCCCCCTTCTCCTATCACTATTCACCCTCATAAACAGCCATTCCCCCTCCTGTTTATATGCTCCTTTAAGTAGTGGGAGGCCACAGTGAGGTCTCCCTGGAGCCTTCTCTTCTCCAAGCTAAACAATCCCAGTTCCCTCAACCTTTCTTCATAGAGAGGTGCTCCAGCCCTCAGTGTATGTTGGACACTTCTTTTCATGTGGGAATTGTAGTGTGAATGAGGATGCACTCTGCCACCATCTGCTTTAAGAAAACACTAGGAGAAACCTGGTTCCTTCTCCCTGTTTCAGAGTGATTGAGTTAGAGGTGACATTTTTATCATCTAAATGGATCTTTAGAAGTTCATCATTTTTTATCCTCCACTCAAAGACTTCAGCAGAGGGAGAGGTATAGATCATGATCTGTGTCCAGAAGGGTTTTTCTCAAGAGGGTTCTCAAAGGTAACTTGTCATCAGGGCCAGGAGGCAGTGCTAGTGTGCTTACAAGTGCTTTCAGAAAACTGTCTTGTTAACGTTTCTTTGTTTAGGTTGTGGGTTTGCTCCCACAGATTTCTGCAGGAAGTCAAGGTTTATGATGTTAGGTTTTTGGACCTTTGTACCACAAATGCCTTTCCATTCAATGAGCTTAAATGCTTTTGTTTTAAAACCTGTTTTCATCTTACTGTCAAGACTTTCACGTTATATTCTAAAGTGAGGATCGGTTTGCAGGAGTAAACTATGCGTGCTCTTCTCAAGTCTGTGTGGTTGACTGGCATAAAGGATCTGTCCACCGTGAGTCTTGATGTTCACGATATTGCCCCTTTTTCCAGCATTTAATTCCATCTATTCTCTGAGCCTTTTTATGGTTAGATACATGGTGCTACCATTTTAAGACTGGTTTTGTGTCTTGCCTTCCAGTTGATCAGACCTGGGTTTTCAAAAACTGCATGTAGTCTATCAACACTACAGTTAATTGATGAGACAATACCAGAATTTCCTACGCAAACATCATTCCCTCTTCTCCTCATATGTGATGTCAGAGGAACATTATTGTCATAGCTTTGTACTAAGATGCTTGTATTTCCTTTATTTTGCATATAGATGAAAGGTGCAGAGCACAGGAGGGTGTTATTGTCTAGCCATTGTAATGGTGATTTAAACTTCAGCCTCTTTGCAGCTACAGAAGGCTTTTGCAATTGCAGGCTCGCCTACTGGGGGACTTCAACCATCCTAACACGTGCTGGAAAAATAGCAGTGTGCTGCAGTCAACCTAGGAGGCTCCTGGAATGCACTGAGCTTAACTTTTTGAGCCAAGTAAAAGATAACCCTACAAGGAATCCCGTCTTGCATCCCCCTCTGCAGTACTGGACCTGTTGCTCACCAATGCAAATAAACTGATTGGTGATGTCAGGATTGGAGGCTGCTTGGGCTGTAGTGGCCATGCAGGGGTGGAGTTCCTCTCTTGATGAATATCAGACAGACAAAATCAGAATGCTGAATTTCAGGAAAGCCGTGTTCCAGCTCTTCAGGGACTTAGTCATCAAAACTCACGGGAAACTATGCTGAGACAAGGAAGTGGAGCAGAGCTAGCAGATCTTTTTTATGGAAGCTCTCCTTAGGGAGCAAGAGGTCTCCTTCCCCAGGTGTAGGAAGTCAGGAAGGCAAGAGACTGGCATGGCTGAACCAGACCCTGCTGGTCTAACTATAGAGCAAGAAGGAAGTGCATAGGCAGTGGAAACAGGGACAGGTACACTGGTAAGAGTATAGGGATGCTACTTAGCTCTGCAGGAATGGGGTCAGGAAGGCTGGACATGGCAAGGAATGCAAAGAGGAAGAAAGGCTTCTACGAGTACATGAACCAGAAAAGTAATGTTCAGTAGGGTGTAGCTCCCTCCTGAGCATTACAGACAAGCTGATGACAACAGACAAGGAGAAAACTGAGGTACTCAGCAACTTTTTTGTCTGTCTTCACTGGCAGTTGTTCTCCATAAACACTTTGAGTGGACAGGATGGAAGATAGCAACTGGTGGAACAAAATCAGGTTGATAATCACTTGAATAACCTGAACATCAATAAGTATATGGACAAGATGCATCCCAGAGTCCTGAGGAAGTTGACTGATGAAGTCTCTAAGCCACTCTTGATGATATTTGAATGGTCATGGCAGTGGAGTGAAGTCCCTAGTGACTGGAAAAAAGGCAGTGTCACGGCCATTTTTAAGAAGGGTAGAAAGGACAGCCTAGTTGAGGCCATCAGAGTTACCTCGCTTCTTGTCTCTGTCACAGAGATGACTCTGTGCCAGGGAAGATAATGGACTGGATCCTTCTGGAAACTGTGCTAAGGCACATGGAAGGTAGGGAGGTGATAAGAGACAACCAATGTGGCTTCACCAAGGGCAAGTCCTTCCTGACCGACCAAGTTGGTGGCCGCCTATGATAGCATAACTGTGTCAGTGGACAAAGAGCCGCTGATGGCACCTGTATGGACTTCAGTAAGGCTTTTGACATAATATGTCACAACATCCTTCTTTCTAAATTGGAAAGATATGGATTTGATGGGTGACAGTTCAATGGACAAGGAACTGATTGTGAGATCTAACCTGGTGAGTGATGTCCAAATGGAGGTGGCTTAATGTCCAGATGGAGAACAGTAACAAGTAGTGTCCCTCAGAGGTCAATGATGTTCTTTAATATCTTCGTCAGTGACATCGACAGTGTGATTGAGTGCACCCTCAGCAAGTTTGTAGATGACACCAGGCTGTCTGGTGAGCTTGACAGGCCTGAGGGGTGGGGTGCCACCAGAAAGACCTAGACAGTTTCAAGCAGTGGGCCCAGGAGAACCTCACAAGTTTCAACAAATCAAAGGGCCTTGCACTTGGGTTGTGGCAATCCAGTACAAGGTGTGAAAGAACAGAACACAGCCCTGCTGAAAAGGACTTTTGAGTACAGGTGAATGGCAAGCTGGACACGATAACTTGATAGCAAGTTATTTTATGTCTTTAATATAGATGCATAAGTCTGTGTAGGGCTGCCTTGGGTTCTTCCTGACTCTTGTCGAAGATACTTTTAGTTCCCAGGCTGGCACTTTTTCCCATTATAACCTGTACACATCTTTCATGTTTTCTTTCAGCTAGAATCAGAAGTGTTTCCTTAGCTTTTGTGACCCTAGTGGCTTTGGATTTCAAGATTTGTTATCTCTTATTATTGTAAGGGATGTCTGAAATTTGTGCTCTGCTTTCAAAAGTTGGGTTGTAGAGAGCATTTCTTCAGCCTACTTTTGTCTACAGCCAGTTTACTCCAATCTGTTGATCCATTTAATAGTTGTTTTCTATTGAAGTGCTATTTTGAATACTAATTTATATTATGGATTTTTTTGGCTGCACATGTGTTTGTTTTAATAGTTTACTGATTCACATCCATGTATTTTCAATGCAATTTTTTTTTTAAGTGCTGTGGTGTATGTGACACTGTCTGTGTTAATCTAATTTCCATAGAGTAGTTCTAGGCTTTTTATTTTCCTGTGCTGTCGCATCAGTTGAGCTTTAACTTTTGCCATGCTGTTAGCATTTCCTATGCTACTGACAAAATTTAATTGGATTGTTGCATAAATCTGGCGTTAAATAATCCATTTTGGTGAAAATGAGTGAGGCTAACTTGGATTTTTAATAATGAATCTGTAACTAATATTTGCTTAGGTTTATTGAAATAATTAATACAAGCAGCTCAGTGGGCGGGCAAGCAGCTCTTCAAAAGAAGAGTAATTTGCTAGCCTTTTGCTCGTGTCAGCTGTGGCATGCTTTAGAAAATGAGTTCTCTTCACATTTAAATATGCTGCAATCCATTTTAGATTTTTTGGTTCTTCATCAGTCTAGCATCTAGCTTAAAATTGAATAAAATGTTCCAAATAATAAACATAATGACAAACTTCAGCTTTTATTTCAGAGTTAATCATCTGTTTAGACTTTGAAATTTCCCTGCCAAGTGGCATTATGCAGTGCCTTTTGAGAACACTTGAAAAAGATCTTATAAAGGCAGTAACCGAAACTTTGTGCTCTGTTTAAACCTTAGTGTCTGGTCTTTCCTGATAGATCATTGGTGCTGTAATCTTCACAACAGTTGTAGAAAGTCCCTGGGGGCTATATTATCAAATAAAATACTTCTGCTGTCAAGCAGATAGATATACATGAATTTTTCTAAAGTCTAGCTGTATCTTTACACCCAACCTTTCTAGTAGGCTAGTTCTCTAGAGCAGCACCAGCAATCATTTTTGAAAGAAATCATCCATGCTAATGACAAATAATGAAGTTTCAATAGAAGTAAGACTCTGAATGCACTGAACAGAACTTAATACTGAGGTCTCAGCATCTGTCTTTGCATTTACTTTGTAATGCTGTAGCAAAAATGCTAAGTCACAGCCTGAAGCAGTGATTGAGCACCTGATGGGAAGGCAGGGCCAACCCAGAAGAGCTCAGATGCATGCAGAGCACCTGAGTGACTGGAAGGGGTGGAGCCAAGATCCACCCCTTCCCAGACCTCATTCAAGAGCTGGCAGTGGAGGCAAGGGTATCTCTCTGGAGATCCCTGTGTGTCTGGGGAACCTTATATATGCTTTCTGAAGGTAAGCAGCTTCCTTCTCTCTGGACTTACTGCTGTTCTGTCTGACTGGATGTTCACTTGGCTGCAGCCTGGGATCTTGCTGCTCTGCTGTCTTACTGTGTTTTCTATTGTGCTTCAAGCACATTATTTAAGTATACTTTTTGTCTCTGTTTTAAACACACCAAAAAGTGGAGGCATTGTCTGTCTTTACTGTAGCATCTGCATAACCCAAATCATACTGTTGTTGCTTGCCAAATAAGAAGTGAGTGCATGCATCTTGATCAATACATAAAGAATTTTTTTTTTAGGTTAGAAGAAACTGTAGCAGGGAAATTTTGGTGTTGTTGTTGATTGCTGAGGGAAGTGAATGTGTTAATGATTTGTGCATGTAATATTTCAGTGTAACCCCAGTGAGCACAGTTGAGCTGATGCAGGCCATCTGCTGAAATGCAAGATGTGAAATACATAAGCAGCAATGTTATTGACTTGACAGCAGCATGGAATATTTTGTTCAGCCTTGCTGTCTTAAAACTTTTGAGACTGATGCAACTGTAACCATTTCTAATATTTTTATATGAGTTAAAATGATTTATTATCCTGCGGGAGTAAACTATATACATACAGAGTTTTCAGAATGTACTGGTTCCTAAAACTTTTCTGTATTTTTGGGGTAACTGCATTTTATTTTTCCAGGAGTGTAATAAATCTAGAGATTACTTTACAATTTCATTTGCTTTTTTGTTTCATTTTTAAGCCTGTGTCATCCAGGACCTTGTCCTTCATGCCCAGCCTTTGTGACAAAAACATGTGAATGTGGACAAACAAGGTGAGAATATTTCTGTTATGTAAACAAAAGCTTATGTAATAGTAGTTCACTAAAAGTTTAATAGCAGTGTTTCTTTTCTGAACTACAGTTAATTTAATGTTTACATAATTTTTTTTCTGAGCTTCAGCTTTTGTGTGCTAAAATCAGCTAGAGAAGTTTGCACATTTCTTTTTAAAGAAGTGATTACTTTTAATCTTAAGAAAAAAAACTTAAGATACGTAGCTGAGTTGTTGAAGCTGTCTGTGAGTTGATGCAGTTTTTTTCAATCACATTCTGGTATTTGCTTATTTTTTGTTTGTAGGAGACAGTGAAAGAAGTAGGAAAGAAAAGGCACTTTTCCTGTCCACGTTGAATAACTCAGTTACATTCCATTCCAGAAATAATAATCTAAAATATAATTTGTATAGCTCAGGGAAGCTGTACCACTACAAAAGGGAAGCCTATTGTTTATTCCAGTCTTGAAAGCTGTCCTTTCCTTGTGTGTCTGATGCATGTGTTGTCATTTTCAACAGCAAGACCATACTGCCCATACTTTGTGATATTTCATGCTCAGTTGCTCTGAGAGGTAGTTATGACCGATTCTATGGAATAAAATATTTGCCCGTGTTCATTTTCAGAATTAAAAGAAAAAAAACATATTCATTTTAGTATTCCAATTCCTGTAAGTATTTACAGGTGGATGCACTTAATCTTCAGGGGAAAATATATAAATTGTAGATAACTGAATTTTATTTTACGTAAGATTGATCCATGAATTGTAAGGAATAGTTAGTAAAAGAAGAGGCAATTCTAACTGTTTTTCCCAAATGCATTCAAATTGCTGTTTGCTTTTTTTTTATAGTGCTGCATTTAACATTTAAAACGTCATTCTAAATAGCATTTTGTCATATGTACTGTATCAGCATCCAAGATGCATAGCACCTCAAACTTCAAGTTATTTTTGAATTATTTTCGAATTTCACACATTTCAGAGTGGGTAAAGTTAGTCGTTGCAATTGTATAAAGACTAGGAAATTTTTGAGTTTTAGAGTCAGAATATTTTATAATAAAATGCAGTTTATGTTGGTAATATTTGCATGCATCCTATGTAAAAACAGACAAAAAAAACTTAAAATTGAATTCTTTTACCTGTCCTTGATTAAGCAGCTACAATCTCTGGGAGATTAATACAAGTTACATTGATGTAGGTGGGGGGGGTGGAGTATTCCTAGTTGTGAAAAATGTTTCTGTAGGCTGCAACACTATTAATACTCATATCACTGTCTTCATTGTACCCAGTGGACTTATCATTTAAAGCTTAAGGAAAGACTTGTGTAATGGAAATATATGCTCTTGGCCCAATGTGTAGCTATACTTCAAGTTTCAAAATATCTGTCTTTTTCCCCCATTTTGTTGACAGAAGTCTATTATGCTTTTTAATAAGTTCTCTGTGGATTTAAGGTAGCTGATAGAATGTGGTGTCATTCTTCTACAGTCATTCAGTTCGCTGTGGCCAGTCAACAAAAATTCATTGTTCTAATGTATGTGGAAGTACTTTAAACTGTGGCAAGCACAGATGTACTCAGGTTTGCCATGCAGGAGAATGTTTACCTTGCCAACTAAAAGTACAGCAAGGTAAGTATGAGAATGCCTTATGGGTATCCATCATGATATATGTATACTAGGAAAACAAGAGGTAGGGAGGGAAGAGGGGACTTGGTCATGAGGTAGGGGCTTTACTTTGAGTTAAATAAGATCTGTTGCTAGAATATTTAAAGACTGGAAAATTAGAATTGCTGTATGTTAATATAGGAATATGAACATGGCTAGAAGAATTCTGCTTTGAGGTTTAGGATGCTGGAACACATGTTCCATGAAGATGGGTAGAACTAGACTAGGTTGAGATGGCCTAGGAAGGACTGAGTCTTTCAGTAGCTAACAGGAGGTAATCAAGAAGATGTAGCCAGCCTGTGTATGTATGTTAAGAGGACAAGATGTCAGGCTAAACTGAAATGTTGCAACTGGTTGTAAGGAAAGCTTTTTTTGTGTATGTGGGAACTTGGAGTTTTTTAGACCCAGCTGAGTAAAACAGTGATCTGATTTAAATGTGATCTGATCTCATTGCTGGCTCAGCTTTATGGGTTTGAATTAGCTGACCGTCTTTCAGCCTGAATTGTCCTATGATCTTACTTAAGATTACATCATTCCAAGACTTTAAACACTATGGAAAAAGAATAGAGACAGACAAATCACCTTTCAATAAAGTACTCATGATTGCTGCTTAAAATTTTCTAAACTCAGTTGTGGAAAGGAAACTATATCATACTTGTTCCAGTACACTAAAGCAAATACAGTTTTGTAAATAAATAATTCAAAAAAATATGTTCACTTTCTTGATGTTTAAGGTGATACTTAACTTGTTATATATACTACTTTAATATGTAAGCTTTTTGTGAAGCTAGAGCTTCCCCTTTGGTTTTTGTCTCATCAAAACAGAAGTGGTATTTCAGAATCTGTAGGATTGAGAAATCTCTGAATTACATCTGATATACTTTAGAAATAAAAACAGACATCTCGCAATTTTGCATTTGCTCTGTTGCTGTGTTTTGTCACTGATACTTTTATTGTTTTCTGTGCAATGATGCTTTCTTTTAGTGTGTTACTGTGGAAAAAACTTTAAAGAAGTATTGTGTGGGACAAAGGAAGAATTTTATGATGGATTTGGGAGTTTCTCATGTCAGAATACGTGTGGCAAGTAAGTTCACTGTAATTTAGGCTTCTGAAAAATGAAAGGTCATTTTATTCGTACTTAGTGGTCATGTCATTGTAATTCCCCTTTTTCTTTTGTTTGTTATTTTTTTCACAGAACATTAAATTGTGGGAGGCACAACTGTACACAAGTATGCCATCCTCAACCTTGCCAACTCTGTCCACGACTTCCACAAGTAGTATATCGCTGTCCCTGTGGTCAGACTCCTCTCAGCAAGTTACTGGAGCTAGGGTGTATTGAACGTAAAATATGCACAGATCCTATCCCATCTTGTGGAAAAACGTGTGGCAAACCTCTTTCTTGCGGTAGCTATGGTAATGAGAACTTTCTGCATCAGAATATAAAAAAAAATCTCACATTATCTAAAAAAACCAACTTTCATGTCAAAGATATTTTTAAGGATTTGGGTATTAGCCAAATTGAGTATGAATGCTACTGCAGAGCCTGTGAGATAGGCTGTATTTGTTCAAAGGGATACTTTTAAATCAGGAAATGCAGTTATCTAGAAATCATCTACAATAGCTAGTTCTAAAATTTTGTCTCCATAGACTTTCATACTGGTGGAACTGTAGGAATTTCTTGCTGTTCTTGTCTGCTGAGGTCTCTTAAAAGCCTGCCTAAATCTTCATTGTTGATATGAAAACTGGTAGAGAGAAATGATTTCACTTAGTACCTTTAGATACTGTTATTAAGCACTCATTTACTGTGGCCTCAAAGAGAAGTGTGGTGTTAGGCCCTGAAGTGAAATGTGATGTCAGGCAATTGGAAGGAAGAAGTTATTTACAGAACTAAATAGTCTCTTCAGTGATTGCGTTAATTAAATAAAAGTATATTTAACTGAGATTGTATGAAGCTTCAATTTTATAAAACCACATAATTAATCATAAGTTCTTATAGTTGAAATTCCACTGGGGTGTAATTTTCTGCAGTTAACCCAGGAAGTAAAAGATGAAGGTATGCATAATTTTTTTCATTTAGGATGAACAAGAGCAAAGAATAATGTACTTAAAATTTGTGAAACTTATGTAAGATGTTTATATATATTTTTAAATTTGCAAGATAAAAGGTATTTGTGCATTATCAGTGTTAACTGTAGACTTAACTGTTTAGTCTACATATTCAGGATCATAAAGCTCCAAATAATAGGAAAAAAAAAACCACCCTGTGAAATCCTTGAACTCTTCTGTCTGTTTGAACCAATATGTCAGAATGGAAACCCAGCTGCCAGTAGGCTTGGTGTCTGCAAACTGTGGTGCTCCTCATAAATACCTTGTTACTGATCATGCATTTTATTTATTTTAATCTTTTTACTTTAATTTTGATAGAGTTGCTTCATACATGTGAAAGCCTGTGCCATGAAGGAGACTGTAAACCATGTTCTCAAACATCAAATATTTATTGTAGGTGTGGCTTCAAAAAAAAGGTGAGTGCATAGAACTTGACCAGGCAAGCAGGTAGTTGTTTGTTTTTTTTGAGCTGTGGAGAAAAGGAAACTAAGAAGGTGGTGTGCCTCTGTAGTTACAGGGATGTCTGCTATGTAAGAACTGATAGACATCAGCTAGATAGTGCTGTGCAGGGCCGTATAGGCTAGTTACCGTAAATACAATTTCTGAAGGATTACTGCAGTACTTACAGAATTTTCTTTCTTTAAGCTGGCTGCAAAGCCTGTATTGTCCTGCAGTAATGATGTAGTGCAGAGAATGATTTACCAAGGGTAATGTAAACCAAGCGAAAGTTAGAAGAAAAGCTAAATAATGTATAGTGATAGCCTATAGATTTGTAGGAAATTTTGGAAATGATATTGGTTTTTAGTCTTTCTTTGTACTTTCATGTAATGAAACAGCAGAACCTCATCAGTTATCATATAGTAATTGGTAGCCTAGTTTAAAAGTATACTGTGCATAACCATAGCTTTGAAATCTTCGGTTACTATCTCAGAAATCTTTTATTTTCACGTTGAAGTATTTTATCTGAGTAAAAATTTTCAGTCATGAGATTTGACTTTTTGTTTAAAAAATGTCAGTCTTGCATTTTTTTTTTTTGAAACTCGTGATCGAAGCACAAATTTGAACTTTATTAATACTCTTGAGGAGGGCGTAGTTTTTCTCAGTGCAAGTTTCTGGTTTCCTAGGACAAAGTGTTCTCATTACTTCACAGTGTCATCCACTGAGTTACATGAGGAATCTTAAACTACAAACTCTTGCTACTGAATTTCTAGGGAAAAAAGTCAAGTGCTAAAATGTCAAGATTAAAAAAATGTAGGTTAAAACATGAACTAATGCATAAATTTGAAGATTTTTTCAGCTTTTTCCTTTCTTGTGTCCTAAAGTGTTACGCACCTGAAAACTTCTTGTCGTATGTGACTAGGTACTTTTGAGATGAATAAGTTGCAGTTGTTGCAATATAATTGCTCCCTGTTTCTTTCCTAGGAAGTCCCATGTGCTCTGCTCAGGAATAAAGGTAGTATTATTTTATAATTGTTCAGTATATAATATGAAATAGTTTTGAAGTCTTAATGAGACAGCTCATTAGTTTCAGTTTTGATTCAAGAAGTTGCCAAATATCTGGTTCAATAGTCATTTTCAATTACTGATGCTGATTTTGTATCTCTACTGTGTGTTTCTGTCTTGGGTGTTGTTTTTTTTTTTCTACTACAAATTTCAGAGGGTGACAGAACCTGTGAGCTCACTTAAGTTTTTCCTCATATTCTGTTGAGTTCTGGTTGTTCAGGATTTTCCTTGGCACTTTGTTCTTTATTGTGATATGTTCTTTGTTGTTTTTTATTTTATGTTTTTAGAGAGACTTAATGTATTTTATATTAAATAAAGAAGATAATGTGTTCACATTTTTCAAGACCTAGAAGTCCTGAAAGCTGTTCTGAAAGGCCTTCAATCAAAGCAGGAGTGACTCTTTGAATTTTGTCTGCATATCAAATTAAAGGATTTGATTATAAGATCATTTTGTCAGCATCACTTGGCTAGAATTCTTCCTCAAGAGTTGTTTTATAAGATGGATTATGGCAACATTTCATGGAGAAGGGAGTTGCTAGAGCTGCTAAATGTAAATGAATAAGGATGTCACAGTCCTACTCTATGTAGGACTGCAGTGCTATCACCGTATAAACACAAAATAGTCAGTCATAGAGCACCCTCTGGTATCTGCTGATCTTGTGGATGAGCAAGAGATCACTTTAGGGAAAGGAAATGAACAAATGAATGGATGTTTCTAGCCATTCCCAGCACTCCATTTATGGAAGAAAGACAGGAGATCTGAAACAGTAATGAACTGCATCGTATTAGTAATCCACTGTAACTGGCTGAACTACTGTAGGAGGAGTTCTCTAAGTGTAGTCTTTGCTTCCTGTCTTTTGTCCTGGTTGTTTGCCCTCTAGAAAAGAGAGGATACTTGCTTGGAGAGTTCAGATATTTACCACGTACACAAAGAATTGCTCATCCTGCTTTTTGGTGATTGATACTGGGAGTAGGTTGTATGCTATTTAATTGTTAAAACTGAAGAATCTCAATCTAGAGACATTTTAGTTGATGGATCCCTGTCATACTGAGGTACTCATTTACAAGGTCAGCAGTGTAGCAATATGTATATTTCCTAAGTTCAACTTCTAGCTATGAAGATGTAAAAACACTTAAGAACTTAGTAATAGTTGTTCACATTGCTTGAGGACAGTAGTAAGTTTATTTGTGGTATAATCAGTCTATCAGGAAGTCCTATTTTGTCTGTTCTGTTTGCAGAGTTTATGGTACAAAGAATAATGTGAAATAAACTGCTCTCCAAAAATCTTTTTGAACAAGGGCTTGTTTAAAGCAAGGCAAGTGTTTACATGGGGAATTAATGTGGAAGTGCAACTAATTTGTTTTTGTGCACTAACTTCCCATCACTGCTCTTCTCTAGATCAGACCTTAGAACATCCTTAGCCTAATATTGTGACTTAAGCTTTTATTCTCAGTGTGAGCGAAGAGCAAATCATGACTTATGTTGTGATTATTTTTTTTAATAGCTGCAATTACATTTATGTGTGACAAGCGATGCAACAAGAAAAGGTCGTGTGGACGACACAAGTGTAATGAAGTTTGCTGTGTGGTAAGTCCACGTGGTTTTATAGAATCTGTTTGTAATGAAGCGTATTTATTCTGTTGTGAAGTTAAGACTTTTTGCCCTTGCATTTTTGTGAGCTTTGAATCTCTATTTCCAGTACAAGTCATGCTTCAAAAGTTTGCGTGTGCATTTATTCTGCAGAATTCATTTTATGGGCATTGTGAAAACATGCTTTAGCTTAAGTACAGTTAAAAGTGATAGATAATGGCCTCAAGTTGTGTGAGAGGAGGTTCTTGTTCAGTGTTAGGAAACTTTTTTTCCTCTGGAAGAATGATCAAGTGATGCAACAGGCTGCCCACAAAAGTAGTGGAGTCACCATCCTTGTAGATGTTCAAAAAACGCATAGATGTGGCAATTAAGAACATGGGCGTAGTGGTGAAAGATTGATGGCTGGTCTTCATAGTCTTAGATGTCTTTTCCAAGCTTAATGATTCTATAATTTTTGAAATTAAAGATATTTTTTGTTGGTTCACTGATTCCAAAATAAAATGAGAGAGGGTGTGATTATTACTTAGCTGCATCATGGATTATAGTTCTAAGTCTGCAATTGGAATCTTAACAGAATCAACTTTAAAAATGGTGTATACCTGCTGTGATGAAAAGTTGTATGTATCAGGCCTAAGCTGTTTTTTTCCAGTATATAGTTTTGACAGTTATAGAATCACAGAATGGTTGAGTTTGGAAGGGACCTCTGAAGGTCATCTGGCCTCTGCTCAGGTTGTGCCACAGAGCCACTTGCCCAAGATTGCATCCAGACAGCAGCTGAAAAGTTCCAGGAATGAAGACACCAGAGCTAATGTTGGTGACTTGAGTGGTGGTCAGTGGTCAGTCACCTGCACAATAAATAAATATTTTGTAACATTCATGGGGAATTTCCAATGTCTCAGTTTGTGCCCACTGCCTCTTGCCTTGGCACAGGGCACTACTAAAAAGAGTGTAGCTCTGTCCTTTACCTACTGCAGGTACAGTCTAAACAATACTGAATAGAATGAAAAATACTCACAGATTTAACATCTTCAAGTTCCAGCACAAATTTTCCTTTGGGTTCCCTGAATGATTTGTGTATGGCAAAAGAAGGTGGTGACAGTGCCTTCAAATCACATGCAGGTAATGAAGGAAACAAGCTTACCCCTTCCGGTGACCAGTGGTGGCTGAAGAGGAGTGTTATCTTTACCCAAAGAGATGCCATTCCCTCAGCTGCTAACCTTTAAATGAGAGTGAGGAGGAGTGGATTCAGGCTCTACCTTTTCTGGTCACTCAGGTGTGTTGCTTGCACCTGAGCTCATTGGGTAGCCACCTGGTGCTTAATCGTTGGTTCAGGATATTCCCTGGAAATTTCACTGCATTCCACCCTTTCACAGCATGAACCAATGATTGATTGATTAGTTGGGGGTAAGCTACTGCTCTTTTGGTGACCCAAAGTACAATGCATATATAGTACCTGTCTCAGTATAGGATGTTAAGGCACTGAAGGTGATTGCTGACAATCTTTTTGTTGTGCTGTTGGGCCAGTACTTGATTTCCTTGAAAAAGATACACCTCTAGAAAAACTAGTAGCGATTCAGGCTTGCACTTGCTAGTTCCCAGGAGTTCAACAGTTTCACCACCAAGTGTCACACAGTTTTCTTAGCAAAACTGGAATGTGTTGGAGTGGTGTTGCTCCTACTGTAGGTCCTGTAAGCTTAACAACTTCATGGGGAGTAGTACAGAGTTTAATAGGTGTGGGGAGAGATAGGTCTGCCCTCCATGGTAAGATACAGGCCTTGTATCTGTCTTGAGTTGACACCTCTTGAGCAGGGGCATGTCGTGGCTTTTGGTACCACACCCTTTGGCCTGATAGTATGACTAGATCATTATATCAGGCACCAAAGGGAGTGGGGTTAATTTGTCACATGAACATGATTAACATCCCCTTAGTGATGAAGATCAGAGTGTCAACTACTACCTCCACCGGCCATGTACCATCCATGGGAGAGTTTACTGATCCCCTGAACTCTAATAATCTCCCCTATGGTGCAAGTAAACTGCATCATTTCAGTACTACTTATACCTTCTTGTGCTTTCTGGGCTCCTCAAGGGCAGAGAGCAGCAGATTATTTCTGGTGCCAATTTTCAGCTCAAGTGAGGTCTCCTTGTCTGTAATTTGTATCTTTAGGGGGGAGACTGAAGTTGTCTGCAACATTCTTAAAGCACTGGAATGCCTTCTTTACATCTGTTTTTAAAAGTCAGAGCAGTTATCCTTGGGGGTACTCTATCCATTGACCTGGAAGTCTCGGATGGGGAGCAGAACAACCCCCGCCATGATTCAGATGGAAACTGTAGGACCAAGGCAGTCCAGGTATTTATACAAACTGGGGGAAGATCTCCTTGAGAGCAGCCCTGCAGAGAAGGACTTGAGGGTCCTGGTGTGTGAGAAGCTGGACATGAGCCAGCAGTGTGTGTTTGCAGCGTGGAAGACCAACTGTGTTCTGGGCTGCATGAAAACAGGGGTGGCCAGCAGGGAGAGGGAGGTGATTGTCCCCCTCTATTTGACTCTTGTGAGGTACCATCTGCAGTGCTGCATCCAGGCTTGGGGCCCCCAGTACAAGGCCAGACTGGATGTGGCTCTGGGCATCCTGGTCTGGTGGTTAGTGACCCTGCACATAGCAGGGGGTTGGAACTAAATGATCTTTGAAGTCCCATACCATATCCTTATCTTTAAATTGGAGTGATGTGGGTATGAAGGGTGGACTATTTTGTGGATAAGGAATCGGTTGAAAGGTTGCAGCCAGAGGGTTGTGGTAAATGGCTGTATGTTCAGGTGGAGGCTGGTTATGAGTAGTATCTTTCAAGCATCTGTCTTCATATTGGCATTCCTTATCATCTTTATCAGTGATGTAGATAATGGGATTGAGTGCACCTTCAACAAGTTTGCTGGTGACACTATGATGAATGGCATGCTTGGTACAACAGAAGGAGGAGGTGACATCTAAAGGGACCTTAACAAACTTGAATGGTGGGCTCAGTGTAATGAGGTTCATCAAAACCAACTGCAAGGTGCTGCACTTGGTTATGCATACTGAGAAAAATCTTTGAGTAGCCCTGTGGAGAGGACTTAAGGGTTCTGTTAGATGAGAAACTTAGTATGTGCCAGCAGTGTGTGCACTTGCAGCCCAAAAGGCCAACAGTTTCCTGGGCTCCATCAAAAGAAGCTGGTCTTGGCAAGGGAAGTGGTTGTTGCTCTGTACTCTACTCTTCGTGAGGCCCCATCTGGCATCTAGGTCTGGGGCTCCCAGCACAGGAAAGATGTGGAGCTTGTATAGAGGGTCCAGAGATGGGCCATGAAGACGATCTGAGGGCTGGAGCATCTCTTCTAAGAAGACAGGCTGAGGGAGCTTGGCTTGCTCCATCTGGAGAAGAGAAGGCTATGAGAAGACCTCATTTCAAGCTTCCAGGGTTTAAAGGGAAAGTAATCAACTTTTTACACTGGTTGATAATGATAGGACAAGGGGAAGTGGTTTTTAAACTAAAAGAAGGGAGATTTAGGTTAAATGTTGGGGAAGTTTTTCAGAGAGTTGACCATTAACTTATTTCTTCCTAGTGGTTTTGCAATTGCTGGGTTATGACTTCATAGAAGAAAGAAACCTATTGATTTTATGTTTTAATTTTGCTTTTCTTTTGTGCTTTCCCACAGGACACAGAACATAAGTGTTCTTTGGTTTGTGGTCGCAAACTCAACTGTGGACTTCATAGATGTGAAGAGCCTTGTCACCGGGGCAGCTGTCAAACCTGCTGGCAAACAAGTGTGTACAATAATGCTTTTTTTTCTTACATGTTGTAGAAATGTATTCACTTTAATTGATCAGAATTGGATGTAGAAGTTGATGAGAACCTGAAGATCTGTAATTTGCTCTCATTGTTTTGTTGTTGTTTTTTTTATAGTGGAAAAGAAAGTTATTCCATTTTAGAATTTCAAAGTTGCTGGAACTCTTCTGTTGACAAGCTAGTAAATTTTATAGGTACTGGAATACATACCAAAACCTGTTTAGGTGTTTAAAAATTGGACTTTCCCATGTTGGTGTGCTATTGATTTTTCTCTAGACGGACTCTGGAAAATAGATGTCAGTTGTGTATCTTAGGCTTTTTGGTCATGTCCTAGATGGTGGAAATACTAAAGAATTGCTTCAAATAGATTGATAACCATGAGGTACTATTTTATTGTGAACTGCTAAGCTACAGATTTGAGCTGGTGCAGTAGCTTTATATGTACTCTGTTAAAGTCTCTGTCAGATTAAGATGCTAGTTTTTCACAACTGCTTCACTCCACTTGCTGTAGGAAACCATGTGTTTATTATTTCATGCCTTTATAATAGTGAATACTAAGCTTTCTGATCTTGGCCTGAAATGGAAAGAAGAATGCTTTTGTATTTCAGAGTGCATGCTGGTAGGACCTTTCTTTAGAAAACAAATCTTACTGTGTCCAAACATTCTTTATTAAAAAAGCAAAATAGTAACCTGAAAATCGCACAGGTCATTTCAGTAACTTCAGTCTACTGAAGGCGGAACAAACAGGTAGTCAAAAGAGACTTGGTGACCCTTGGAAAGATGTTGAATGGATCAGAAGTGCAGGTAGTGTTCTCCTTTCTCCTCCCAGTTCAAGGTGGGAATTCAGGAAGGAGAAGGAAAGATAACGTGAATGATTGGCTGTGGAGCTGATACCACACACTGAGTTTGGGGTTCTGTGGGATCAGATTTCACCTTTGTTAGATGAAGCATGTTGACATTGTGTGACATAAGAGACCACGTGCGGCAAGAGTGTTCTGGGCAGCAGGCTGACTGGACTTATTAGCAAGCTTTGAACTAGATTCAGGGATGGAAGGGGATGTATTTCTGGATGATGAAAAGCCAGGGAACACTGTCGCTCTAGGAAGCAGCAGGGAAAGACCTCAGAATTATTCCAAAAGAATAACCACGTGCATCAGTACAGGTTAGGGGATGACCTGCTGGAGAGGAATTCTGCAGAGATAGACCTGGGGGACCTGGTGGACACCAGATTGGCCATGAGCCAGCAGTGTGCCCTTGTGGCCAAGAAGGCCAATGGTATCCTAGGGCCCATTAAAAAAGCGTGTGGGCAGCAGGTTGAGGGAGGTTCTTCTTCCTCTCTACTTTGTCATGATGAAGCCACATTCAGACTACAGTGTTCAGTTCTGGGCTTCCCAGTTCAAAAAAAGACAAAGATCTCCTTGAAGGAGTCTAGTGGAGGACCACAGAGATGATTAAGGGCCTGGAGCATCTCCTCTATGAGGGAAGGCTGAATAACCTGAGTATGTTCAGCCAGAGAAAAAGAATACTGAGAGGGGATCTGATAAATGTTTGTAAATGTCTAAAGGAAGGTGGGAGGCAAATGGATGAGGCCAGGCTCTTCATATTGTGTACTGATGGGACAAGGAGTAAGGTAAAGGCCTAAAACTTGAACATAGGAAGCTTTTTACTATTGTGCAGAAGAACTTCTTTATGGTGAGGGTAACAGAGCACTGAAACAAGTTGTCTGGAGAGGTTGTGGAGTCTCCTTCTGTGAAGATCACAGAATCATAGAATTGCTTAGTTTGGAAAAGACCTTCAGGATCATCAAGCCCAACCACAACCTAGCCATACTACCCTAACTCTACCAAACCTCCCCTAAATCATGTCCCTGAGAACCACATCTAAATGGTTTTTAGACACACCCAGGGATGGTAATGACCTCCCTGGGGAGCCTATTCCAGTGCTTAACAACCCTTTCTCTAAAGAAGTGTTTCCTAATATCCAATCTAAACTTACCGTGGTGCAACTTAAAGCCATTTCCCCTCATCCTGTCACCAGTGAGAAGAGACCAGCCCCATTCTCGCTGTAAGCACCTTTCAGTTATTGGAAGAGAGCAATAATGTCTCCCCTCAGCCTCCTTTTCCCCAGACTGAACAGCCCCAGTTCCTTCAGTCTCTCCTCATTGGGCACATTCTCCAAGCCCTTTGCAAGCCTTGTTGCTCTTCCTTGGACCCGCTGCTCCAGCACTTCAATCTCCTTTCTGTACTGAGGTACCCAAAACTGAACACAGCACTTGAGGTGAGGCCTCACCAGTGCTGAGTCCAGGGGCAGGATGACTTCCCCAGTCCTGCTCACCCACCATTCCTGATCCAAGCCAGGATGCCATTGGCCTTCTTGGCCACCTGGGCACACTGCTGGCTCATATTCAGCCGCCTGTCCATCAATACACCAAGGTCCCTTTCCATCAGGCAGCTTTCCAGCCACTCTTCCCCAAGCCTGTAGGGTTGCCTGTGGTTGTGGTGACCAAACTGCAGGACCCAATACTTGGCCCTATTGAAACTCATCCAGTTTGCCTTAGCCCATCGATCCATTCTGTCCAGGTCCCTCTGTAGAGCCTTTCTTCCCTCTGGCAGACCACCAGTCCCTCCCAGCTTGGTGTTGTCTGCAAAGTTACTGAGGGTGCACTCAATCCCCTAATCAGGATCATCAAATGAAAATGTTAAATAGAATAGCCCCAGTACCAAGCTCTGGGTGCATCAGTTCATAAACTGATTAAGAAGATCCATATGGCGTTAAATGGCATGGAGTATAGAGAAGAAATACTATGTCAAATTCTACAGAGTGATGCCCTTTTGATAATTTTGTCTGAAATCTTCCCAGTACCCTGTGCTGGTCTGGGCAAAAGGATGAAATCTAAGAATTATAAAAGAATGAAAATTCAAAATTAGGAGGAGCTGGAAAGAAATGTAGACTAGCTTCCTCCAAATCAGAATAGAGTCAGATATGTAAAGAAGGAAAACAAGCTGTAGAAAGAATTTTGAATGAGTGTGAGGCGAAATTTGGATTCTTTGCTTTTGGAAAGGGATTTCAAGATATCTCCATGTTTCTGAGTCAACAATAGAACAAGAACAGCTTTCCACTTTACAAGAGTATTACTTCTGCTCCAGTTTAAGATGTTGTCAAAGAACTACTCTCTAAAAGCCAGCATATTTGTTATGAAATGGCTGTAGTCAAGTTATCTTGTAGGAGGGAAGTGGTGATTTCACTATTGTGGTTCTTAATATAAAAAAAAAAGATGCCAGAATATAACATCTGCATTTTCTTTTTCTTTTAATATTTCTTTTAGTAGAGAAGTACAAATACAGAGCTACATCTCTTGTGACTTGCTTTTTCAGGTTTTGATGAGTTGACTTGTTACTGTGGGGAATCAGTGATTTACCCCCCTGTTCCTTGTGGCACTCAGCCACCAGAGTGCAAAAAAACATGCACCAGGCCACATGACTGTGATCATCCAGGTAAGTCAAGCTATTCAGTTAAAAAATAAATAAATAAATAAATTCAAAACATAGTAAAGCATTATTCTTTCTAACCCAGATAGCAACGTTCAGACATCATTAATAGTCACAACACATTAAACCATGAGTGTCCAACCTTTTGGTTTGTCTGGGCCACACTGAGTAAAGAGGAATTGTCTTGTGCTGCATATCCATGAGTTTCTCCAAAAGTAGTGCCTCTTATTTATTTCCATGGAAACTACAGCTGATACAGAGAAAATGGTCACACTGTTTTTCAGCATAGTCACCACCATCAGCTATGTGTTTTCACCAGCGATGAACAAGAGCCTGCACACAATTTCATGAAAATCTGTGCACTGTTAGTTTGGCTGTTGTTGAGCAATAAGCATGTGCCTGGAACCAGCCATGGTGAAGAGCTTCCACCATTATAGTGGGGAGTGGGCTGCATGCAGCCTGCAGGCCACGTGTTGGTCATGCCTGCATTAACTGTTTCATTTAATTAGAGATATAGTGCTCTATTGAAAGAGTAGAATAATCTAGTGAACAGTAGTAAATAGTTGGTTTCTGAGTTCCTTGAAATTACACTGACTGAAAGCCTGTGCTGTAACGTGTTGGACAGATATGCTGTTATATTCTAATAGTGTAATCCTGCTCAGAAGTTACAAATGTTTTCTGTTCTCTATTTAGTTTTGAAAATGCAGGAGAATATTCACCTAAAAATCTGCCATTATAATTTTTAAAGACTATTTTAAAGAAGAAATTTTCCTTGCATGAAGCATCTTTCCTCCTATTAGTTGTGTACCAACTCATATGTAATAATCCATGATGTCTCTTTTAAGGCATTTGGCTGAAGTATGGTAATAAAACTGTTTTTTAATCTATGGCTGCAGTGTACCATTCATGTCATAGTGAGGAGAAGTGTCCACCCTGTACTTATCTCACTCAGAAATGGTGTATGGGCAAACATGAAGTAAGTCTTAGTGTTTTTGTATGCTTAATAATGTGTAGCTTGAAAATAGTTATTGGTGTTCTGGATGTACTTTTATGTTTATGTAAGTTAAGGTATAACCATGTGATGCTTTATTTTCTAAGACTGTTGAGTTATTATTTCACGGCTTCTTTGGAATGGAATGTATTATTTGAGTTGGTATTTAATATGATTAAATAGGAAAAGTCTTATCTTCTATGCCATGTGTATTCATACTAACTGATATTAATGGACGATGACATAAAGAACACTGTTATTGTCCAAAGTATTTTAGTATTACATTTCCTGTGTGGGTAATCCCAAACAAAGGTGTTAACAATAGAAGTGCTTTGAGATTTGCTGTTGTAATTATTGATTTTCTTTTGTGTTGCCTTTCTCCTCCCCTCTTTCAGCTGCGAAGCAATATACCCTGTCATCTCACTGACATTTCCTGCGGACTGCGCTGCAATCAAATGTTAAAATGTGGAATGCACAAATGTAAAAGAATCTGTCATAAAGGGGAATGTCTTATAGATGAAGAGTGTAAACAGCCATGTATTATTCCGAGACTGTATTGTAATCATCCCTGTATGGCTCCATGTCATCCTTCTTCATCCTGCCCAACAACATCCTGCTGTGCAAAGGTTTGATGCTCAGCGAAAATTAACTGCAAATTCACTGACAAGTAGTACGATTTAATTACCAGCCAAAAACATTCGTGACAAAAAGTGATGTTTTTTTAATACCGAAAATGTCATGTTATCATATAAACTTAAAATATTGAGTAATGTGATGGAGTGTGTTTGTTTTGCTTTTTAAAATTATACATCATTAAAGTAGTCACTATTCCAGTAGGAGTGCAATTCACTTCTCTCATTTCTCTCCCTGAATTAAAAAAAAAAAAGAGAAAAGTTTAAACCAACTGCTGTCTTGTGTAATGCAACAGGTTGAACTTCAGTGTGAATGTGGAAGAAGAAAGGAGAGTATGATTTGCTCAGAAGCATCTAATACATATCAGAGGTTTGTACTATAATAATTATTTTACTTCTGTTACTGGATCTTTGCAGTTTGATTGGGTTTCAGTATTGGCAATATATTCCATTCATGACGTTTTTCCCCCTTTAATACTTACAACTACGGATTCTTTTTTCCTATTCCTCTGAGCCTCCAGATCAGCTATGCTGTTCTGCAACACATTTCTCTTTTTGCTGTCAGTCTGTAACTGTCTTGGCACGTCACAGCTTGGATTTCCCATCTGTGGAATTCTAATTCAGATATCTAAACATAGGTGACGTTATCTAACATTCCATGTGTGAGTTGCTGTTAAAATTCCCATTAATGTCTTATGGAACCTAGTCAGTATAGATGATGGAATTTAAAGGGTGATAAAGCTGAAACAGGCAGCTAAACTTAGGTAGTTGAATAAGTTTTTAGATTTCGTGGACTGAAATGAGAGCTTTGGTTCTTAATATCTAAATCTTGATTTTCAATATACAGGCTGAGTCCTACCTAACTTTTTTTTTTTTGCAATAAATTGGTCTCTAAATCCTATTTCTAAACTACGCTTATTTTTATCTTATGTCAGAGGGAAAAGAAGGGACAAGGAAAATATGAATTAAGTCGAATTTTGGAAGTTATGCAATAGAAATAGAAAAATAGAGACAATAACTCCTTTTTACTCTGTGATTGAGAGAGAATAAAAAATAATAATTTGGAGGTTTGAAATGCCACAAAAATTGTGCTCTATGCACCAGTTTATAGGAGAGAGCAGACGTAGATACTTCTTTCGAAGAAAGCTTCCTAATGATTTTTTCAGCTCTGTTATTTGAGGAACTATCCCAGATGAGGATGTACTGTTTTTCTTAATGATCAGTGCCCAGACTTACCTTCTTCAAAGGTGGCATAGCCTCTGTTTAATAGGTTCCTTAGTACTGTGAAAATGCATTAATGAGAAGCGTTAATGAGCAATAGTAAGTAGACTTACAGGAATTGTGTGCTTTTTATGATTTTTTTATTTTTCACTACTAATATAAGCCAAAAGATTGGCTCAACATTGAATTATCATTTAGAATTGGCATCAACTTAATGATAAGCTGGATGGTAACCACATTGCAAGTTTACATCTTTGAAGCCTGTTATATTTCCACTATTTCTGAGGCTCAGGCATTCCAAAAATAGTCATACAGGGAAAATGGTATATGTGAAGTCAGTGAGTGTATGTATAAGCCAAGTTAACAGGAAGGAAACAAAGCATTCAGTTTAAAGTATTATCTTACCCAGTTATCTCTTGGTTCACACATGTTCAATTAACTGATATTACCAACAAATTAACCATGCAATGTTAGCAAAAACAGTGTTTAAGGCTTGCTAATTTAATATCTCTAACTGTTCTGATGGCCAAAACATTAAAATGTTCTGGTTTTATTGGAGTTACGTTTGAATTTTTCCATTATTTTCATTTTTGAGAAATAAATCGAAAACCAAATTACTCCCATGGCACTGCTGTGGAGAGTTCACCAAGCTAATAGTGTCCAGTTTTCTCAAAAATGTTACTGAGAATGTTTTACCAAGTTCAGAGCTATATAATATCACACAAAGGGTGCCCAAAGGAACAGGAAAGGGTCTCTGGAGCTTTGTCTGTATATGTGATGTAGATGTTGTTCTCCTGCCATCTAATGGCCTGTTTCTCTGTCTCAACCTGATAAATTTGAAGCTGGTAGTGCATCTCCATGTTACTTTTTTTTTTTTAATGTAATATGATTATCCCTCTTGATGTGTGAATAGTTGTTTTCTGAATGTCGTATGAAGTATTTGGAGACAAACGTATCCTTTTATCTCAGAATTATCAGGAAAGACGGTTCAGAGAACAGAATTTTAGATGTGGGATTTTGAGGACATATGGGATATTTCCCTTTATAATATGTGTATTTTATTTGTAGAAATTTTAGCTAGAAAATTAGACTAGAAAGGCTTGCTACTAATAGGAATGAAGAAGTCTTATAAAGAAAATTTTAAGTTTCAGTAAACTTCATTCTTTCCTTTTGGCTTGTATTATCAATATTTTCTAGGTAAAATTCAAAGTAATTATAAATTTACAGGTTTTAGTTGCATACAGTTAAAGAAGAATCACAGGAAAGTTAAAAAGCATTTTTAAACCAATATGTTCAAGTACAGTTTTAATATTAAGCAAGTAAGAAGGAGTATTCACATTGTCCACTTTAAACTTAGAATTGTTGGTCTGAATAATTTCATAAGGAAGCAAGTCTGTTATTTGCATGAGAGAGAGTTATCTTTTAATCTATGTAAGTAGATAAATCTTCTAAAGCTAGGTGATTTGGAACTAGATTTCAGTTCTGTAATCTTACAAGGAAGCATGCCTGCTTTTTTTCTTCTATCTGGATATTTAAGTGTGGAGCTTTATATACTATTTCCAAGATCTAATGAAAACAAATCTTCTTTTGCAGAATAGCTGCTATATCTATAGCCACTAAGTTAACAGATCTGCAGCTTGGAGACTCAGTGGAAATCAGCAGACTTATTACAAAAAAGGAAATGAAGCAGGCCAGGTAAGGATAGGCATGTAAAAACATGAAATCCTTGTGAGTACATGAAGAATAGGTGACTTGGAAAATGCATAGTGTTATCTGTAGAATCCTGGTTAAAAGACTTAATAACCTAGCTCATCAAAGTCAACTAGTCCCAACTCCTTGCTCTAGAGTCTAGAGCATCTGTCTAAGGACAGACACTGCTCAACTGCTCTGGACAACCTGTGCCACTGCTCAGTCACCTGCACCTATGTATATGTGTATATTGTGTGTGTGTGTGTGTATATACACACATATACATATATGTAATTAGTATGTGTTTGTATATATATACATACACATAATTATATTTCCTGATGTTCAGAAGGAATTTCCTGTGTCTCAGTATGTGCCCATTGTCTCCTATCTTGGCTCTGGACACTACTGAAAAGAGCCTGGGTCTGTTCTCATTGTACCACCCCCTTGAAGGATTTAGATAAATTAAGATCTTTGTCAAGCTTCTTCTCTAGTCTGAACAGTCCCAGTTCTCTCAGCCATTCTCAGCACAGGACAAGTACTGCAGTCCATTCAGTCAGCCATTTGTTGGACTCCCTTTGGTATGCTGAAGTATCTCTAGTACAGAGAAACCAGAACTGGACTCAGTACTCCAGGATTAGCCTCACAAGTGCTGAATAAAGGGAAGGATCGCATCCATTGATGTGTTGGAGATATTTTGTTTAATGCAACTCAGAATACCATAAGCTTTCTTGTTGCAAAGGCACATTACTAACTTCAACTTTTGGTCCATGAGGTCCACAAACTCTTTGGAGTTCATCTGAATTTCCTCAGATTGCTGTTAGCATTCTTTTCTGAATAACTAAAAGGATTTACTTTATTTTTAGTGAATCTAATTGTTTTTTTCTTAATTCAGGTTGCAATGTGATGAAGAATGTTTAGCTCTTCAGAGGAACAGGTGGGCAACAACTTTACTTGCCTTTTTCCAAAAAGCTCCAGATTTCATAAGTCGATGAGGCAATGTGGAAAACAAACATTTTCTGTATGACCTACAGAACTGATAAATGTGGAGATGATTCTTGTGTAACTGAATCAAAGTACTACATCTACCTTTTCCTTAAACACCTCCAGGGACAGTGACTCAGTCACCTCCCTGGGCACCCTGTTCCAGTGCCTGACCACTCTTTCAGAGAAGACATTTTTCGTAATTACCAGCCTGAACCTCCCCTGGCACAACTTAGAATCATAGAAAGCTTTAATATAGAATTATAGGATCACCAAGGTTGAAAAAGACCTACAAGATCATCCAGTCCAACCGTCCACCAATAGTTCTCATACACCATGTCCCTCATCTCAATATCTAAATGTTCCTTGGTCACCTCCAGGGTCAGTGACTACACCACCTCCCTAGACAGCCCGTTCCAGTGCTGTCTCCAGTGAGACCAAACACCGTGTCAACACAATTTCCCTTCAGGTATAGTTGTAGAGAGGAATAAGGTCTCCCCTGAGCCTCCTCTTCTCCAGAATAAACAATCCCAGTTCCCTCAGCTGCTCCTCATAAGGCCTGTGCTCCAGACTCCTCACCAGCTTCACTTGCTATTCTCTGGACTCATTCCAGGGCTTCGATATCTTTCTTGTAGTGAGGGGCCCAAAACTGAACACAGTACTCAGTGCTCCAGGTGTGGCCTCACCAGATGTGAATGGGGGGGGGGGGGGGGACAATCACCTCCGTGGTCCTCCTGGCTATGCTGTTTCTGATACAGGTCAGAATGTCATTAGTCATCTTGGCTACCTGGATGCACTGCTGGCTTATGTTTAGCTGAGTATCAACCAACACCCCCAGGTCTGTTTCTTCCACAGAGACTTCCAGCCACTCTGCTTTAAGCATGTAATGTTGTGTGGGTTGTTGTGGCTGAAGTACAGGACTTCATCCCATTGGCCTCAGCCCTTCGATAATGTCTATCCAGATCACTCTGATGTGCCTACCTACTACCCACAGGCAGATCAACACTTCCTTCCAACTTGGTGTCATCTTTAACCTAGGGTGCACTCGATGCCCTCATCCAAGACAACAGTAAAGATACTAAACAAGACAGGTCTTAGCTCTGATGCTGGGGAACACCACGTGTTGTCAGTTGCCAGTTGGATTTTACAATATTTACCACCAATAGGGATCTGTATCTGTATGAGCTATCTGAGATTTAATAGTACAGTATATTAAAGAGTGAATATTAGTATCAAACATACAAAATCTTATCTTTTATATGTTGTTTTTTTGTGTTGGTAACTTATCTCTACTCTTCAGTGAAAAAATGTTTCAGGTTGATTTTTTTGTTGTTGTTTATGTGTGATGTTTTTGCTTTTTTTCTCTCATACTCCTGAATTTAGGCGCCTTGCTGATGCTCTTGAAATAGATGATAATTCTGACCCTTTTAACACTCGTTCTTCTGGAGCAAAGTACAGTGACCTTTTAAAGGAAGATGCCAGGTATGTATTTTAATGATGATGGGTGTTGTAGATAAATAGTTTAGAGAGCAAGATGGAAAATCGATCATGATTCTATTCTCTTTCAGAAATTGAGACGTAGATTTTTACTTTCTTACTACATTAAATATCTTACACATATTTCCCGCATCTATGATCTTTCTTTTTCTTCTGAGTGCAATCAAATCTCACCTAGCCTTCACCTTGCTACGCTGAACAAACTAACATCTTCAGTTTCATGTTTTTCAAATTACTTCTGTTTTCTTGTCAGCTATTCTCTACATATACTGCAGTGTTTAGAATTGACCAGAATCCTGTATTATATTTCAGATGCCTTAAAAATAGTTGTAATACTTCTTTATTCCCTTCATGAAAGTATTTATGTTGATTCATTCTACAATTTTACTTGCATTTCCTTTTTAGCTGCTTTATATTGGTGAATTGATTCTCAAAATAAAGTAAAGCACTCAGGCTATTCTTCTTATTGAGTCTTGGCCCTAAACAAAAGATTTTGTTAGTCTCAAATGAATTTCATTTATCTTGCTGTAGTCTGCAATAGAAATTAGTTACTCCCTGAATCAACAGATGACACGTCAGCAGCAAACTTTAGATCTAAGGCTTTAATGTTTTCTTTCTTGATCACTCTTGATGGTCTTGCATCAGTTGGTGAAACATTTGACTTTCCTCCAAGTGGCAAAAATCTACAAAGTATGCAAGTTACAGAATTTTTTTCTGGCAGCTCAGAATTCTCTGTAAGTTCTGACAAGTGGAATGACTTGCAACAGGCTTCATTCTTCTCAGCCTAATCATGCTATCACCAAGGTTGAAAAAGATCTTCGAGATCATCCAGTCCAACCATCCGCCTATCACTGATGTTTTCCACTAAAGCACGTTCCTCAGTACAGCATTTCTTGAGCACTTTCAGAGACAGTGACTCTTTCACCTCCCTGGACAGCCTGTTCCAGTGTTTATTCCCTCTTTCAGAGAAGATGATCCAACCTGAATGTCCCCTGGCACAACTTGAGGCCATTTCCTCTAATCCTGTCACTAGTTACCTGGGAGAAGAGGCTGATGCCACAACCTCTCTTCAGGTAGTTGTAGAGAGCAATAAGTTTTCATCTGAACCTCCTCTTCTCCAATGATCTTCTAATGAGTTTGTTATGGCCTTCTTGGTCACAAGAGCACAGTGCTGACTCATGGTCATCCTGCTGTCCATCAGGGCCCCCAGGTCCCTTTCCACTGTGCTGTACTCCAGCAGGTCAGTCCCCAGCCTATACTGGTACCTGGGGTTGTTCTTGCTCAGATGCAAGGCTCTACACTTGCCATTGTAATTAAATAACGTTTCTCCCTGCCCAAGTCACAGCCTGTCTAGGTCTTGCTGGATGGTAGCCCAGCCTTCAGACATGTCATTCTTCCTAGTTTTGTGTCATCAGCCATTGACAGTAAGTAACAAGCCAGAAAGGTAGTGAGGTCCAGCTTCTGCTTTTTAAGGATGTAGTAAAACTGTGGGTTTTAGATGATGCCCATTAAATTAGTTTCCGTACAGCTCATCTCACCATTTAAATTGCAGAGAATTAACGTTCTCTCAGTCAGCTGGTAAAATCTGCTTTTTTCCCCAAGTACTTCAGTCTTGACTGTCTTGGAATTTCTTTTTGAAAGAATGCTCGTTTGGTTTAATGTTGCTGGTCACTCTCAGTTAATAACTTTTACAGGCTTTTTTTTTCTTTTTGTTTTTTTGAAGACTCTTCAGGTGCTAGCAGACCATCTCATTAGACTATTTCCATTTTTTTTTTTCCTGTGGACGTTTCATCTTAAAATTTGAATGTTCATTGCTGTCATTTAATTCAGTGTTTACCTTCTGACTCTCTGGATTTAAATATGTTCTGAATGGATCCATTTACTTTTTTTTAGCTACTGATTTTTGTGTTAGCGTTCTTTCCAAAATCTCGTGCTGCATGTGCTGACTTTGTTTCCATAGCCTAGGTGTCTGGAGTGATCTTTATTTTTAACTCTGAAAGTTAATTTTGGCAGTCTATTTTTTTGGAATTCTCTGGGTTATATAATACTTTCCTCAACTGAAGATTCAGGATTCAATGTGGTACTCATTTGATGAATGGGGACCTGTTATAAAACTTGGAAAGTTTTCCAGTGATAGACTGAGTCAATTTTAGCATCTGAATCCATTGATCTAATGATTTTTATAGACAAGCTACTCAGCATTGTCATTTTGCATATTTGCTTGAGACCACGTGATCCTTCTATCATACCTTCACTTCAGCATCTATCTTTTTAGGACATCTATGTCTTGTCTGTTGAAATTCAGACGTAATTCACAAAATAATGTTGTCTTGCTCCGAAGTGGTGCCTTTGAAGAAGTAACTTTATTTACTACGAACTTTGAAGTAGGAAATCTTAAGGTACCCTTTTCCTGTGTGAAGATGATGTGCTAACAAATGTTACCTTACTTTTGAAGTAGTTTGCCTGCTCATTTACAAAGAGAATGTAAAGCTTACTCTGACAGATTCAATATACTGTGATTAATTAGGGTAAACTAATTACAAAAATGCTTAATATGTCATATCAAGAATATTTTGTTTCCTTGCAGTTAGTCTTATTCTTCTATTGTTTTCATTGATTCACCAGCCAGTGCACTTTTTTTCTATCTTGGAAAAGAATTTCACTCTTTAAATCCAATACTTGTAATCATGTTATCATGATTACATGATTATCATGTAATCATGTAATACATGTGAATTACCTTCATGACAACTAGTTGAAGAAAACTGAAATGACAGATTTAAAACCCTCATTTTACTGATCTGAAAATGTAGAGTTGTATTGTCAGACAGTTGTGCTGTATTGTAGAATTTTATGCTGTCTTCCAAGGCTTAGAGGGAAAATAATTGAAGATTTTCATAATAGTGATGGCATAAATGAACATTTTAAAATGCCAGTTGAGTTGCGTATAAACTGAAGTGCAGTCTAAACTCTTGTATTTGCCTCAGTTAATTGAGATCCTTAATTTTGTTGTTAGTAAAAATAATGTTAAAAAAATAAAGTCTCTGTACATTCAGTTGCCTCATTTACCTAGTATGTTGTTCTTGCAGGAAAGATTTAAAATTTGTCAGCGATGTTGAGAAGGAGATGAGAATGCTTGTGGAAGCTGTGAATAAGGTCAGTATTTAGGTGTTCCTTAAGCTATTAAAAGGAGCAGTTTTGTCCAGTTTGGGAAGAATCTGAATAATGTATACTAAGCTTTAACACTAGTAGTAAGAATTAACACTAAATATTTTTTGACTCCATTAGAATGCGTACTTTTAATTATAAACAGAAAAAAAGTTAGGATGCACAGTACTGCAATCACTTCTGTCATAGCAAAGTGGTAGTTTGTTTTTTGTTTTGTTTTTTGTTTAAATTAAGGTTCAAATAGCTCCAGACTTCAGTGCATCAGTGCTAAGGGAGAGAGTCCAGTGTGGCGTCTTGTAAAGATGACGAGGGGACTGGAACATCTCTTAGGAGGAAAGGCTGAGATACTTGGGACTTCTTAGCCTTGAGAAAACAGAGTGGGGGATCTGGTCAATACTTAGAAATATCTAATGGGCAGATATCCAGTGGATGGGTATTCAAAACTTGCCTTTCTTTGTAGCCTATTCTAGACTTTAGCAGGGGGGTTGGACTGAATGATCTCCAGAGGTCAGAGATTCAGATTTTGAGAATGAAAGCTCTAGGTTCTTCTGATCCCCATTGCAGAAATTACTTGCAAATCTATGGGTGCTTTCTAGTATTTGATGTATGTGGTAGTCGTCCTCTTTCTAGAAGGAAACTTGGATTCAGCCAGTTATCTGGCAGACTCCACCATACCTATAGAGGTCTCTACTACAGACAAAATCATAGGCTTTTAGTAAAAGCAAAATTCTGCCTTCAGGCCTCCATGAACAGAGCACCCAGAAACAGTGGTCCACAGAACTGGAACATTAATTCCCACTGCTTTACATGATGTTATGATGTGGAATACCAACAACAAAAAATCAAAAAACTGTGACAGTAAACAACTGTTAAGATTCTATGAAACAGATTATTGTCTAATGAAAGTGTCTAATGCAGAAGAGAGTGAAAAGTGTAAAACAAATCAGTCATGACAATACTTTCCCTATCTGACCTAAAGGATCATAGAATTGTTAAGGTTTGAAAAAGATCTCTGAGACCATTTAGTCCAACTAGATGCCTACACTAATATTGTGCACTAAACAGTGTTCCTAAGTACTACATCTACCCTTTCCTTAAACATCACCAGGGACAGTGACTCAGTCACCTCCCTGGGCACCCTGTTCCAGTGCCTGACCACTCTTTCAGAGAAGACATTTTTCCTAATATCCAGCCTGAACCTCCCCTGGTGCAACTTGAGGTCCCTCTAGTCCTATTGCTCGTCAGCATGGGAGAAGAGGCTGACCTCCACCTCACCACAACCTCCCTTCAGGTAGTTGTGGAGAATAAGTTTTCAGCTGAGCCTCCTCCAGACTAACCAGTCACAGTTCCCTCTGCTGCTCCTTGTGCTCCAGACCCCTCACCTGTTTTATTGCCCTTCTCTGGACACATTCCAGGGCTTCGATATCTTTCTTGTATTGAGGAGCCCAAAACTGAACACAGTACTCAGTGCTCCAGGTGTGGCCTCACCAGATGTGAATAAGGGGGGGACAATCACCTCCATGGTCCTGCTGGCTATGCTGTTTCTGATACAGGCCTGAATGTCATTAGTCTTTTTGGCCACCTGGGCACACTGCTGGCTCATATTTAGCTGAGTGTCAACCAACACCCCAAAATCCTTTTCCCCTGTGCAGCTTTTCAGTTGCTGCTCTAAGCTGCTACCCCCCAGCTTGGTGTCATCTGCAGATTATCTGAGGTGCACTCAGTCCCCTCATCCAGGCTGTCAGTGAAGATACTGAACAATATGGGCCCCAGTACTGACTCTTTGGGGAACACTTCTCATGACCATTTGCCAGCTGGATTTAACTCCATTCAACTTCACCACTCTCCTGGCCCAACCTGCCAGCCAGTTCTTAACCCAACAAAGAGTATACCTGTCCAAACCGTGGACTGCCAGCTTCTCCAGAGTACTGCATGAGACAGAGTCAAAGGATTTAAGTCTAGGCATGCTATGACAGCAGCCTTTCCCTCATCTGCCAGGTGGGTTACCTGGTCATAGAAGGAGATCGGCTGGTCAAGCAGGACCTGCCTTTCATGAACCCATGCTGGCTAGGCCTGATCACCTGGTTGTCTTTCAGATGCCATGTGGGTCTTCCTCAGGGTGACCTGTTCCATAACCTTCCCTGACATTGAGGTCAGGCTGAAAGGCCTGTAATTCTCTGGATTCTCCTTACAACCTTTCTTTTAGATGAGGATCGCATAGCAGGTCTCTTGTCATCTGAAACCTTTCTGACTGACCAGGACCAGAACTGATAGATGGTGGAAAGTTGCTTGACTATCATCTCTGCCAGCTGCCTCAGCATCTTTGGGTAGATTTCATCTAGCTTTGTGAACTTGTGACAGTCCAGATGGAATATCAGGTCTCCCGACTGTTTCTACCTGAATCATGAGGGGTTTATTTTGCTCCCCACCCCAGACTTCCTGGTCAGGAGGCTGTATACCCCAAGGATAACTGATCTGAATCTTCAGGACAGATGTAAGGAAGGCATTGAGAATCTGTCTTTTCTTTATCCTCAGCGGTCCTTTTCCCTGTCATGTCCAGTAAAGGGTACTTCTTCGTTCTCCTCTTACTGTTAATATTTATTTGTGTAAGCATTTTTTGTTGTCCATTACTGCATTGGCCTGGTTGAGCTCACATCAGGCTTTAGCCTTTCGCATTTTCTCCTTTCATATACTCGCAACACCGTTGTATTCTCTCCAGGTTGCCTGTCCTTTCTTCCCCAAGAAGTAAACTCTTTTTTTCTTTTTTTTTCCTGTAGTCTTAGTGAAAGTTCCTTGTTCAGCCTTGCTGATCTTTCCCACAGGCTCATCTTACAGCACATAGGGACAGCTTGCTGCTGTGCCTTCAAGACTTATTCCCAAGGGCCCTTCCCTACCAATGTCCTCAACAGACCCAGGTCTGCCCTCTTTTTTGAACAACAAAGACGAGTGACAGAATTCTTAAGCTTTGGAGTCTATATCATACACATGCAGGCTAAATGTTCTTCTTTCATGAAGTCTTTAGAAGGTAAATCAAAGAGTTACCTGACGAGTTCCATCAGAATATTTAATGTTGTATGAGGGCTGCTCCGAAAGTAATGCCTCCTATTTTATTATGTTGGAAGATGCAGTGCAGTTCCAGCTCACATTGCAGCAAATAATTTTATGCACTTATGCATGTACTGGATAAACACAGTCGTGTGAAGAGAGAAAAATATGTAGCTATGCTTTCCATTCTGATATAGGAATTTGAGAACAGGTTTCAAGATTGTTGAAAATATCATGGCATTTTTTTTGTATATTTGCAACTCCATTTTCGGTCAACTTAAATACATTACCTGCATATTTTCAAACGGAATTTATGTGGTTACAATCATGTATTCAACTTAAAACTTTGGTCATATCTCTTTACTTTTATAAGATCTATCTTAACAGAGGAGAACATTCCTTGCTTTGCAGTCACACCTTATGCACATTATCACTTTTGGGCAGCACATACATTTGTAAACAGCTATTTTCAAGAATGAAGTACAGGAAGAATAAAATTTCATCAAAAATCTCTGATGATCACCTTGATAACTCATTAAAATTGCAACCACTTCCATCAAACCAGTGACTGATGTAGTATGTGAACAAGGTCATATATCCCACTAGTTTTGTGTTTTTGTTGCTTTTTTGTTTTAATAAAAAATATTGAAGGTTAAAGTAAGTTTTGTTACTTATATACATTGAACCTATTATACATTTTACAAAGGCTTCTCTGGAAGTAATGTCTTCTGTTTTATTATGTTGGCCCATGGCATCAGAGGCAGATGTTGGCAGAATGGCAATAGAGGTTGAACCTTCCTGCCAATATTCATTCACGTTTTATTGCCATGCAGCAGATGACAGCTAGGGGGCAGCCTGTCTGACATGGAAGTGTATATGAAGCAAAGGGATAGAACTGAATTTGTCTGTGCACAAAAAATGGCACCCACTGACAGTCATCAACACTTGCTGAACATTTATGGAGATCAAACAGTGCATGTGAGCACACTGACATGGTAGTGGTGTGTCTCAGCAGTGGTAACAGCAACAGTGAGTTATCTCCCCTGGTACAAATTTTTATGAGCACAGCATGCAGGCTCTAGTTTGTCATTCGCAAAAATGCATAGCTAATGGTGGTGACTATGTTGAAAAATAGCGTTATGTAGCTGAGAATTTGCTCTATCAAATAGTGTTACTGTGCCCTTTGTATCTTTAGTAGTTTCCATGGAAATAGGAGGCATTACTTTCGGAGTGACTGTGGCCAAGACAATTCCTGTCCACTCAATGCATTCCAGGCAAGCCAAAAGGTTAGACACCCATGTCCTAAATCCTTTCTGGTTGAAGATGTGACTTACATTCTTTATTTCTAGATGTAGAGCTTACTCTTGTATTAAAAGTGTTTTGCATGTTAGCCTATCAAATGTTCAGGTAGCTCTGCCTATATCGGTATTATGTTTTGCACACATTATTGTTACATATATTTACATACTTCTGCTTTGATTTGTTCATGTTTTTGCACCGTTCTTTGAATACAACTTCAACTTAACTGGATGAATGACCAATAAAAAGCATTTCTATTCTTTTACTTATTTACTGAACGGTCACTCTATACATTAATACAGTTAAACTCATCAGTCATTTTATGACTTTGCTTGCCTCACAAACATCTGTTCCCCTAGGTTCACCTGTATGCACTGATCTGGTACAGCAGAGTTGTCGCTGTTGATGTATATAAGCAGACAAGCCAGAAAATATTCGTATCATCCAGCTCTGTCTGTATATAGGAAGAAATTCTGATGTTTTTTTTTTCCTGAGCCCAGAATTACTACAGCTTTTCTAAAGGAAGTCAGAAATAGGTGCATAATTTGTAGAGTTTGCTTCATTTAAACATTTGTCTAGAAACTGTAAGTGTCGTAGTTGGTAGGTAGTTTAATATTGTTTATTGGTATGTAAAGATTCTATCCTGATTGCATATAATTTCTCTTAAAAGTAATAAACATGGAAAGAGTGACCACAATTTCAGGTCTGTTTACTATTCATAATGTAGCTACTGGAAAGTTTGAGAGGAGGCAGATATTTCTGTGTGTTGATTTCTGCAGTTCAAATAATTTCAAAGAGCCCTTATTCTTTTGCTTAATGTAACAAGTTAAAGTTTAAAGTAATAGTTTCTTGGACTATCAGAAAATAAAGAGCACGCAGCTCTGCATCAAAGTTACTTCTGGCAGTACCATATCAGACTTGAACTAACATTTGTGTATGGTTTAAGATTCATCAAAATTGTCCTTTTATTAGATTCTGAAGTGAGCTTTTCTGCATCTTAGTGATTTAGAAAAGACTTCTTATGTTATCTGTAATGTGACTACTTTTTGATGTAATCCTGAGTAATCCTCATTTTGTAATCCAGAAGTGTATTAATCAAATGTTTATATTTGAACATCTAGTGTAGGTTGTCATAAAATGTCCTAGAATCATTCAGGACAGAAGGGACTTAAAGAAGTCATCTAGTGCAAGCTCTTCCTTGTAACAGGAACCAACAATAAAGTCAGACCAGGTTGTTCAAATTCTGAAAAACTCTCTTAAATTGGCTGCTCCCAAGGACCTTCTACTTCATGTGCCTAAAAATGCTTTGTGTAGGTGATCAGTCTGTAGTTCTTGTCATTCTTGCTCTTCCTGAGCATAGGCACAACAATGTGTGTTCTTTTTTTTTCCAGTCATTAGGTTCATACCCAAAACTCCACAACCTTTCAAAGATGATTCTGGTCTCTTAGTGTCATTAAATGCCCTGCATCCAGTTCCATAAACTTGTACAGGTTCAGAATTCTCTAGCAGTTCCTGACTCAAATTTTGTTTGAAACTGGTGGTTTATCTCCCCCTTGAATCCTGTATATAGGCCTAAAATCCCGTGATACCTTTAGGTGACAAATTAGGCAATGGCTGAAACAGGGTGTTTTGAGTCATTTGAAGCAGATGAAGTATTGAGTATCTTAAATGATGTTACTAAGTCACACCACCCATTAGGAGGGAGGGACAAATATATATATAATTTTTCTTCTTATGTAGCAGCCAATGTCAGATCAAGCATCAGTCTTTGTTAACTGAAACTACTTTAATAGTATCAGTAGACTTTATTATGTGGCAGATTTTGCAGATGAACAGCTTCTTTGGTACAGGGAAGTGATAACTAAATCTGATGCCTTTATAGCAGTCTGCAGTATTTGCATTGTAAAAAAGCAGTCTGAAAAAGGAAAATTCAGAAAAAAAAATCCTACTTCTTTGGGGTGTAAGGAGAGAAGATGTATTCAGAATTTGTACATACATACATGTGTTAATGCTTTGAGGTGAGAACTGAATTGTCATTTTTAGATGAGTTTTTATCAATACTGATTTATTAGCATTTTGTTGTAGTACTTTTTGTCACAGTGGCAACATTTACAAGGTAGAAGCAGTCTTTATCATTTCATTGTTTCCTCCTCATACCCTGCCTTTCTTTGTTAAAGGAAAACCTTATCGTATTTTTTTTCTTTTGACTTCAGGGCAAGTACACAAAGAAGAGTCATTGTTACCCACCAATGAACAGAGATCACCGCAGAATCATCCACGAATTAGCTCAGGTTTATGGCATCGAAAGTGTGAGCTATGACAACGAGCCAAAGCGTAATGTTGTTATTACTGCAGTCAAGTATGTAATTAATTCTGTTTTCTAGAAACTGTGTATGATTTATCACTTAATTTGAATGATTTTATTTGCAGTGCAGTTTGCAACACTGTTATGGTTTTGTAATTTCTTTGGTTTGCGTTGCTATTCCACATCA